>SMJT01000020.1:1209844-1388328 GCA_004349715.1 Crucihimalaya himalaica
AATGATACATAAAATGCATAAAAGATGAGATGATTTCCGCCGAGTAGAGGGCTAGGAATACTTCCTGTGATCCCATTGTTCTACTTGGATAAGGAATGATCACACAAAAGTCTGAAGCGAGAGGTAGGAACACTTCCCGAGACCCCATTATTCGCCTAAGATTTTTGACACTTTGAGAGGGGAGAACCGATGATTAGGTGGCCATCACCATCAATACTCGCGTCTCGAACCTTGATTTGTGTATGCAAAGCTTAATTTAAAATCAGAAACATAAAAATAGATAAGTCTTGGGGAGAGGAAATCAATACCAAAGTATAAAATCTGGGTGGTTCCTTAGTCATGATATCGCATGAGGAAGAATCTAGAAGGTTCCTGAATTTCAACATCAGTGATGAAATGGCAATGAAGGATTTAGTATGATTGATGCTGTGAAATAATGAGTGGATAATGGGAAACTGCAATAGTCTAAGGAGAAGTACATGGTGGTCCGATCTGAAACTGTTTAGGTGACAACTGGAAGCTTGGAAAAAGGGTCATTACTATGTCTCAAGAAAAATTTGAGTCTCCATGTTTTCAAACCTCTTTCTCTGTTTAGTTTTCTGTTTGCTTGAGGGCAAACAAAGACTAAGTCTGGGGAAATTGATATATCATGGTTTTTACCCACTTTTAACCATGATATAAGTCCTTTTCTTGAGTCTTTTCTTTAGTTTTAGAGTCTTTAAGGTTCTTTTCAAGTTATAGACGCATATGGAGTTAATTGGAGGATTTGGAAGCTTTTGAAGCAATCTGGAGTTGAAGCCGTTCGGGAACAAGCTCAGCATCGATCGACACTGAGGAGCATCGATCGACACCATTCATTTGGGAGAAACACGACCAAAGAACCTAGCATCGATCGATACCACTTACAATATCGGTCGATGATAGTGACCAGAACACGAAACAAACCCGAAGATTATCTAGAAGTTTTCCTTATTTTTTGAGATAAGTCCAAAACGTTTTGATTAACTATATAATTAGGTTTTTGAGCCTCCAGAAAGACACCTTGTGATTTCTGGAGATAGAGTTTTTTCTGCAATTGAGTTTTTGGAGAAGAAACCTTGAACCTCTTTGTATTCTTACTCTATTTCATTTTATTATATGATATCTATTCTATTCATGATGTTTATTGCATTCACCATGTCTGAGTAGATTCCCTGTTAGGATTATGGTTACTTAAAGGTATTTGATGAATTATTAGATCTGAATTAATTGTTAGGGAATAATCTATAGAGCTTTTCACCTAGACTTGAGATTAATGCTTATTCTAGCCTCGCGAACTAGAATCTGATGTTAGGTTGTTTAAGTTTGATTGATTGCCTGATCTAGTGTTTGGTGAGCAAAAGCCCTATTCGCAAAGAAATTTGGTTTAGGGATTTTGTGAACAATTGAACTTGACCGTTAATGCTTGTTTAAATTCATAGAATTTGCAAAGAAATTTGGAATTCTAGGTTTAGGCATAGATAATTTTCGCAACGATAGTTGGTTTACTTTACATCTGTGTTTCAAGTTCGAGAGCAGAGCTTAATTTATTCCTGACAATTGATTTGATTTGATAATTCTGATTTGCTTGCAAGTTTCCCTAAGCCTAGCGTTTTCCTCCACTGAATTACTACCTCTTTTAATTGTTTTGCTATTCTTAATTTCATCTATTTAGCTTAGCTTAATTCACATTCCAGAATCTATTGACTGTTATCTTGAGTCCTTGTGGATTGACTCCTAAAATACTATAGCGACTGCTTAGATACTTTAGGGTATTAGATTTGAGTACATCACATACATTACAGCAGCCCAGCGGTTCATCGACTTTCTTTGCATCTACTAGATCAACAACCTGTTACATATAGTGACAAACAAAGTCTTAATGGTATTATTTCACGAGGTAGTATTAAGAGAACAATGTTTATAGAGTAGATGAAGATGAACCCAATTCACATTTTGGCACGTATTAACAAAATTTAAATTTCCACTTTTGTTCGATTGAAATATCAACCAAATAAATTGACAAATAAAAAGCAAGTTTAAACCATCGACATGATTGGTAACATCCCTCTAACAGTTGGTGAGTTATACTACTTTGAGAATGCATCTTAACGTTGTTAAAGGACCAACTAGCTATGACGACATAACAAATGTTGATGGAACCATTTATAAGGAGTTTAAAGATGTGTGTTTGGCTTGGGGTTTATTTGATGGAGATAAAGATTGGGTAGATGCATTAGAGGAAACTTGTCAATGGGCTTTTGCAAGCCAATTGCATTGTCTCGTTGTAATAATCTTAATTTTTAGCCACGTTAATAGCCCATTGAATTTTTGGAACCACTGTTGGCGGTTTCTTGTAGATGATATTGAGTACAATCAAAGAAAATAATTGAGATTCTCCAAACTACGGGGTGTTATTGGATGTCAACTATAGAAAGAGTTTTAATGACTTAAAAAAATATAGAAAGTAAACAACTTAACGATTTTATATGATTACTAGAGAATTTTGTATAATCTCGTTGATTAGTTTTTCCATAATCTTAGAATTTAGTCCAAAGATAATCATAAACTTTTATGGAGTATCTCAAACTTTCATCATGTTAACTATACATTTCAGAGGCTATTATAAAGACGAGGAACAAACGTATACACATTTTCACAGCTCCATCCAACATCCTAGAAGCCACAACAGTTCTCTTAGCCAACAGTAACTTCCCTTGCGCCTAAAGAAAAACCTTCTATCATCACTATTCCTAATCATAGGATGTAAAACAAGCTTGCACAAGTATTTATCCAATGAAACTCTTTTTTGCTCCACAAACTTTTGATTTAGCATCACTTGGGTCTCCACCACACTCTTATCTGGCCTGGGTGGGATGCAAAACCCTTTGTACGACTCAGCCAATCTCTCTGCCAATGTAACAAACATCTCTGAAACTTCTCCTCACGTGTTAAACCCTGATTTAACTAGTTTTATGGTCTTTTTAACAACAAATCCCCGTCTTTTTAACAAGAACATGATAGTTTAGTATGATTTTAGTGTTTTGCAGGAAAATGGGCTTAGAGGACGAATTAAAAAGAAAATGGCTGAAAATGGGCATGAAATCTTCTAGAAGGAGATTCTTCCGAAGATGCCAATCGATTGGTTGCAGTTTGCACCTATCAGTTGAGAAGATCTTAAGAACCGAAACGATTGCACTTTGCGCCGATCGGTTGCCGGCTCTTAGGAAGCTTCCTTTTAGAATATTCTAGATCTCTAAGCACTATATGAAGGGGGCTCGATCTGTAACGACCCCGAACCATCACTACGACTGTTGCTGGACGTGGCCACTCTCGAATTGCTGCAATCTTCTCTGGATCTGCTGAAGCTCCTTCTTCCGAGACTCGATGACCGAGAAATCCGATTTCTCTCTTCAAGAAACTGCATTTGCTTAGTTTAGCGAACAACTTCTCCTCCTTTAGTCTTGACAACACTCTCGATAAGTGGTCTCGATGCTCTTCTTCACTCCGCGAGTATACTAGTATGTCATCGATAAAGATGATGACAAACTTGTCTAAGTAGTCGTGAAACACTTCGTTCATCAGGCGCATGAATGCCGCTGGTGCGTTAGTAAGCCCGAATGGCATTACTACAAACTCGTACTGCCCATAGCGTGTTCTAAACGATGTCTTCATAATATACGATTCAAGAATGGGGATCTGATGAAATCCCGATGCTAAATCGATATTCGAAAACCAACTTGCTCCACGCAAATGGTCTAACAACTCATCGATCCTTGGAAGTGGATACTTGTCTTTGAAAGTGATGTTATTGATTCCGCGATAATCAATACACAACCTCATGCTTCCATCATTCTTCTTCACGAAAAACACCGGAGCTCCCCATGGTGATGAACTTGGCCGTATAAATCCTTTCTCCATCAAATCCTCAAGCAACTTCTTCAATTCTGCAAGCTCCGCTGGTGCCATACGGTAAGGTGCCTTTGCTATCGGCCTTGCTCCTGGTTCCAGATTGATCATGAATGGATTGCTCCGAGGTGGAGGTAATCCCACTAACGGTTTGAACACTTCTTCGTAGTTCTGGACGAGTGAAATTTCTTCAATCTTCGATTCTTTGACTTCTTCTCCTACCATAGTCAGTGAGACTAGGTACGCTTCGCCGTGCTCCAATTCTTTCTCTATCCTCATTGACGTTGCCATTGCAGATCTCGTACTAGGACTCACTCCATAGTACACTACCCTAGGCTCTTCCCCATCACCTAGTATCACTCTGCCTCTCCCGCAGTCTATCCTTGCGTTGTAGAGATACTCCAAATAGGTTTGCCGGGTACACCTGTTCCTCTATCACTATCGGGACACCTAACATTAGGTTCTCCGCTCTCAAAGTCTGATTCCCGGGAGTCTTTACCGGAACATCAACTTTCTCAACCACATAGGTTCCTCTGAACCTTTCCATTACCCTGGGACTCACAAAACTATGTGACGCTCCCGCATCACACAGAACATGCGTTGGATTTCCCCCAACCCGCAATGTTCCTACCACATCAACAATACTATAAACTATACTAACAATTCTACTATTCTAACTACTTAAACAATATAAGCAAGCAAGCAAATAACAACCAAGCAACTAAAGCACGCAAAAACACTCAATCAAAACAAGATAAGTTAGCACCCCTACTTACCTGTAATGGGACCCTTTGGTGGGCCTGGAAGGTTTTGGGTTTCTACATCTAAGGCGTAGACTCGACCATCTGAGGCTTGCTTCTTGGTTGGATGCTCGTTAACGAATCTAGTCGGAGGAAATTGAGTCTGTTGAGTAGGTACTGGTCTTGCTGACGTTCCGGGATACGCTGCCGGACACTGACGAGAATAATGCCCAGTCCCTCCACACGAGTAACAAGTGATGCCAGTGAGGTCTCTCTTCTTTTTAAGAAAGCAATCTCGAGAGAGATGTCCCATTCTTCCACAATTGTAACATTGAGCTCCGAATGTCTTTCTTGGTGCTCCACTCCTTTCAATTCTTCCTTTGCCCTTGATAGTAGTGCCTTTGCTCCCTTGCCCTGATGGCTTCTTCTCTTCTCCAGTAGATAACCCTTTCTCGATGTTGGCTGCCTTCTCAATTAACTCATTCAATGATTAGAAGGTCACTGCTTGCAGTATGGTCATGATACTTGGTCGCAGTCCTTGTAGAAATCTCCTGATCATCGCAGCTTCATCTCCTTGGCCGTAGAACACAAATCTTCTTAGACGCATGAATTCAGCTTCGTACTCTCTGACAGTTCGGTCGCCTTGAGTTGGTTCTCGAGCCTATCCTTCTCCTCCGGTGGAAAGTACTTCTTCTGGAACTCTTGTTTGAACTCGACCCATCTGATGCTCTGTCTTCATATTGTCGCTCCACGCTTGACCACCAGCAGATAGCATCATCCACGAGATAGTAGATGGCGACGTCCTTCTTGAATTCTTCAGGACATCTGGTTGCTGCGAAGTTCTTCTCCAATTTTTGAAGCCATGAGTCCGCCTTGAATGCTCCGACTCCTCCTTCGAATGACTCCGTTCCCAAATTCTTCATCATGGTTACCATCTTCAGGTATTCTGCGGATTGATCTGTCCTGGTTGGTCCTCCTTCGACATTCTGCTTCTGGCGTAAGAGGTGGTCTAGTACTTCACACATTGTTTTGGCCATTGGATCTTGACCCGCTTCTGGTGCTGTCGGTAGTGCTGCTTCTTCTCTTGGTTGCTCCATCTCTGGCTTCCATGATTCGCCTTCACTTGATGCATACTCTTGGGTTTCTGGCACTGCAGACACGGCCACTGGTGATACCGACGACTCTGAATCTACCTCTGACACTCTCACAGGTGGAACTACTCGAGGTTCCTTGTTACTTCGCAGAACTCTCCGATTTATTCTTCCTGATGACTCCATATCATTCTCACTTGCATACCCGTCAACTAGACCCTTCACACTCGGTACCCTACTCATTTCCTCTGACTCAGATCTTTGGCGAGACATCTGCACAATCTCAGGGTTAGTCATAAACTCTATCTAATCCTAAATCTAAATCTACCTAGTTTGGACGAGGCTGGTTTCCTAATGTTGCATATTGCGACTCAATATTTACTCTATAAAACATTTGAAAAGCATGTATTGCCCGAGCATCATGAACCATGCTCTGATACCACCTAGATTACCTGTAACGACCCCGAACCATCACTACGATTCCAATGGTTAGGACCGTCACAAGTTGACATATACTTCGAATGATCCGGCCGAGGTTGTAACACAAAGTCAGCGTCCCTAGCCAAACCATCCTCCGCATAGTCCCTTCCTGACTAGATATTAGGCTTGCCAACCCTTTACCTAGAACGGAAGTTGTGTCGACCCGGACTAGGTCTTATCATTACAATACACCATATTTTCACAAAACATGCTTTTATTACATATATCAAAATCAGAGTTTTTTTTCAATACAGTTTTATCGCGTACGCTATGGCCTAATGCCAAATCCACTACATAATCAAAATACACCTCCATCACTACACTACTAAATATAAGGAGGTTCTACTTACAATATGCAACTTCAAAACTACACCAGCCTTCCTCCGTCCAAACGTCCTTTACTAAAAACATGTAGACAAAAGTAGAATCATGAATACCCTATTGGTACTCAATGAGCCCGGCCTACTCTACCATTAAACACGACTAAACTACCCCAAAATCCCCAAAAAAATCCCCAAACAAACAACAAGCAATCAACAAGCAATCAAGCAATGCAAGCAATAAACACAACAACTAAATAAACTAAATAAACTACAGTGATGCGATAAAACGCTACCACGATGCATTACAATGCATCCTACTACTCTACTAGAAGAATGCCCTTGCATTCCTTCTATACTCTACGGATGTCGTCACATCCGTCCACACACTACACTACACACACACACACAATAGGGGCGCGACCCACTATTATCTCATGATGCCTAGCATCGATCTATAGGGAAGACCGTATCCTCCCTATGTCACCATTGGATCCATGGCCGCGCACATCACCGCTTCCCTGCCCTAAATGTATCCATCTTTCATTTCATTCTTTCCTTCATCCCTAGCACAAAGTCTACAAGGACGGGATCCATCTTTTGAGCCATCGGGCGCTACCCGACCTTAAGCTTCGCAGGCATTACAGGGAAGACACGCGTGATTGCCTCAATGAGCAGTATATCAGCCGTAACCGTATATACGCTTTCAGGTACGCATCCATGCTACCCTCCCTACGGCGTTCTACTTGACCCGTAGAGGATTCAGAGCCTCAACGCTCTCACACACACTCATGCGCTCCAACGCATTCTCACTGCTACGGTTCTCACTAACCGTAGCCACACTAGATCTCTAATCTAGGTCACTGGTCCTATAGACCCAAGCGCTTCAACGCTCATACACGGTTCTCATTAACTGTAACTAACTATGCATTTCTATATGCATCTACTATTCACTACTCTAATCTAAATCTAAACTACTCTACTGAAAAAGCAATAACTAACTAAAGCAAGCAATCTAATCTAATCTACCAATCAAGCAATTACTAATTAAAGCAAACAAGCAATCTAATCTACTAACTAAATCTAAATCTAACTACCCCATGTGCTACCACACATGCTACGGTCACTCACAGTACTAGGCGTGCTACCACGGCAACCTCCTCCTTCTCTTCTCGGCAATCTCTCCTCTCCTCGGCAATCTCCTCGGCAATCGGCTTCCTTCCTGGGCGACGGTTCTTCCTTCCGCGGACGTTCGGCTACGATCACACGGTAAGGTGCAAAGGTACTTTCTCTCTCTAGAACTCCTTCTCTCTCTAGTTTAGAAGTTCTCCCTTTGCAAAATGAGCTCACCCCATGATCCTATTTATAGGCAAAATGGGGTGCATGGGAATCGACATGTGTCCACCACATGTCGACCCACGGCCGCCATGTGTCCTTCCGGCCAACACTTGTCGCGAGCCTTGGGCACCAAGTCACTCCATTTCATCACATGTTAAAATTCATAACTTGGGCTCCAAGTCGACTAATCATCCTTCGCCACTTGCCTTGCTCTCCACGGCCACCAATCCGGGTGTGCCACACGCTCTCCGGCCAATCGGGTTCCGACATTCTTCCGTCGGCCAATCCCGTTCATGACATGACATAAATTCTATGTCAAGTCCTCCAATTCTTCATTTCCTTTACTTTGACCCCGACATTTGTAAATCGTCGTCTTTGGTCCTCCATGTCCGTATTGTCGTCCGTAACGTCGTTCGTACGGTCCACTCATACGTTCGTACCGATGATCCGTACGTCCTTGTACGTTCATATCGTTCATTCGTACGTTCGTTCGTACGCTCTTCTTTACGTCCATATGACCCGTTCATATGCCATGTCCGTTCGTAACCGCCGTTCGTACCGCAGATACGTACCACTTGTACGTACCGCTCGTTCGTACCGCTAGATTTGGTACGGGTCGTCACACGATCCCTCCTCATAATCATCCTGCTCTGAACACAAAAACACTCAAGAGATCATTATAAATATTTAGAGTTTTATTTTTAGTTTTTTTTGTAGTTTATATTTGCAATCAAATTATTTTCTGCAATTATGCTTTAGTAATTCTCTGTTAGATTTTTAGGGTTTCTATTAGGATGTTCTAGATAATGTTTAAAATGCATGCTTTTTTAGAGGAATGATATTAGGGTTCTTCGCCTAAGTTGTTAGTAATGCTTATCTGAGAAGAGAATCTAGGTATTGCCTTTAGATACATATGCGCAATGAGAATTGGTAGAAATGTCGGAATTTAGCTTAGGTGAGCAAGGTACCTTTACACAACGAGAGTTGGTGGAAGCCTTGTGAACATATCGATCCTTCTTAATGCTAGATTTCAGATCGTGATAGTGAACGAGAGTTTCTGTTAGGACTGTTAGCTTAGTACGTTATCGCTAAGAGATTAGGGTAACTGCCTTTTATGATTGAGTTCGAGACGGGGTTTAATGCTTCCTCACATATGATCAATGTTCTGAAACGCACTATGTGCTAGTGACGCGGTGGACAAACGCCTAGCGCCTAGCCGTATATGCGGATGCCTAGGCGGAGCTTAGACGGATTATATATATTAATTAAACTAATATACTTTGGTTTTAGTAAAGACAAAATAAAAATATAGATATTAAATTCAATATACTCAAATATATGAAGAAATAGTTTTGAAATATATAATAATCTCACATTTTAAACAAAAAAAACATAATTCTTAAAAAAGAGTAAAAATTGACAAATATAAAAGTTTAAACTTATTTTATAAATGAATAAATTTCATATGTTAAGATAATAATTTTCCAAATATTTGAAATAATAAATAGTATTTTAAAAGATATTTAATTATAGTAATTTTTTTTATAACTAGCCGCCTAGAAATCGTCCAGGCGTCTGCCTAGACCGCATAATGCCCGTCTAGACATTACTAGGCGCCCGAATTATTTGAAACCGCCAAAACTACCGCATAGCTGAAATTCGAGGCGTCTGATCAGCGCGTAGGGCCTAGACGCCGCGTAGGCACCCGCCTAGACCGCGTTTTAGATCTATCAATCCCTGCATTTACTTTATTTTGCTTAGTGTTTCCTCACATATGATGCATGTTTGCTTGCCTATATATCTTAGGAGATTCTCTATTGCCTAACTATCTATCCGTGCATTTACTTTATTTTTATTATGAAAAGACAAACAAAAAAAATTGTCCTTGCTAAGTTTTGATTATTACAGTCCATAGTTCATTTGTCTTGGTCCTTGTGGATTCGACCCCTAAGTACTAAAGCGGTGTATTGCACCCTTGCGGTAAACATTTATGGTAAAACGTATTGCACGTAAAAGGTTTTTGGCGCCGTTGTCAGAGACGATTAACGAGTGCCTTTGGATTCATAGCTAAAATTTTGTTTAGGGTTTTATCTTTTTGTTTTATTTTTGGATTTATTTTCTACTAACATCTATTGTTTCTTGAATTTATTTCCTTGTTTCATGTTTTTGGCCTTAGAATGATTTTGAATCAGGTGCTAAACGCAGATTCAAGGAAGGCCAACCGATTGGTGCAGCTGTTGCACCGATTCGTTCTGAAGACCTCGTCAACCGATCAGTTGTTTGCCACCACCGTCGAATGGGGCCCATGTACGTTTTTGAAAATTTATTTAATCCGGTCAATTTATTCGAGTTAAATAGGATTAAGCCAGTTGAATACCCTAGGTGATCGAACTCTTCTTCTTCCTCCCAAATCCACCACCATTTTTCGTACCCAAAAACACAAATGTTTTTTTTCAAAAACTCATAACTTTCTGAAATCTCAATGGTTTTCAACATTTTTCGGGAGCATTTCACTCTAATTTTAAAGCTCAATCCGTTCATATTAGTCCTATGTTTGGTCTACAAAGGTAAGTGCTTCGATTTTCAGTTTTTCCTGTCTGGTTTTCATGAATAACCATGGAAGAATTTGAGACGTCGATTTCTTGCATGTTTAGCTTGGTAATTGGATAGGAAATGATGCTTAGGAGGTTAGAAGACGGATTAGGTGGTTAGATTTGGGTAGTTTGGGATTTTTCGGATGAGAATTTTTAATTTTTGGATATAGGTGCAAGGTGATTTTGGGATTTTTGGGAGAAGGAAAAGTTGGGTTTGAAGATTAATATCAATTTATATGGATTTATTTTGAATTTTTACATAATTTTGCTAGACTTTGATTTTTGCATAATAATTGATTTTAATTCATTTTGAGCATTCTTGGCGTTGCAAATTATATTTTGATTATTTTAGGAATTTACAGCAATTTTTTCAGATAGTTTTATGTTTCTGAAATATTTCTATAAAATTGTTGAAATCCTGAAAGGAATTCATGTGTTTCATTTATTTGTTGTAGATATATGGCTCTAAAACCACGAGGGGAGAGCTCGCGACAAGCTAGAGCCTCACGTCCAAGGAGTATGGATGTTCACATAGAGAGATGAGCGATGCTGACGTCACCTATAAAGAACGGATGGAGAGCTGCACACTCCATCCTTAAAATTCCTTCAAAACAAGATCGTAGAGTAGTTCGGCCTTAAGGAGGAGGTCAACC
The DNA here is from genome assembly GCA_004349715.1 of Crucihimalaya himalaica. Lineage (NCBI taxonomy): Eukaryota > Viridiplantae > Streptophyta > Magnoliopsida > Brassicales > Brassicaceae > Crucihimalaya > Crucihimalaya himalaica. Next base: position 1,220,988 of record SMJT01000020.1, read on the forward strand.
AGATGCTGGAGACGATAGGATGTCGTGCCTTTCACACCAAATCCTGAGATTTGTATAAGAAGCCAGCCAACGATTTTCTGTCTTCTGGAGAGGTGTCCTACCATAGAAGCCTTAAGGTGGCCTCTAGATGATGGATTAGCTCCTTCATTAAGGAGCATCATCACAAGCTATCTTTTTGTCTTTGTGATATTTTTGGGTTCTCGAGGTACAAAGAGACACGTGATGGCGTTGTCTTCGATCCTACGTTTCTGGATACTTATTGGTTTGGGTACCTACGTTTCTAAGACCTGGAAGTAGGCTCAAATTAGGAGACTTGTGCTACGATTGGTTGCTAAGTTCATCAGCAGCACCATCTTCATCAGGCACGAGGTAGGGACTCTCTGAACTTCAGAGTTGTGGATGCTGAGGAAGATGGTTCATGGTTACGGGTAGAGCACGGAGGATGACGGGTATGGAGAGCCACATGATGTGGATTTTGCGACACTTCTAGCAGCTGAGTTTGTCGCAATTAGAAGCAGTATGAAGAGACGACAACGTATTTACTCAGTGAGCCCTTTCACGCCTATTCTACAAGTTATTGGGTATGAGCTCCCTCCACCCCCACTATAGGGGGCACAAAGGTACATTGATCGAAAGCATCTCAATGCCACTGCCATTTTGGTGCGAGGCACCTTTGTTATGCAGTTTCAGGACCGCTTTGACACTTACAGGTTACCTGCAACTGCATGTGCGAGAGCTTACAGAGATTAGTTCCAGAGCTCAGGTAGATTTCATGCCCCCTACTACTGCTCTCTGCTCACATCACACTGGACAGAGTCGTGCTACTCCTCGACCCCAAGCCCGCACAGCTAGAGAAGCACCACCTCGCGCGCCCACTTCATCTCAAAACTCGCTTCTGGATATTGAAAAAACGGATTTCTCTGAAAGATCCGACCGTCTTGCATTTCGGCCGCACTAGAGGAGGAGGATCCATTAGCTTCAGGAGGTTAGGGTGATGACGATATTTATGATGCCTCACCCATTCATAGCATCAACCCCCTTTTAGAGAAGGTTTCATCCTTCATGACCCCGACTTCAGACACACCATCCGACTCAGATGGTCACGAAGGTGAAGGCTATAGATTAGAGAGCAGAAGACGAAAACGAGTATAGAATTCAAACCTCATTCACTCTTTTAAAATCACTGCCATTATGTGCATTCATATGTGCATATACTACGGAGTATACATACCAACATAGCTAACCTTTCATTAGGATTAGGAATGTTTTGGCGTATACGTTTGGGATGATTAGTAAGTTTATGTACGATTAAGTCTTGTTGAGAAATTTTAAGAGCTTGCATAAAGAATGCTAAAAAATGTTAGAAATTTCATTCGATGCTTTATCTTGTATGTTAGAACTGGTTCCACCTCCCTTAAAAAAAATCATCATGAGGAAAAGAGAAGAACGATTCGGAAAAGTCTAAGTTTAACTGAAAATGCATTAAAGGAAGTTTTAGAATTTTCTAGGGATTATTATGGGTTTTTGAGGTAAGTTAAGTGGTCTTAGTGAAAGGAAAAGCTATGTACGCATCAATTGGTCGGTGTCTCACTGTGATTATGCATAATGATTTGCATCATAGCTGTTAGGATAACCATAAACACATGTGTCACCAATAAATGCTTCTCTTACCAAAACCATAGCTTATATTCCCTTTGTGAGACTGCACACTTTACTTTGATGAATGTTAAAATGTTAAGTTTAATGACTTCAAAAGTTCTTTGTGATCTCATGTTCATATTATAGGCTATTGCCAAGTTCATAGTTAAGTATATAAAGTATGGTTTGCTCTGACTTAGTTCTGATGCAGTTCACGTAAGGGAAATCCGCTTTAAGTATTGTCCCCAATAACGAACAAGCTCTCAGAACATATCTTCAGGTTTGAGTTTTTATTTGTTCTTTACTTGAGTACAAGTAAAGATTTAAGACTAGGGGTATGTGTTAACCCCTAATTTTACTATTTTAAGATTTTTTAATAACAAATCCCACATCATTTTACAAAGAACGGGATTGTTTAGTATGATTTCATTGTTTTGCAGGAAAATGAGCTAAGAGGACGAATTAGAGAGAAAAGGGCTGAAAATGGGCTTGATGTCTTCTAAAAGGGGAATATTCCGAAGATGCCAACCGATCGGTTGCAGTTTGCACTGATCGGTTGAGAAGACCTCAAAAACTGATCGGTTGCACTTTGCACCGATCAGTTGCACTTTGCACCGATCAGTTGCTGCCTCTTAGGAAGCTTCCTTTTAGAATATTTTAGGGTCTCTAACAACTATATAAAGGGGGCTCAAACTCTCCTCATAATCATCCTGCTTTGAACGCAAAAACACTCAAGAGATCATTGTAAATATTTAGAGATTTATTTTCAGCTTTTTATAGTTTGTATTTGCAATACAATTATGTTTTCATATTTTTCTTGCTTTTTCTGTAATTATGCTTGAGTAATTCTTTGTTAGGTTGTTAGTAATTCTTATCTAAGATGAGAGTCTAGGTTTTGCATTTAGATAGATCCGCACAACGAGAGTTGGTAGAAATGTCAGAGTCTAGCCTAGGTGGGCAATGTACCTCTGTGAAATGAGAGTTGGTGGAAGCCTTGTGAACATATCGATCCTTATGTTAATGCTAGCTTTTAGATCTTGATAGTGAACGAGATTTTCTGTTAGGACCGTTAGCTTAGTATGTTATCGCTAAGAGATTAGGGTAACTTCCTTTTATGATTGAGATCGAGACAGGGTTTAGTGCTTCCTCACATAAGATGCGTGTTTGCTTGTCTAGATATCTTAGGAGATTGTTTAATGGCTAATCATCTATCCCTGCATTTACTTTATTTTTATTATAAAAGGAAAAACAAAGCAAAAACTATTTGCGTTGTCCTAGCTAAGTTTTATTTATTATATTCCATAGTACATTTGTCTTGTTCCTTGTGGTAACCTTTTATGGTAACACTTATTGCACCTAAGATCACGCTAAACTCCGAGCTGCCGTATTCAGCGAGATACATTCTAGTTGTAATCTGGTAAGTGACGTAAGTCGTTCCTCCATGAATCAAAGTACAATGCTTTTGCTGATTACATTTTGTGAAGTAAAATATGTAAAATCCATAATCAATAACATAATATTTTAATTCAATGACAAAATGAGATTCTTTCATAAAAGTTGAATGACATAAAACTTTTTTATTGACTTCATAAAATCATGAATCCAATAACTCTAGATTTATAAAGAATTTAGAGTACTTCTTTCAAATATATAAATAAGTAACACCGAACTTTAATAGAAATTTAGAAAAACTTAATTGAATAACATTAGAATTTTTACAATATCTAAATTTTTATAACTCTATATAAATACACAAACCAAAAACACACTCCACATATCATAGAAGAGCTAAACTTTGTTAGAGATTGAGAAAATCATGCATTAACACAACATATCACTATCAAATTTTCCGGACATTCCATTGCGAGACAAAGAGATGATGAAAGATGTTAATAATTCATTTTTTTATATAATGAATAAATGTTTTCCAAAGAATATACTACCAGAAGTCGACACGTGACATTTAATAATTTCGAAAAACTCAACCTTACTAAATAATTTCATATTCTCATAAACCATATTTAATCAAATAATTTCATATTCTCTGTAATCCATATGTCATTAATGTCATTTATTTCGTTGCCATATATTTCTTTCCAAAATGTCTATGATTGTTTTGTTATAAATATTGTCATTAATGTCATTTTTTTAACTGTTATTTTTTTCTTTCCAAAACACCTATGATTGTGAAAAGTGATTATGAATATTACATATTTAAATCATTCCTTAATTATCAGCCTCTCCCATTCTGAACACCATAAAAGTCCTCTTTTAATTATTTTAAATAATCTAATTTTGTTTTTTATTATAAAACCAATAATTAGGACCACTAAAAGTTTCCTTGGTATATCTCGAATCGACATCCATATTTTTTTTAAACAATATTTCACATTTGAAACAGTTGCGATGCCCTTCTCATATTTCACATTTGAAACAGTTGACGACACAGTCAACACGCAAAACATAATTGTTTGCATATTTTGGTGTGGATAAATGATGATATGAGACATCCAACACACATATGCATATATTAAATCATCTCAGCAGAAATCTTTGATGAGAGGTATTGTTAACCATGTATTAAGTAACTTTTAGAGTCCTTTTTGCATCAAATTCTTGTGTCTTTTCAGTGAGATCAAGATAATTTTTAGTGTCTTTTTAATGTTTTGCAGATTATGGACTTAGTGCATGTAATTGAGAGAATTAGGCTTAAAATGGGCTTCAAGTGTTCTAGAAGAAGAGATTCCCAAAGATGCCAACTGATCAGTTTCATTTAGTACTGATCGGTTGTGAAGAGCTTAAGAACATATCAGTTAACCGTCTTTAGAAAGCTTCCTTTAGAATATTCTAGGGCTTCCTAGCACTATAAATAGGGGGCTCGACCCCAGTTTCAAATCATCTAGTTCTCTAATCAAAAACACTTTGAAGAGATCATTATAAATATTCTAGAGTATTATTTTAGCTTTTGTAGTTTATTTTGCAATGCAATTATGTTTTCATCTTTGTCTTCCTTTTCTTCTACAATTATGTTTGAGTAATTCTCTGTAGGGGTTTAAGGGTTCTTGATAGGATGTTTTAGATAAGTATTTATGCATGTTGTGGTATCGAGAATGATGTTTGTGTTTTTCGCCTAGGTTGTTAATAATGCTTATCCTAGACATGAGTCTTGATATGCTTTTATATGTTTCTCGACAATGGGAGTTGCAATGAAATGTTAGAATGTAGCCTAGGTGAGTAAGGTACCTCTAGACAATGAGAGTTTCTAGAAGCGTTATGAACATATCGATCCTTTGCTTAATGCTTGCTATTAATCTTGATAATAAACGAAAGTTTTTGTTAGGAAAGTTAGCTTAGTAGTTATCACTAAGGGATTAGGATAACTAACTTTTGTGATTAACTTCAAGAATGCGTCTTAATGCTTTCTCATAATTATGCATGCTTGCTTGTTTAGAAATCTTAGGAGATTCCCTTTTTTTTTTTGAACTTTCTTTATTTATTTAAAAGGAATCACCTATAACGCTGATTTGGCGAGTACAGTTGCGTCACAATTATTTGAACGGGGAATAAAAGAGAAACTAATAGACTCAAAAGCAATAGTGAGCTCTCAAATGTCTTCTAACAATACATAAATTTCATTATGAGTCTCTTTCGAATTCAACAACTGGATGAGCTGAAGTGAGTCCAAGTATAGATGAATATCATCAAGATCCCGAGTCCTCAGGTCATATAGAGCATCATACATTGCCCAAGTCTCCGCGGTCAGCGCAGAAGAGACATGAGTCCAAGAACTTTTCTGAGAAAATTCAATCAATCCGTCCTTCGCCTTAATGATCCAAGCAATATCGCATATCTTAGTTGTGCTGCTCCAATCTGCATGTAGAAAGCAGGAATAACCACAAGTCACACTGTCCACAACTGGCGAAGGTGAATTGGTTTTCTTTGTAGGAAGTAGCAATTGAGCAGCTTCCCATGCCTTAGCATCTCTTATAGCTTTGACTACAATTTCTTCCGCAGAAACGACTCTTGCATTAAACACCAAATTGTTTCTTGCTGTCCATAATCCCCAATAAATCCATGCGATGTTGTATATCTAGATGTCGAAATAAACTCAAGTAATGAAGATATATTTCTAACCGGATTTCCTCTAATGGGTACATAACTCCATACATCTGCTGAAAATACATAATCTTGGAAGACATGTAAGACTGATTCTGATTCCCCACACCTAGGGCAATCCGCACTTTGAACTATTTTCCTAGTCATTATTTTTCTCCCACTGGCACAGAGTTTTTGGCAATTCTCCGTAATAAATTTTGGATTTTTGGAAGGGTTTTAGCTTTCCAAATCAGTCACTGCCAATTGAAATCTTTCTCAACTGCCTAAACCGTTAAAGTAGATCGTAGCCCTTAGCCAGACCTTGTCGTATAAACACCGTTCTTTATTGGGAGCCATGCGAGTGAGTCTTTTCTCCGTGATGTGCTGACCAGTAAACTCCGAATTTGATCCTCATGATGAGGAACACGTTCTCTTACTTTCTCTCAATCCCACTAATTAGAGTTAGGCAACTTTAAATCAGCCACCCTTAAGCTTCTTTCAAGAAAATTTTGGGGTCCAATAGCTCAAGTAGGCATCGATAGGGACAGCCAAGAATCCTCCCATACTCGAATACTACCTCCCTCCCTAACTCGCCTAACTAGGCCTAGCTTTAAGATCTCCCGACTAGCGAGAATACTCCTCCAATCATGAGAAATGTTAGATGAGCTCTTTACCTCCATATAATGGGTTACAGGAGATTCCCTATAACCCAATATTTTATCCTTTCCTTTTACTTTATTTATTTATTTTATTAAAAAGAAAACCAAAAAAAAATTATGTTTCTTGTCCTACCTAGAATTTAATTATTATAATCTATAGTGTATTTTTTTTGGTCCTTGTGGATTTGATACGTACTACATCGATGTTATCGTACACTTGTGGTATTTATTTAGGGTAAAACTTATACTCGATCATGTTTTTGGCGCCTTTGCCAGAGACATTTACGAGTGCCTTTGGATTTGTAGTTAAAATTTTGTCTAGGATTATATTTTGTTATTTTGTTTTCTGAATTTTTTTTATTTTATAACTATTTTTCTTCTATCTCGTCGATTTTATTATTTATGAATAGCCTAGGAGCCACAATTCTGACGATTTGCCATAACTAGACAACGACGATTTAGCGAGAATGGAGCGCATAAGTATAAGGAATCAAAGGAGCAATGGGGAGCCTTGCTGATGTTGCTCGTGTTATTGAGGAGGTTTGGCAAGACAGACACGTTACTGAAAACTTCTGTCAACCGATCGGTGCTGGCCAACAACTGATCAGTCGCAACCCACCTCAACAACTGATCGATGACAACAAACAATCGATCGGTTTGAAAGCTGGTGGAAAGCATGCTGGGGCTACTTGGGGTCGAATTCTTTGGGAAGATTGGCATAAAAGGAGTGTGAAACGGTGGATTTCAGGGGCCAATTTTAGAAGGTTCGTGGAACTAACAATAAGTTATGCTTCAAGGTTGGAGTTTGCCGATAGTTGGAAACAAAGTTACTTCAGAGAGCTTTTCAACGAGAGTGACGAGACATTCCAGGAGATCGAAATCATGTTTGAAGCTGAGAGGATTAAGAACAAATTCTGAAGAACACTAAAAATTATAAATTCTCTAGGGAAGTCTGTTGTTCCTGTCACCATGGACAACATGATGTTATAGTGCTCATTTTGTGATGCTAGTGTGTCTTTTAACATCATGCCAATAAGCATCGCGCTTGCCCTTGGATACATGGACTCACTACAATCACAAATGAAGCACGTGACTAATGATACTGCATATTTTCCAAGAGGAGAAATTTATTATGCCATCGTTGAGATAAGAGGATGCGAAAAGATGGTGGATTTCCAAATCTGTTATGTCACAACTTTACTTAGGAAGAGAGTTCTTGGCTTTGGTAGGAGCCGGATGGATTGGCTGAACAAGAGAATGTGTCTCACCTATATTGACAAAGACATCTATTACCATGCTCTTTCCCCAAGTGTTTCTCTTTTAAGAGTTGAACGAGAAATCCTTGTGCGAGTTCCCCTGCCTCAAGACAAGGAGAGTATCAATTTATCCCCGGAGTGATTACAAAAAATTCAGACTCGAGACTTTAAACAAGCGCTGAATGGGAGGAAGCCCATTGGTTCTCCGTTCCTTTATTCTTTTCGATATTCTAAGTTGGATTCTTTGCAATTATAGAATTTTTATTTTAAAAACTTGGATTATTTTAATTATATTTGAGTCTTATGATATTTTTGGCCTTACAATGCTTTTTAATCAAGTGCTTAACGCAGAAGATGTGAATCTAAGGAAGGCCACCGGATCAGTGCATCTATTGCACTAATCGGTTCTGAAGATCTCGTAAACCGATCGGTTGGTGTTCATTTGGTGTTTGCACCGATCGGTTTACAATCCAGGTAAGAAATCAAACCCGGTTTAATCCGTTCAATTCAAAACTATGATCACCTTCTTCTTCATCTTCACCCGAACTCCTAAACATTTGTTCTCAAAATTTTCAAAATTTTTTCGAAATCTTACAAAAATCACGACTCGCTCAAAACTCAACCAATTTCAACAAAGTTTGGGTGCATGCCGCTCAATTCTTTAAGCCCAATCCGTTCATCTAGGTCTCAGGCTCGATCTGCAAAGGTAAGTGCCTCAAATTTCAGCTTTTCCTATTTTCATGTCCACCATGGAGAGTCTCAAAATTTTGAACCTTTTACTTGTTTGGCTTGGTTGTTAGATGGAAAATGATGCTTAGGGTGTTAGAGAACGGATTAGGAGTTAGATTTGAGTAGTTTTGGATTTTTTGAGTGAGAATTTGGGTTTTTAGAAAATAGGTGAATAATGATTTTGATTTTTTGGGCTTGAAACATGCTTAGAACGATTTATCATGAATTATCACTAATTTTAGAAGAAGGAAAAGTTGGATTTGATGATTATTTTCAGTTTATTTGGATTTATTTTGAATTTTCCGATAATTTTGCTTAAATTTGAAAATTTTGCATAGAAACTGATAATAATTAGTTTTTGATGGTTTTTGGAGTTCTAATATTTACTTTGAATTATTTAAGGAATTTTCTAAATTTTTGGTAGCTTTTTTTTGTTTTTAAATTTTTTTGTCAAATTCCTAAAATCCCGAAAGGAATTCATGTTTTTCCTTTCCTTTTGCATATATGGCTCCACATACATGAGGTGAAAGTTTGCAACAGGCTAGGGCTTCACGCCCACAGAGCATGAATGCTCATCATAGAGAGCGGAGCGCTGTAGACATCTCATGCAGAGAACGGATGGAGAGATGCACACTCCATCACATGAGATTACTTCAAGACGGGATCTTAGTTCATTTAGGCCTGAAGGACGAGGCCCATAGGATGCTGGAGACAATAGGGTTTGGTACATTTCATACCAAATCCTAGGATTTTTACTTGACGCAGGTATGTGATTTTCTGGGTTAAGTGGAGGTACACTATCCTATAGGCCTTTAGGTGGCCTCTTGAGGTACAATTCTTCATTAGGGAGCATTATCACAAGCTATCCATCCACCAACTCTACGATATCTTTGGGTTTCCGAGGCGCACAGAGACTTGTGCTAACATCGTCTCCGATCTGGACTAGTTTTGGGCCACCATCGGTAAGTACCTATGTTTATGAGGCGTGGAAGCAGGCTCTAATTAGGAGCGTAGTGCTACAGGTGGTTTATAAGTTCATCAGCAACACCATCTTCAGCAAACATGAGGTAGGGACACTTAGGACTTCTGAGTTATGGATGTTGAGGGAGGCTGTTCGAGCCTACATTGAGACTCCCGAGGATGACGTGTACGGAGAGCCACATGTTGTAGATTTTGGGGCACTTCTAACAGTTGAATTTGCTACAGCTAGGAGCAGTACGCAGAGGCGGTGACCTATCTACTCAAGGAGCCTTTTCACGCCTATCCTACAAGCAATTGGGTATGAGCTTCCCTCCACCTTTTTCTGAGGGGCGGAGGTGGTACATTGATCGAGAGCACCTCTATGCCTTTTCCATATTGGTTAGAGACATTGCCATCTTGGTTAGAGGCACTTTTATAAAAAAGTGGACAAAGAGAAAGCAAGGTTACACCATCGGCATGGTTGTTAACATCCATCTAATAGGCTGTGAGACTATTTTGAGATTTCATCTTAACATTGTTAAAGGACTAAATAGCTTTGACGACATATTAACTGTTGATGGAATCATTAATAAGGAGTTTAAAGATCTATGTATGGCCAGGGGTTTACTTGATGAAGATAAAGAATGCGTAGGGTCATTTGAGAAAACTAGTCAATTGGGTTTTGCGTTGTCTCTTGGTCACAATCTTAATTTTTGGCTATGTTAATAGCCCATTGAATTTGTGGAACCATTGTTGGCAGTCTCTTATCCATGATATTATAAAAGTACAAGCAACGAAGAGATTGAGATTCTCCAAACCATGTTTCATAGAAGAGCAGCTCTAGTCCTACACTTTGTTACTGTTAACCCTATTTTTACCTGTTTTTAACCTTTGTTTTGATATACAATTTGAGTCTTTAGTTGTGTTTAACAGTGTTTTTAGTATTTTTTAGTGTTTTCTTGAGTGTTGACAGGTTTTGAGAAGTTTTATAGTAAATAGACAGTTTTTGGATCCTTTTGGATGATTGGAGATGCAGGATCGCACATAAGCCTCAAATGTTTGGCCTTCGGTGGAAGACTTCCCACCGTTGGATATTCTTCATATTTTGACTTTTGATAGAACATGATATTTCCTTTCATTTTCAAGTGGTTTGAAGGAAATCTAACAGTTTGATCAAACGTTTTGGCCATTCAACCGATCGGTTGGCGGATTAGGAAAACTTATATTTCTCTCATTTTTAGGGTTTTCTCTCTTGTAGTATAAACATAAGGTTCATACCTAACCCTAAACCATCTAGTTTTGAAAGCAAAAATATTATGAAAGGATCATGTAAATATTTAGAGTTTTATAGTTTTTGTAGTTTATTTAGAAATATGATTTTGAGTTCTTCAGTTTTGTGTTTCTCTATCTGTACCATGCTTGAGTAATTCTCTGTTGCGTTTTAGGATCTCTACTAAGATATTTTAGATAAGTATTTATACACATTCATATTGAGATTGATGTTTTGATTCTTCACCTAGGTTGTTATTAATGTTTATCTAAGAAGACAATCTAAATATGCCTTTTGATATTTCTCGACAATGAGAGTTGCAATGAAATGTTTGATTGTAGCCTAGGTGAGCAAAGTATCCGAAGACAATGACAGTTGCTAAGATTTTTGTGAACAAATCAATCCAATTCTTAATGCTTGCTTTAGTCTTAATAATAAACGACAATTTTTGTTAGGGTTATTAGTATAGTAATTATCAGTGGGACATGAGGGTAATTAGCATTTATGCTTTCTCATATGCATGCATGTTGCATGTTTAGAATTTCTTTAGGATTCCCTTACCCAATTTATCTATGCATTGTTTATTTTATTAGGTTGTTAGAAAAACAAAACAAATATCATATTTATTTTCCCAAGCGAAGTTTTAATTATCATAGTCCATAGTGTATTTGTTTTAGTCCTTGTGGATTCGGTTTTTAATTACTATAGTGTTGTTATCGTACACTTGCAATATTAATTAGGGTAAAACTTACACTCAATAGTAGATTGAGATAATCATGCATCACCATGACAGACCATTATCAAATTTTCCGAACATGCCATTGTGAGACAAAGAGATAATCAAAGATCTTAATAATTTATGTTATTATTGTCGTTAATGTCTTTTATTTATTTGTCATTTATTTCTGTCTAAAACGCATCTAATTGTGTGGTTATGATTATCTTTTATTTAAATAAATTCCTAATTATGATCTTCCTCTATTTTGAAAACCCTAAAAGTCATCTTCCAATTAAGTTACATAATCTATCGTCGTTTCATATTATAAAAACAAAAATTAGGACACCTCCGACTTCCCCTGCAAATAAAATATGCACCAAGGGATTCATAAAACAATACATACCTAAAATAGTTATTGGTGATAATGGTTTTGTTACCTACTAGCGTAGGCATGATCCTACAAACTTCATTTTCAAAAGGCTACAAAGTTAGATAACCAACTTGAAATGTACATGACTCATACAAATGTGGAATGGTGTTGCAAAATAAAGGCATTAAAGTATTTTTTCAAGTATGTGAATAAGGTAGACTATAAAGCATCCATTGTTGTAGAAAAGACACATTGTTCTACTGTAGAAAGTGGTGTCAGCGAAAGAATCTGATGAGAATAATAAGATTGAAATTTATCTTGTGTATCGCATCTTTGTGTTTAACATACATTACAACAGGCTAGCGGTTCAACGACTTTCTTTGCATTTACTAGATCAACAACATGTTATATATAGTGAGAAACAAAGTCTTGATGGTATTATTTCACGAGCTAGTATTAATGTTTATAGAGTGGATAAAGATGATACAAATTCATGCTTTGGCCCGTACATTAACAAAAATACAATTTCCACTTTCGTTTGATTAAGATATCACCCAAAAAGTGGACAAAGAGAAAGCAAGTTTACACCATCGACATGGTTGGTAACATCCAAGCAAAGATCCATGATGAGAGGTGCAACCCTCGAGGTTATAAATTAGTCGAACATTTTATGATACATGGTCCATGTGATAAAGATTACCCAAATTTGGTATAAAGTGACAATGGAATATGCACCAAGGGAATTACAAAACAATACACACCTAAAATAGACTTTGGTGATAGTGGTTTTGTTACCTACTGGCTTAGGCAATATCCTAAAAACTTGGTTTCCAAAGGGGCTACCAAGTTAAATAATCGTTTAGTTTTCCCACATAATCTTGAACTGCTTAAAAAGTACATGACTCATATCAACATGGAATGGTCTTGCAAAATAGAAGCATTAAAGTATTTGTTCAAGTATGTGAACAAGGATTCTAATAAGGCATACATTGTTGTAGAAAAGACACATGGTTCTACTGGAGAAAATGGTGTCAGCAAAACGAATCTGATGAGGTTGACTAGAATAAAATTTGTCTTAAATGTCATTATCGATCTGCATCCGAGGCGATGTGGCACATCTTTTCGTTTAACATACATTACAATAGGCTAGCGGTTCAAAGACTTTCTTTACATCTACTAGATCAACAACTTGTTATATATATTGAGAAACAAAGTCTTGATGGTATTATTTCACGAGCTAGTATTGAGAGAACAATGTTTACAGAATAGATGAAGATGCATCAAATTCACGCTTTGGCACGTACATTAACAAAAATACAATTTCCACTTTCGTTCGAATGAAATATATAAAAAAAGATAGAGCGAAAGAAAGTTTACACTATCAGCATGGTTGGTAACATCCATCTTACAGTTGGTGAGTTATACTACTCTGAAAATGCATCTTAGCGTTGCTAAAAGACCAACTAGCTATGACGACATAGCAACTGTTGATGTAATCATTTATAAGTAGTTTAAAGATGTGTGTTTAGCCAGAGTTTATTTGATGCATTAGAGGAAACTGGTCAATGGGATTTTGCAAGCCAATTGCATTGTCTTTTTTTTTCACAATCTTAATTTATAGCCACATTAATAGCCCATTGAATTTGTGGAACCACTATTGGCGGTCTTTAGTAGATGATATTGAGTACAATCAAAGAAAATAATTGAAATTCTCCAAATAACATATCATAGAAGAGCTAAACTTTGTTAGAGATTGAGAAAATCATACATCAATACGACATATCACTATGAGATTTTCTAGATATGTCATTGCCAGACAAAGAGATGATGAAATACCTTAATAATTCATTTTCTTATATAATAAATAAGAGTTTTCGAAAAATATGTTACCAGAAGTCGACACGTGACATCTAATAATTTCTAAAAAGGCAACCCTACTAAATCAAATAATCCCATAAATCATATTAAATCAAATAATATCATATTCTTTGTAAAGCATATGTTATTAAGGTCAAGTATTTTGTAGACATATATTTCTTTCTAAAACGTCTATGATTGTTTTGGTTATAAATATTGTCATTTATGTCATTTATTTAATTGTCATTTATTTCTTTCCAAAATGCCTATGGTTGTACATGTGATTATGTATATTGCTTATTTAAATAATTTCCTAATTATCAGCCTCTCCCAATTTGAAAACCTAATTCATCTTCCAATTAAATTACATAATCTACTGTAGCTTTTTAATTATAAAACCAATAATTAGGACTGCTCCAATTTTCCTTGTTATATATCGAATCGCCATATATATTTTTTACTCAGCAACCCTCTCTAATTGCCCCAAAAATCCAAAAGCAGTTGCGGCATCCTTCTCATATTTCACTCTTTAAACATTTAACGACACATTCGACACGCAAAGCATAATTGTTTACATATCTTGGTGTGGATAAATGATGATGTGAGGCATCCAACACACATAGACATAGATAAAATCATCTCAGCATAGTTATTTAATGAGAGGTACAGCTCTGAATGTTTTAAATTTTTCAAAATTTGTCCATGTGAAAAAAATAAATTTGCCCAACGCATGGTCCATGTGGAAAAAATAATCCAAATTTGTCATGCTATGAAAGATGCACCGAGAGATTTGAAAAACAATACACGCCTTAAAAAAAGTTTGGTAATAATGGTTTGGTTACATATTAGCACATGCGTAATCCTACAAACTTCATTTTCAAAGGTGCTACAAATTCAAATAATTGTTTTTGTCCCACAAATCGTAAACTACTTAAAAAGTACAAGGCCCATATCAAAGTGGAATGGTTCTGCAAAACAAAAGCACTAAAATATTTGTTCAAATATGTGAACAATTGAGTTTATATGGCATACATTGTTGTAGGAATGACGCATGGTTGTTCTGGTGTTGGCGAGAAAGAATCTGATGAGGTTGATGATATTAAAAATTATCTTAAATGACGTTATCTATCGGTATGCGTCGGGATGTGGCGCATCTTTGTATTTCACATATATTATAACCAACAGATGTTCGTGGACATTCTTTGCATATATCAAACCGAACATCATTGCCATCAGCCGCTCATGCGCCAACGTCAGATAATCAGACCCGATCGACAATCTCTGTCAATCCTCTACTACTTTTTGTTACTTTCTCTTGAGTTCTGTTATGTGTGGCTATTAGGGTTCTTAGGGATGATCTTCACTAAGAGGCAACAATTCCCTATGTTTACAATGCTAGGGTTTTGCATAAAACCATAAAAAACCACTTATTAACAAACTGGATTTGGGCCTAACAATCGGGCCTCGATGAATCCTCGACCGTCCAACATAGATCCACGACCACCGACGCAAATCCTAGATTGCCAACACAAATCCTCGACCGCCAATGCGAATCCAACGTTATCCAACGTGAATCCTCGACAATACAACATTATCCACACATGTCCGAACACGACCAACTCTTTCCAAACATAATCCAATTTATCCGACCATATCTAATCATGTCCGAACATATCCGATCCTCTCCGAACATTGCCATTTCTGTCTAAACATTTCCATTTTTGTCCAAACAATATCCATACTTGTCTGAACATTATCTTTACTGTCTGAACGTTAGTCACTCGACCATCCAACATGGATTTATCGGAAATGAGCTTCTAGACTCATTTCTCTCGGACATTTGGATTTCCTTCGACCAAATTGACTTATCCATGACCATCCTTCACAGTTTATCGACCAACTGCAAACCATCCTTGATTGTCCTTGATGATCCTTGACAAAATCATCAGACACGGGTGTTACAACTCTCCCCCACTTGGAATGAATTTGTCATCGAATTCAACTGTTGAAATATATTCCAGA
This sequence comes from Crucihimalaya himalaica, assembly GCA_004349715.1. Taxonomy (NCBI): domain Eukaryota; kingdom Viridiplantae; phylum Streptophyta; class Magnoliopsida; order Brassicales; family Brassicaceae; genus Crucihimalaya; species Crucihimalaya himalaica. Next base: position 1,236,562 of record SMJT01000020.1, read on the forward strand.
CCTTAACCTTTCAATAACTTACTTAACAATTGCCTTTTAAAATGGTTTCCTCACCATTGTTTACAATTTTATCCAATAGTTAATTATAATTTTACCTTTGGTACACTTTCCTATTGATATATCAAAGTCCTTACAATTGGAAATGCTTTGATTATCGGTAAACTCTTACCACTTTACTGATTTGAACATATTTTTTCTTGATCGTAGTCTCTCCTTTACTTGATTGTACATACTTTACCTTAGTATTTCTCAAATTAATTTCACAATTCCCAATCAAAGTCTCTCATAGACTTGATCTGAATACTCGATATGTCTTTCCTAGACAAGATCAAGAATCTTCAACCTTTCCAATGTGGGTACAACATTCACACTAACATCTTATCCGACAACTTATGGGTCAAACTACCTTCACTGTCAATCTGTTGGTACAATCCCACGCTCAACAACGATCCATTGGTGGCATCCAAAGTTTTCGCCGACGTTAGCCAACGATCCGTGCCTTAGGAAACTCCCAAATTTCAAAGCATGATGATGTTCTTACCTTAAATATCTTCTGAACATGAATTTCTTCACACAACTCACTCAACCTTAGCATTGGACTATCTCAAAATGCTTATACTTCTAATTATGTTATTGCCAAGAACATTCAATTCACACTTTACCTTATTGATTTTTCTCGGATCACACATCGATCTTTCAACAACCACGAATCAACATTGATCCTTTCAACTTAAACAAACCTTTCCTAGATTGCTTGTCGATCTTTCCATGACACTTTTTTCATAACAATCCACACATACATTTTTGAATCATCCACGGTTCCATCTTTGGATTCATCGTCAGATTCATCATTAACTATCAACCCATCGCTGATCCCATACTCGATGATAGGGAACCATCAATGAATATGTCCAACGGTTCGTCCTTAGATCATACTCATATATCCTTGATTTTATTTCAGATCTTATGCTGTACAACCTTCAGATCCCTTAAGATCCTCACATACATTCTTGGATCTCTTACGAATCTTACATACATTCTCTGTTTTGCCTTGGTCCACTACCAATGACTTATCACCGTTATGCCTTGCCCACTCCCCCCCCCTCGCGCCAAGGTCTTATCATGGTTGTGCCTTGACCCACCACTAAGGTCTTACGACAAACATGTCTTGGCCTACTACCAAGGTGTTTTCACCGATATGCCTTGGCCCACCTACCAAGGTCTTATAACCGATATGCATTGAACCACTGCCAATATCTTATCATCGATATGCGTAGACCCACTACCAATGTCTTACAATCCTAGAATCGATATGCATTGACCAACTGCCAATGTCTTACAATCGTACAATTGATATGCATTGATCCACATCCAATGCCTTACAATCGTACAATCGATATGCATGACCCACTGCCAATGTCTTACAATCGTACAATCGATATGCATTGACCAACCACCAAAGTTTTACAACCGTACAATCGATATACATTTGACCCATTGTCAATGTCTTACAATTGCACAATCGATATGCATTGACCCACTGCCAAGATCTTATCACCAATATCCATTGGCTCACCTACCAAGGTCTTATTACCGGTTTACCTTGGTTTCACTACCAAAGTCTTATTAAAAGTATGCTTTGAAATATATTTTTAGTTCTCAAATACATAATCTAAATTTATTATATTAAGACCTTTTGCGCATTGTGGTTATAACTTTGGCTTGTTCATGTTGGCCCATCATTTCATCTTGGCAAACTCAACCAGTTCCAGAGATTGACTTACATCCACGTGTTGTGAGCAAATTTTTACCATAATTAGTTACCACAAGTGTACGATACACCGCTGTAGTATTTAGGGATCGAATCCGCAAGGACCAAAAAAATTGCACTATGGACTATAACAATTACAATTTAGCTAGGATGATTAGATAAAATTTTTGTTTGTTTTTATTTTTAATGAAATAAATAAAAGCAATGGCGCCAGGCAATCAGGAAATCACCTAAGATCTCTAAACAAACAAACATGCATACATGTGATAAAGCATTAAATCCCATCTCAAACTCAATCATAAATGTCAGCTACCCAACTGCCGTTGCGATAGCATACTAAGCTAAACATATCATAAACAGAAAATGATGTTCACTATCTACGATCTAATAGCTAGCATTAAGAAAAAGATTGATATGTTCACAATGATCTCTACCCAACTGTCGTTCTGATAGAGGAACCTTGTTCACCTAAGCTATGATTCAGATATTTCTACCAACTGCCGTTGCGCAGATCTACACAAGGACAATACCTAGATTGCCGTTGATTTTCGAACACAATTCCAAAACCTATTTACTCAGCTAAAAATAGTTTTACAAATAATGAATTTTCCAAAATTTATGAGCCAACAAGTCCTACCTTTTTGGCTATTACAAATAAAATGCTAAATGAGTTGAATAAAATGGAAAAGGATTTTTATATTGATAAAAAATTCATACGAAATGATTTCTATTCAAAAGGTAATGATCAAAAAAGAATTTGGTTCTTTAAGAACTTTTTGGAAAATAGGGCTCATACTCAAGAAGAATTTTATAACTATCTCCAAAACCATAAGGTACAAATTTTATTTTTTAATTGGTTTGTAGATTACGCAAACAAAAATAATATTTATTTCCCATTTTCAAAAACTGCAAATCCTATCAGTCAACGCAACAAAACCCCTGAATGGGAAACACTTGCCAATAACAAAATTATTTATTCTAACCATCCCCCTCCCCAAGGAATAAGCTTGAATGGTTAGGCACACCAGATGAAGCAATCCCTTCTAAACGTCCCCAAGAAGATGAAAAGGTTAATATCAAAAATATCATTGTCCAAAATAACTTTTCAAACACAAATCTTGTTACTATAAGCAAACAGTTTGATAAAATCGAAAAATCAATCCAAAAACAACTCATTATACCAATAGGAACCTATTATGAAAATAAAAACAAAAAACCAATGTTCAAACCTTTCCAAACTGAAAGCTCTACCGTCAAAACTTATCAAGACACGAATGTTGAATTCATTCATGCACTCCAAAGCCAATTATGTAAAATTGAAATTGGGGAAAGTAACATGCCACATGAATCTGAAATTCTTGATACTCCTACGTCTAAAATACATACACTAGCTAATGATTCGGAGATTGGCGAATAATCTAAAAACTCTCAAAATTTGACTCCAAAAATAAACCATCCTGATTGGAAAAACCGTCAAGAACGACAAATAGTTTCCGCTCCTGATTTAGGACAAATCCAATGAATAGAACAGTCTAGGTTCAATTCCTCCTCAGTATATGACTAGAACATTGATATTATATATGAGTATAATATCTTAAGTTTCCTCCAATAAATGGCAATGGCTGCAAATACTTATAGAACGCAAATAGGAAATGAGGATAAAACCGTGGCTGAACTCCTTTTAGCAGGCTTTTCGGGTGAGCTTAAAGGATTGTGGGATAACTATCTTACTAGCCAGCAACATATTGAAATCCTTGATGCCATTAAAAAGAATGAATATAATGTTCCAATCTTAGACAATCTTGGAAATCCCCAACAAGATGAATAACCATAACTGAACATTTCATAGGAGACCCCTTTGTCTTCAGAGACAAAAATGTCGAGCTCGTTTCAAATCTAAAATGCAAAAATCTAAGCGATTTCCAATGGTACAAAAACACTTTTTTCACTAGAGTATTACTTCGTCCAGATTCAAGCCAACCTTTTTGGAAAGAAAAATTTCTGGCAGGACTCCCTAGTCTCTTAGGAGAAAAGGTTAGAAGTAAAAGTAGAGATTCCATGGGATCCCAAATAAATGATTATGATGATTTCACATATGGAGAGTTGATAAATATTATTCAACAAGAAGGTCTTAGGATTTGCCAAGACTTGGAACTCCAAAAAAATCTTAAATGGGAACACAAAAGGACAAAATAGAACTAGGTTCCTTCTGTAAACTATTTGAAATAGATCCAAACAGACCTAGCAATTCTTGCATAGAAGATTGCAGTAAATCGTATTACTATAAAAACAAGCCTAGAATATACTCTAGAAACTATGGAAACCATAAACCTAGCCGAAATTCATATTAATGATATCACCAAAAATTTTCAACAAAAGAAATATCTACCAACAAACATTTTTATAAATATCTCACATTTTTTAAAAGCAATAAGAAAGGCCACACTTCAAAATTCTGCCGTTCTAATAAAAAAATCCAGGAACTCGACTTTGGAAAAGAACTTTCTAGTAAAGTATCAAATCTTTTGCTAGAACAGTCATCATCATCATCATCATCATCATCATCATCATCATCATCATCATCATCATGATCATCATCATCATATGATTCTGATTCATCAATAACTTCGGAAAAATCTTTACAAATTGATGAGAAAAATAGTTCATCATCTGACTCAAAATCTAATGGAAAAATTATCCACGTACTTACAAAAGTACAAGAATTAAAACATGAAATTTAAAATTCTATTTCTGATCCAACCCTGAAACGAAAATTTCTAGAAACAATCCGTTCTTCGGTAAATGAAAAGGAAACTAAAACCCAGAGAAAGTTTTTCAAAACATCATGGTCCAACATCTCCTAAATCTTCCTATGATCTAACAACAATCCTAGATAGAAGAAAGAAAGATAATTCAAAAACAGCAATCCAAGACCATAGATTGGAAATTAAGGAAGTAAAAAACGACCTCAAGATTCTCAAAGAGAAACTAAAAAACGATTCTTAATATTTTCACTATATTCTATCTTCTATTCGAGGACATCATGAATCTAGTTGTGATGAATAAGATACTGATTGCCTAGAAATATAGAAGAAGAACAAATACAATCTTTAGAATCTGCCCCCAACGACTTCTTATATGTTTTAAGAGAAATTACTTCTCGAAAGTATAAGATAATAGTAACAAATATTTTTAATGAAAATTACAAAGTTGATATGATTGCCTTGTTTTACACAGGTGCTGATCTAAATTGAATCAAAAAAGGGGTTGTCCCAAAACTTTTTCATCTTGAAACACACGAAAAACTATTTGCTGCAAACAATTCAAAACTTCGCATAACTTCTAACCCAGAAGCTTTGATTCTAAATACACTTATCAAAAATGTTTATGTCCTCACATATGACATATATCAAAATGTTATCCTAGGAACTCCATTTATAAATCTAATTACACTATACAAAGTAATTAACGACGCCATTACTTTGAAAACACAAAATCTGAAATTATCTTTCAAATTTCTTGAAACACCGAAACGAGGAAGCCTTAACCAAATAAAAAATTTTTCAATACAAGAAAACTTCATAAACTCACTAATACATAGCAAGACTTTCCATTTAGAAAATTTAAAATCATAAATTTAATTAAAAAAAAAACAAAAGAAGCTTTAAATTCGAAAAAAATAAAAGAGAAAATACTAAAATTAAATCAACTATTGGAAAGAGAAATTTGTTCCGATTTAGCAACTACTTTTTGAAATCGTAAACAACACATTTTCTACTTACTATATGAAAGAATTTTCAATGAGAAAGAAATTCCTACTAAGGTTCGTCCTATACAAATGAACTCTGAACTAGAAAACTATTGTAAAAGAGAAATTGTTAATCTTCTAAGTAAATGATTAATCTCACAGTCAAGATCACCTTGGTCTTGTGCTGTTTTTTATGTAAATAAAAACTCTGAAATTAAAAGAGGCACTCCAAGGTTAGTAATTAATTACAAACCGTTGAATACTGCCTTAAAATGGATAAGGTATCCAATACCAAATAAAAAGACTTGCTCCAAAAACTTTACTCTGCCCATATATTTTCAAAATTTGATCTAAAATAAGCATTTTGGCAAATTCAAATTTCAGAAACTAATCGTTATAAAACAGGGTTTTTAGTCCCTTTTGGTAAATACGAGTGGAATGTAATGCCATTTGGTTTAAAAAATGCATCTTCAGAATTTTTGAGAATTATGAATGACATATTTTCTGAATATTAAAAATTTTTCATTGTTTATATTGATGACATACTAATATTTTGAAAATCTCTTCATGAACAGTTGAAAAATCTGAAAACCTTTTATTATGTTGCAAGAAAAAATGCTCTTGTTGTTTCTAAGACAAAAATGTCTTTATTTCAAACAAAAATAAGGTTTCTAGGCCATTACATATCACAAGGTATGATAACCCCAATAGAGAGATCTTTAGAATTTGCAAATAAGTTTCAAGACACAATATTAGATAAACCCCAATTACAAAGATTCCTTGGAAGTCTCAATTACGTTTTAGATTTCTGTCCTAATATAAATAGGATACCTAAACCATTACATAGCCGCCTAAAGAAAAACCCAACTCCATGGACAAATAAGCATACTGCAATAGATCAAAAAATTAAGAAACAAGTATTAAATATCCCTTGTTAGCATACAGCAGATCCAACTTTTGAAAAAATTGTAGAAGCAGATGCATCCAATGTAGGATATGGAGGTATTCTCAAACAAAAGGATTTAAATAGTCATGAGAGTATAGTCTAATTTACGTCATTAAATTGGAATGATACCCAAAAGAACTATTCTACTATTAAAAAGGAAATTTTAAGTATAGTATTATGTATCAAAAAATTTCAAAGCGATCTTTTAAAAAAAAAAAATCTTTTACGAATAGATTACAAAAGCGCTAAATTTGTTTTACAAAATGATGATAAAAACCTTGCGTCAAAACAGATTTTCGCAAAATGGCAAGCAATATTAAATATTTTTTATTTTGATATTGAATATATTAAAGGAGATTCAAACTCTATCCCTGATTTTTTGTTACGATAATTCCTCCAAAACAGGTACAATGCCTCCGAAAAAGATTGATAAAGGCAAAGGAATAAACTTGCCAATCTCAGAAAAAACAATTCCTCGTAAGACAACCCCACAACCAAAAACAGAACCATGGATATTAGTTACAAAAAAGAGTTTTAAAAGTGAAAATATATCAAACACTCCAAGTTCTCTTCCATCTACTCAGCAAACTATGGATCAAATCTTGACACTACAAAAGGCTTCCGAGCTAAGTGTTTTAAACCAAGAAAAGGGTGATTCTTCTAAAAAAAACTCCCCTCTCTATCTATTTTAAAAATCAATGAGGTCCCTTCAAATTTTTTTATTCTTTCAAACAATTTTGGAAATAGCAGAATCAGCGACCTTCAAACACTATTACCTGAATCAAAACCACACTGATGCTGCTTATTCCACTTTTAAAATTCATAAGATCATTGCTCCAAGTATTTGGGAATATGGTCTCAATGATAACCCAAATTTTCACGAAAAATTGAAAGATATCCCTTTCAACTATTGGGATTATTGCCAAGCTTGGTACAATTCTTTCTTGATCCAATCGCCGAAACACAAACACACTTGGTTGATCTTTTTTTTACACCACTTTTAACCTCTCTAAATCTCCTTCCTGTTCATACCTTGGTGGAACTACTTCGGTAGTGTCATTGAATTTTTGAAACCCATTATCCAAAATTCCTTTCAAATTTCAGTCCATCCCAAGAAGAAAAACAATTTCCTGCATTAGCCCTCTTCCACTCTAAATTTCATTTCCCTTGGGTTTTTTTCATGGACACTTGAATTTTCACCAGAGGTTTTTCCAATTATAAGACGGAGATTCAGGGTCAAATGGTGGAATAAATACAAGATTCCACGTAAACTCTTACCGTCAAATATTGTTGTTTGGAGAAAAGAACAAAAATTCAAAATCATATATGTCCCAAAGACAAACACATACCAAAACACTCAACCAAACACTAGAAACATCCATGTTCTTGTCCCAAAAGTCAAAAATATTGTCAATGCTAGCAGGTGCAAAAACCGAAGAAGAAATTATGGCAATCTCCTTATAGTTTCTATCATCCATATTACATTAAATATCCTAGAAATTGGAAAGTTGTTCAACGTCAAACACCCTGGAGCCCTATGAAGCAGATTTCGGTATAAGTGGATAATGATTCATCTTCACCCTAAACGACAAAGGCCGACAAAAACATTAGTACAAATATTTGAGTGTCACATGGTAAATCTCTGAGTGCGATCTATCATAGTGGATTCATCCAACTTGTGCGACAACAACATTATGCCTTATTGTTATTTTATTTTATTAGCTTTGTGAAACTCCTATATAAAGGGATATAGGTTTGTTTGTAAACAAACCACTTCTTTATCCCTCGTTTTCTACTTCTCACGTCACATACCCATTCCTACTCAACCTCCCAACCTCCCATTGTTACAACCTACTTCTCTCCTAGTTGTCTTGAACATTGTTACAATTTCCTTGTAAGTTTTAGAAGTAAGTTTTAAAAAACGTATGGTATCAGAGCCAAGTGAGCAGGGTAAACTAATCGGTATATAGGCTGGAATACTTACACGAGTATGTTGTCATGCTAAGATACTACTCTTAAATGAAGAAGACATTCGTGTCTATATCATCCCATTCTGAATTATAACAACGCCACGTACCTTTTAGCTATAAGATTATTAGTCATGACAATCTTTAATATTCACACATACTAACTATTGAGGGTTTTAGTTAAGTCTCCCAGGTGTTTTGTTAGTCTTACATAGGTTATAAGTCCCTAGACGTTGGGCAATTTGAACCTTAAAAAGAATAGTATCTTGGAGGTACGATAAGTAGGACCTAAACTACCAAAATGAATTCATATTATAGATCAGCATCACTAAGATCTGATTCAGCGTTTTCTTCAAAATCGAGTGTAAAAGTAAATAGAGAGTCTAAAAAGATCATCAATAGTCATGAAACAACTATGGATGATTTCCAAATATCAATTGATAATTGAGAAATTTCAACAATTCATAAAGATAAATCTATAAAATATCAAAATTAAATTTTTTGAGAACGAATTTCTCTATGAAAACTGAAGAAAGAGATATTCAGCTCACAAAACTTTTTGAAACAATATCTTTATTATCCGAAAATGCTTTACAAAGACATAGAGAAAATAATTTTAAATATATACACATCGGCTTGGTCCAAGTAGGAATTAAATAACTTTCAAAAAAAGGATTAAACACTTTGATATTAGCCACCTTAAGAGATGTTTGTGGCAGGAGGCTTGTCATAACCTGAATCTTAGCCTTGTCAACTTCGATCCCAGCCTTAGAAACCTTGTGTCTCAGAACAATGCCTTCCTGAACCATAAAGTGACACTTTTCCCAGTTCAGAACTAGATATTTCTCTTCACACCGCTGTAGTACCTTGCATAAGTTGTCTAGGCAGCCCTTAAAGGAAGATCCGTAAACTAAAAAGTCATCCATAAACACCTCCATGAACTCCTTGATCATATCTGAGAAAATCGACATCATACATCTCTGGAAAGTTGCTGGAGCGTTACATAACCCAAACGACATTCTCCTGTAAGCGAATGTGCCGTAGGGACATGTAAACGTTGTCTTTTCATGATCGTCTGGATGTATCGGGATCTAGAAGAAACCTGAGTATCCATCTAGGAAGTAGTAGTACAGGTGACTTGCCAACCTCTCCAGCATTTGATCGATGAATGGCAGTGGGAAATGGTCTTTCCTAGTAGCAGCATTCAACTTCCTGTAATCTATACACATGCGGTGCCCAGTGATCTTTCTTGTCAGGATCCTTTCTTAGGTACAACATGAACTGGACTCACCCAACTACTGCTGGAGATGGCGTAGATGATCCCTGCTTCCAGAAGTTTCATTATCTCCATTTTCACAACTTCCTTCAGATTTGGGTTAAGCCTCCTCTGATGTTCGATTGAAGCTTTCGACTCGTCCTCCAGATGAATCCGATGCGTGCACAGATCCGGTGATATACCTAAAATGTCATCAAGAGAATAGCCGAGAGCTTTGTGACACTTGCGCAGCTTGCTCAGCAGTAAGGCGATCTCTGCGTTGTTTAAAGAAGAATTAACAATTACAGGATATGTAGAGTTAGGGCCCAAGAAAGACATACCTCAGATTGGCTGGAAGTGGTTTAAGATCGAGTTTAGGAGCTCTCTCGCCAAACGAATCGGATCGTGTAGGTGTGACAACTAGTTCCTCGGGTAAAAATAACTGGTGTCGATTGATGCTCTCAGTGGTGTCGATCGATGCCTCAGTGCTGTTGTCAAGGATAGTGGCGTACCCAGTAGCAACCTCACTGGAATTCATCTCTATTTCAGCTGAACAAACCAGTGCTCTCTCCAACGGGTTCTCAGGGTGTAACCTCATGAAGTACTCGTCCGATATATCACTGAAGGTATCGATGAAGAATGTCTGCCCATCAATGGTTGGCTTTTTCATCATCTTCTCCATGTTGAAAGTCATGATCAGATCACCAATGTTAAGGGATACTCTCCCACTCTTGCACTCGATCAGAGCGCCTGCTGTGGCTAGAAAGGGTCTGCCCAAATACAGTGGATCTCTTGGCTCCGCGTCGTACTCTAGGACTATGAAATCAGTCGGGACTAAGCAGTCTCTGATCGTAATTAGAACGTCCTCAAGTAATCCTTCGGGAAATTGGACTAAGCGGTCAACAAGAATTAGAGAGATCCTAGTGGGTGTGAAGTCTGTCATCCCCATTCCCTTAGCTACTGAATACGGGATGAGGTTGACACTGGAACTGAGATCGCAAAGGGAGCGTTCGAACCTTTCAGTGAAGATTGTGCAGTCCAATACGAAACTGCCAGGGTCTGGCAGCTTCTCTGGGATCTTGTTGAGTAGGATCGCACTGCACTCGTGAGTAATCCTCAACACTACCTCCTCAAGATTCACATTACTTGACACCATCCGCTTGATATACCTTCTGAAAGCTGGTGAAGTCATGATAGCATCGACAAAAGGGAGTTCAACAACCAACTTTTCTAGCATTGCTTTGCATCTGGCCTCTTTTATTTCCTTCTTAGTCTTGGTAGGAGGTCGAGGGAATGGTATCTTAGGTATCGACCGTAAGTTGCTTCTTCTCGATGTTTGGACTAGTATCGACCGACACTGGGTGAGTGTCGATCGATACTGGTGGTCGTGCAACTACTTCTACAGATCGTTGAACAGATGTTTATCGATGTAGGTTGGTATCGACCGACGCTGGGTGAGTGTCGATCAATACTGGAGTAATCCCAGGAATCTCATCGTCGTCGTCTTCAGCAAGATTGACGAGCTGCTTTGCAGAATAAGTTTTCTTCACCCCTGGACTGACCTCTTTTCCACTTCTCAAGGTAATAGCGTGAACGTGTTCCCTTGGATTCACCGTCTTTCCTGGAAGGAAACCATCCTGTCTCTTAACTTGAGTTTCCAGCTTCTTCTGATGAATGTTAAGAGCTTCGATTTTTCCATTCAGGTCAGTGTACAAGGCATTCATCTTCCCATTGAAATCGACAATCATCTTCTACTGCCCCTCAAGAATCTGCTCAAGCATGGATTCAACCTTGCTCTCCTGAATCTTGGCAGGTGGTGTCTGGTAAGATGAATTTCCATAGGTACGAGTGTACCCACTGTTCTGGAATGGTTTCTGAGCAAAAGAGTTTGCTCCAAAATTCGTGGATTTAAAGTCAGACTTGAATCCTCCTCTCTGAGAGTTGTTGGTGAAACCGCGGTTGTAGGACGAATTCTGAAATCCATTACCACCAATGTAGTTAACATCCTCTGCTTCACCTTCATCTATGTTCTCGACTTCTTCAGCAAAATGCACTGCCTTCAGCTGCTTGCCCATCAACAAATTGTGAACCGAATCCAGCTTCGCATGTACCTCTGCAATCTGCAGTTCGTCGGTGTTCCCATTCTGCTTCTTCCGCTCGTAGTCGGCATTCTTGGTGTTGTTGCTAGATGACAAGTTCTCAATTTGTATGTAAGTATCTTAAGGATACCTCGTGTTGAAATTCCCATTGCTTGCAGCGTCTAGAGCCATCTGATATCTCCAATCGATCCCTCTGAAGAAGTTACCCAACAACTGAACCTGTGAGAAACGGTGATGAGGACAATCCCTCTGATAAGACCAAAATCTAACCCAAGCAGCCTTGAATTCCACAGTTGCTCCCTGAGAAAACTGAGATATCTTGTTCCTGAGCTCTTCGGATCTCGCATCATCATAGAAATTGTTAAGGAACGCATTCTTAGTCTCCTCCCAAGTGGTTAGAGACCCAGGAGGTAACTGTTTCAGCCAGTAAACTGCATCTCCACCAAGAGAGTATTGGAAGAGCTTACAGTAGAGGAACTCATTGGGCACTCCATTGTACTTGATGCTAGTGACCAAATCTTCGAACCTCTCGATGTGATCCATGGGATGCTCGTGGGAAAGACCATGAAAAGGGTGCCTACGAGAGTGTAGTATGCAGGCTTCAGCTCAAAGTCATTCCTCTAAAAAGTGCTTTGTTAGATAGATTGGTCAACTGCTTGTTCTTGCTTCTTCTTGTTTCACGATTTTGCATACACCTGAAACACAGAAGTTAAAGTACGAAAGTAACAGGGAGTAAGACAAGTATCGATGGATACCTGAAGGGTGACGATCGATGCTCGACAACTTAGTCAAAATTCTAAACTGAAATCTAATGGGGAAATTAGAGTCCCCGGCAACGGCGCCAAAATTTGATATGCTCAAACATAATACCCTAAAGTATCTAAGCAGTGGCTATAATATTTTAGGGGTCGAACCACAAAGACTCAAGATTGTCGCTCAATAAATTCCAGAATGTGAATTAAGCTAAGCAAAATGAATATAATCAAAAGTAGCAAAACGATTAAAATCAAGTGTTAAGATCAATGAGGAAAGTGCTAGGCCTAGGGAAATTCGCAGGTAAATCAGAACTGTCAATCAAATAAAATGTTAGGAATATAATATGTACCGTTCTTGAACTTGAAACACAAATGTAAAATCAACCAACTATCACTGCGAAGACTATCTATGTCTAAACCTAGAATTCCAAATTTCTTTGCAAATTATATGAATTCAAACAAGCATTAATGATCAGGTTCAATTGTTCACAAAATCCTAAACCAAATTTCTTTGCGAATAGGACTTTTGCTCACCAAACACTAGTTCAGGAAACTAATCACACTTTCGTGTTAATTAATCAACCTAATATCAGATTCTAGTTCGTGAGGCTAGAATAAGCATTAATCTCAAGTCTAGGTGAAGAACTCTATAGATTTTTCTAACAATTAAATCTAATTTAACAATTCATCAAATACCTTTAAATAACCCTAAACCTAACAAGGAATCTACTCAGACATGGTGAATGAAACAAACATCATGAATAAAATAGATATCATAAAGTAAAATAGAGTATCTCCCAGAATCAGTCTCTGCCTCTAAGAGGCTGAAAAACCTAATTATATAGCTAATACACGTTTTGGAGTTAATTGCAAAATAAGGAAATCTTTTCTTTCTTCTTCGGGCTTGCTGAAGATTATGCGTTCTGACTATCGGTATCGACCGACACCATAAATGGTATCGATCGGTAAAAGGATTCTGAGTTGCGTTTCTTTCAGATGTCGGTGTCGATCGATACTGAATGGGTGTCGATCGATACTGAGCTTCATCTTTCGAACTGCTTCAGCTCCGAGATGCTTCAGAAACTTGGATAAATCCAATTTAGCTCCAATTGTGCCTAATTCCTGAAAAGACTCTAAAAGACTCTAAAAATACTCAAAAGACTCAATAAAAGGACTTATATTATGGTTAAAAACGGGTAAAAACCATGATATATCAATATCCATAATGGTTCAAGAGAACTCGGGAATACACTCGTGCATACTCGTGGAAACACTGAGGATATACCTTGGATGCTCGTGGACACACCGCATATACTCGGGGACACACTGGATACATGATGGATGAGAACGGGTAAAATACAGAGATATACTCTTGCGCATATGCACACACTCGCTAGGACAAAGCACTCGAGAAGATGTGAGGATTCACCGTAGATACACGCGGATATACAATGAAGGATCCGAAGGAGGATCCAACGAAGGGATCATTTGATCGACGAACAAGTCGGGGGTCAATCATGAAGAATCCATGGATAAATCATGAAGGATCCCTGGATAAATCGTGAGGGATCCGTGATGGATTGATATGAATACATGAGGATGATGGTGGATTAAAGTGCGATGATATACAGTGAGTACTCGTATATACTTGGGAAAAACATAGAGGATACCACAGACAACCAAAATAATCCAATACTTCCTTACGCAACATACTTATACACATCAGGGATGTGATCATTGGCGTATATGGGTGCGACGATAGTTCATCAAATTCGTGGAGGAGTATAGGGTGATTGTGGGGATTTCGATGTTATATTACAAAGGATAGATCATGGATTATCCAAGGAACACCAAAGATGGAATGAAGGATAGATCACAGACTATTCCAAGAATACTGAGGATGGAACCCGGGATACACGGTGTCACCAAGAAATGTACCACAATGGTACCAAGGATTTGCCACGGTACACGAAGAGACGGCGATACCAAAGATACGCGATGGTACCATGGTACGCAAAGGTGCAAAGGGATGTGATGGTATCAAGGGACGCGAGGGTATCGGGATTACATGGTGGATTAGCGAGAATAAAATGTTGGATCGTGATAGATCCGAACATGTATCATCATTTAATCAGGGGATTGTTGATGTGAATCCGCAAATGGCTTGATGCGAATCAGTGGACGGATCGATATGAGGCCTAGGATGGCTCGATATTAATCCAATGATAAACTAAGGGTGAAACCGAGGACAAACCAATATGAATTCGAGGATAAATCAAGGGAATCAACACATGATCAACGACGAATCATAGAAGATGATCATCGGATCAACGTCGGATACGATGGTATCGAGGATAGACCGAAGATGATGGAGAATTAACCAAGGAAGACCAAGGATGGTACACAGTGATACACGGCGACACGCTAGTATGCGCACAGTGATACCGAGGATTGTATACGATGATAGGCGAGTATGCACACAGTGATACTGAAGATGGTACACGGTGATACCCGAGTATGCACACGGTGATACCTAGGATGGTACGTGGCGGTACGCGGTGAGATACGATGTTACACATGTGGTAACGAGGGAACACATATCAGCATAATACGGTGAAGGGCCATTCATGGTACCGAACACGTATCAGCGTGATACGGTGAAGGACCAGTCATGGTACCTAACACGTATCAGCTTGATACGGTGAAGGACCAGTCATGATACTGAACAGGCATAAAAATTAATAAATTGTGGATGGCCATGTTGGCAAACGACCAAATCAGTAACTTGGATAGACGAGAAGTCTTGGGCTTGATCGAATACCATGAAATTGAAGGGGTCTACATGGGATGACGGATGGACCAAATAATCGAGTGTTGGATGGCCACCATGAATCAAAGAAAACGTATGATCTATAATCTCTATCGTTTATTTAACCAGTGTGGATGGTTGGTTGTATGGCTAAGTAACAAAAGGGATTGCTCCATCAAGTACATGATAGTGTGGATCTATGTACGATGAGAATAAGAGAATGAATGTTAATGTTCGGATCAATGGACAGATCAACGAGGAGTGAACATCCTCATATTAGCCAAGGTAAGTAAATGATCTAACTTATGGATAACCTAGATATTTTGGAATTGACCGATGGAACTAGATAAGTAAATGCCCTCGTTAAGCTTAGGTGGTTAGCAACCTGAATGCATGACTTGACCGAGTGAATGATCGATTTAAAGTCTAAGGGAAAAAAATGATCGAATTCGGTACAAGTGTTTGTTTGGAATTAAGCCAAGGTTAGAAAGACTTCCGCTATAGAAAAGAAAAAGTTATAGAGTTAAGCTGGTAAAGTCGAATTTTGTGTTAAGAAATGAAAAATTAGAGAGGTTCGGCCAGCAAGAACCTGGGACGTGAGACCAGTATCGCCAGACATTGGAGGGTCCAGGGCGGGGTCTTACACCCGCTTATGTTGCAATACTTAGCTCATCTATTAACTTACCATCAAATTAACCAACTTCACCGCTTCTGGCTAACTTCTCCTTTTCCATTTATGTGTTTCCGTGGTCACAGTCAACAAGTCGCAATAAAAAAAACCAATTCATTAGTAAATGGTACCTCTCAAACATTCTTTACATTCTCATCAGACATGATTGTCCGTTACACCATAGATCAATCAGTCACATTCACTTCGAGCATGATTGTCCATATAACCAGATAATTCGCTATAAACATTACACATGACAAGCAGACATTTGTAACATGAAAGACATAGAATTTCATGTAAAACCAACGATAAAGTTAGTAATATATCCACAGTTGAATAATCAATCCACAGAGACTATATGCAAATCATGAACATTCTCGTCAAGCATGATTGTCTGTTACTCCATACATCAATCATCAAGACATTATAATATAGCATAAACATTACCCATGAGAAGTAATCAAAGACATTATAATATAACTCGGTTCTTGATTACCATGTTCCTTGGCAGCTTCGTTAAGCTCCAACAGTTTATGAGCAATCCCAGCTCAACAATCCTTCGCCTTATAGAAACTTTCACAATTCATTCTATTTCCTTATGGAATTCATATTGTTTACACGGAATACTCAGATCCTTCTTCAGAATTTTAGATATCCATCTAAACATTCTCAACCACTCAATCATATTTTCGCGTTCCATTGCCGCAGTCATGCACTTCCACAATTCTAACTATTCGACTTGTCTTTAACTGAATTGTATATTTACTTTAAAATTACTCATCCTTGAGTTTCCACCAGTTCACTAGTTATCATTCATCCACTCCGAACAATGACTCGTCCACCTTCTTTAGTCATTATCCAATGACTTCGATCATTTTCTTATGCTGAATTGATCAAGGAACAAAACCAAAGATTAACACTAAGTCATTTTCCAATAATGTTTATCAATCACTCCTGATAATTGATTAAGTTAGCAAACCAAAAATACACACTTAGTCATTTTCAAATGACTTTGATCAATCATCGCCAATGATAAGATCATGTTAGTAAACCAACTCCAACACGTTCTCACTTCCAATTCTGAAAACTGAGCATCATATAAGATCACCTTGCTCTCAACTTTCCTTTCCCGATAAACTTACTACTCGATTTTTTCTGAATCAAGTTACCATTATCAGTTCATCAACGTTTGTCCTTAACAATTTTCGAATCACTAATGCTTTTCCAGAACAAATTCCACATTACCAATGATTTTACTCATCGATTTCTGCTTAACGGATGCTTTCCTAAGTAGTCTCTGCATCACCAGCGCTTTCTTTAGCATTGACTTGTCTTTTTTGTTCAAGACTTTATTCTAGAACCAACAATGCTCTTTCTTTGGGCGATGCACATTCTGTCGTAGAACCGACTATGCTCTAATACCAAATTGAAACACCCTAACTCAATACCATGTACCAAATCAACCCTCGGACGTAAAATCCGAGAGTAACACTTACATGGAATTACAAATATTTTCTATTTGTTTATCAATTCACTTACATTAGCATTCATGCAGCAATTTAAACATAACAATGGACTATGATTAAAACTTACGTTAGCCGTACCTTAGCTACTCAAGGGTTTTGTCCACTCGTCCAACGTGCTTCCATGTGAATCCTTTCCAGCCATCCAATGAATAGTCCCTTATCCACGAGCTTCCAATGACAGCTCCCTAACCAACCAACCATCTATCCCACATAACCAAGCACAAAGAGAGAGAGGTTCGGCATCCACAGCATGCCAAACATCAACCACGTTCTTTACTCTTGAAGACTGACCTTGGACACAAAAACCTTTGCACCATAATTACTTGATCTGATCTTGTTCATCACCGTTCGTGCATCGTCAATCGCTGTCAGACATCCAACATATCCAAACATACCTCTTATTTGAACACCATTTACGTACACCACTTGAACATTCTCGAGTTCTCATCCACTCGATCACCATCGTATCCATCTAATACGTAAACACATAGCATTCATCGATTATAATATCAAACCACATACCTTATTGTCGAGACACTGTGTCCATCCTTCATGAGTACCATCCATCCACTAACGCCCACCCATGTTAACCGTTGTCGCTCCAACATGTTCTGCTTTGATCTGCTTCAATCCACTTGATCTGCTTTGATCCACAGATTTCGTCGATCCACCTAAATTTGCTTCAATCCACCTTGAACCAAACCTTCGAAAACTTGCAATACATCTCGATCCACCATTCGATCACAAGTAGATCATCGCTTAATCACCATCTGTGAACCATCATCCAAGAAAATCCAATGGCCCGAACGTCGATCTCGGCGATTTACATCAATCACCAATAGATCCATGCAAAGTTATTCTTTAACCCTTGATAAAACTCGATAGATCCCCTTTATACTCTCACACAATCACCCTTATGCCCTTACGGAATCCTTCCACGTGATATATATTATCATCCATGTCAACCGAACATTATCGTCGTCAGCCACTCATGCGCCAACATCAGATAATCAGACCAACAATCTTTGTCAATCCTCTATAACTTTGTGTTACTTTCTCTCGAGTTCTCTTATATGTGGCTATTAGAGTTCTCAGGGGTAATCTTCACTAAGTAACTTGTAAAGAGTCCCTCTGTTTGTGTGTGTCTCCCAGAGGCAATTGCATGTAGCTTTCTTCATCTAAATCCCCTTTAAGGAAATCATTGGACACATCTAATTGTGACGAGGACCACCCTAACTTAGCTGCATTGGCAAGTGATGCAGACATCGACGTCACTCACCAACCTGACGCACATCATGTCGCACATCCTGTACCTAAAGTTTAAAAAGGCCCTATGGCGCGTTCAAATTCTAAACAACTCAAGATGAGGTTCAACCTAGCTGTACAGGACCGTGTGAACTCCCTAGAACCAGAGATCACCCAAGAAGCCTTGAGTTTTCAAGAGAAGACATTGGAGCTACAATATCCGTGCGAGTCAAGCTTCATCATCGAAAATGATCAAGAAAGCCAAGACCATGACATCAAGGACCAATAAGAGCTTCAAGAAATTGTCCAAGGCATTCAAGAAAACCCCCCAATCGACTTCTACATCACCAAACTCGCAAGTCAAAAGATAGCTCAAAAAGCGTATCAAGAAGTGCATCAGGAAAATTCATCCGCCTATACCGCATCCGGGTAAGTTCTATTCAATTTATTTGATCCTTGCAGGTTCAAAGAGCCTCCCCAATAGCTTTGAGTTTAAGTCTACAATCTTTAGTTTCCATATTTGGTTTATTTACTTTAAGAAAACGATGAGTTTTGTATTTCTTTAGGTTTTTGCATTTTGTTTGCTTTGTTGTTGCGTTTTGCTTCTCTATTTCGGCCCTAGGACTAGCTGACAGACTCTTATAAAGTCTCTCTGCAGCAGTTATAAACCTTTTCACCCTTGATTATCAATAAAGACGCCGCATTCTTCTACTTCTTCTCCTCGAGTGTTCTTGAGAGAATAAGTATTCTACCAAGGCTGAGATCATGTGTTGTATAAGAGATTAATCCCAACTCTGTTGTGCACTTCAACCCGCCAACACGCTCCTTGAATCGATCCTACACAAGAGAAGCGACCGTCATCATGTCAAATCTACACCATTAACCATCTCTTCTTCTCTAGGAGACGGTGACCATCCTCCTGTGAAGCCATCCTCTTATCCCACGTACACATTCACCCTTGAGGCGTGTATCAGCAAGTAACATTTTTTACAGAAGTTAGTTTAGCCATTGGTGAATAAGTGTCTACATAGTCCAATCATTCTTGTTGAATGTTTCCCTTTGCCACCAGACGAATGTCTTTCCGATGTTTCTATTAGAGTGGAAGAAGGGGAGGATAGGTGGAGGCCGAAGTCATGAGGACAAGACCGAGCATCTCCACTCTAGAGAAGAAGAAGAAGAGGAGAGTCAAGGCCGCGGTCATGAAGACAAGGCCGAAGACCACCTCAAGGCATTCAAAAGAGGAGAAGAAGGTGGCGGTCAAGGCTGAAGAAGCAATTGATCAAGACAAGTCTCGGCCAATTGAAGAGAAGCTTAAGGCCGAGGCCCATCAAAGAAGCTTAGGCATGTTACAAAGAAGAAGACCAAGATTGGTTCATGTCCAATGAAGGCCCAAGATGAGTTCTTCACTTAGCATTGCTGTGAAGAAAAGAAGGAACCCAAGCTCATCAAGACAAGGCCAAGATTGTGAAGAAGATTGGGAACCGTCCGTACGAACATCCGTACGGACGTGAACCACCAACAAGGCCGAAATCATGAGAAGGCTTTGGGAACTTGTTGCTGGGGTTTTGCTAGATGGGTTAGGCCTCTTAAGGCCCATTCTTGGATTTAAATGAAGGAGGAGCCATTGTGGATAAGGGGGAAGAGATTCAAATTAAAGGGGACCATTTTTGGAGGGAACCTAGCCACTTGTGTGGTGTGGACCACTTATGGGCTGTCTTTGAGCGCCTCTCCCCTTGTGTGGGCTGTGTTTAGGTTAAACTTGTGTAGCCTAGGTCTCTTGTAAACTCCTATATATATATCGTTGTAATCTCCTTATGTAAAACAACTCTTTTAGATCATAAATACAAGTATTTTCATTTTCTCTCCCTTTCTTTGTGTTCAACCAATATTCACAATGTAGAAAGCTTAAGAGAAACGTTTAGAAGTTGCCCTTAAGGCAGCCTAATACTTGTCAAATCTCACCTAAACTCTTCTTATTTACCGCTTAGGAAAACGAGTTATTTGTTTGGTTTAAGGGGATTCATTCACAAGTTGATTGTCTCCTCTCTTGTTCATGAGCTTGCTCTCATGAATTCCAACATGGTATCAGAGCCTAGTTGCTCTTCTTGGGCAGAACTCGTTTCTCCTCCTTTCTTGTTTTAAAACGTTTTCAAAAACCTTGTTTTTATGACAATGAAGAGAGATGTATGGTGGCTGTGGTGAAGAACCACAAAGGAGAGAAAATAATCCTTTTAAACTCTCCTTAAGCCCCATTCTAAGCTCTAAGTCATGGTTGTTTTGTTTTTGATTAGGTTGTTGCTTTTAAGTTTGTTTTCAAATTGTTTTCCTTGATCCATTAGACAAACGTTTAATCATTGGTATGTGACTTCCCTTTTGGGATTGTGAAAGCATTTAAAAAGAATGGTTAGTTTAGTTCTTTTTGGACAAGGTTAGCTTAAGCATTTTTTATAAAACCTTGGACCCCGCTTTTAAGCACCTAAGTCCTTGGTAATTTAGCTTAAGCATTTTTTTTTGTTATAGAACCTTGGACCGCTTTTAAGCACCTAAGTCCTTGGTTATTGTTTACTTACCGCTGCATTCTCTTACTCTTCTATTATGCTCTAATTCTTACTTATTATCTATTTATGCTTATTCTCTATTATGGTTACTAATTCTATTTTAATTTTTGCTAATTCTCTATTAAGGTTACTAATTCTTTTTTTTTTAATTCTTTTTTTGGTTACTTATTCTCTTAACTCTCACCAGTTTCTCTTGTTTAGATTATGTGCAAAAATGTTCACATGTTTGAAATGGTGTTTGTTGAAGCTCCCTTGCTATCTCAAGAAGAAGGCATGGCGAGTGTGTGAAGTGATTGAAGCGGCCATGCAGACAGGAGGTCAGTTGGTGGCTGGATTCAAAGGGCTTCAAAGAAACATTTAAGAAGGTGCAACACAATGCTTGGAGTTAGAACAGTAACCATCAAGCTTCAAAGACCACAAGACAAGCCCATCCGTTTACCTTGGCTGACTTGGATATGGCGGACCGAAGAGGCTGACCGGAGGAAGCTGACCAAGGTGGCTGTGGTGGAAGTAATAGTGGAGAGGCAAGCTGGTGAGAAGCTTTGAATCAGCCCAAAACATGTGTGTTAGTACCAAGTCAAGAGAGTGGTCTCAACAGGATTCAAACAACATCTCAAAAATTCCTCTTCATCTCAAAAGGCTAAACTCTAAACTCTACCCTTTCTTTTTCAATTTAAAGTTCATTACCTTAACCCAAATATTACTCCTAATTCTCTCATTTAGAACTCAAAAATTTCATCTTATTGTTTCTTAAAACCCACGACATATACTTAAAATTTTTTCTTTAAATCTCATGATGAAGGTTTAAAGGAGAGGAGGCGTGCGTGGACATTCTCAAAAGAAGCTCTAGATGAAACAAAGAGTTCCATAAGAAGAGAAATCAAGTCAAGAAGGGCTAAAGGAATGGAAATACATGGAAGAAAGTAGCCGATTTCACATTCAAATCGCAAAACCGGAGTCATAGCTACATCAAGCACCGTGAAGGCTATACTCTTTTTCCCTCAATATGGTTTTATCCCAAGAGGTTTTCCATATTGAGGTTTTTAATGAGGTAGTCATTTGCGTGTTGCAAACTTGGCCTTTGGTCCGCTTTGGCGTCTCGACGACCAAGCTTGGGGGAGGGTATTAGAGTGGAAGAAGGAGAGTAGAGGTGGAGGCCGAAGTCATGAGGACAAGACCGAGCATCTCCACTCTAGAGAAGAAGAAGAAGAGGAGAGTCAAGGCCGCGGTCATGAAGACAAGGCCGAAGACCACCTCAAGGCATTCAAAAGAGGAGAAGAAGGTGGCGGTCAAGGCTGAAGAAGCAATTGATCAAGACAAGTCTCGGCCAATTGAAGAGAAGCTTAAGGCCGAGGCCCATCAAAGAAGCTTAGGCATGTTACAAAGAAGAAGACCAAGATTGGTTCATGTCCAATGAAGGCCCAAGATGAGTTCTTCACTTAGCATTGCTGTGAAGAAAAGAAGGAACCCAAGCTCATCAAGACAAGGCCAAGATTGTGAAGAAGATTGGGAACCGTCCGTACGAACATCCGTACGGACGTGAACCACCAACAAGGCCGAAATCATGAGAAGGCTTTGGGAACTTGTTGCTGGGGTTTTGCTAGATGGGTTAGGCCTCTTAAGGCCCATTCTTGGATTTAAATGAAGGAGGAGCCATTGTGGATAAGGGGGAAGAGATTCAAATTAAAGGGGACCATTTTTGGAGGGAACCTAGCCACTTGTGTGGTGTGGACCACTTATGGGCTGTCTTTGAGCGCCTCTCCCCTTGTGTGGGCTGTGTTTAGGTTAAACTTGTGTAGCCTAGGTCTCTTGTAAACTCCTATATATATATCGTTGTAATCTCCTTATGTAAAACAACTCTTTTAGATCATAAATACAAGTATTTTCATTTTCTCTCCCTTTCTTTGTGTTCAACCAATATTCACAATGTAGAAAGCTTAAGAGAAACGTTTAGAAGTTGCCCTTAAGGCAGCCTAATACTTGTCAAATCTCACCTAAACTCTTCTTATTTACCGCTTAGGAAAACGAGTTATTTGTTTGGTTTAAGGGGATTCATTCACAAGTTGATTGTCTCCTCTCTTGTTCATGAGCTTGCTCTCATGAATTCCAACAGTTTCATCAAAGTTATACTTGACCTTTAAGACCCCTTTACAACCAATAACATATTTGTCTGTCGGGAGAGAACAAATAGACCACTTGTTTGTTGTTTCCAAAGCTGAGATCTCTTCTCCCATTGCATTTGTCCAAACAAGATACTTTTTAGCTTCAGAATAGGTTGTTTGCTCAAATTGCTTAGTAATAGCCTTTAAATAAAATGCTAAGGCCCTAAAATCTTGTCATAGGACAAATAATGACAAAGAGGATAGGGAATGTCCTCATTGACATAGTAACAATTATAGTCATGTAGATAAGCGGGAGGTTTTGATCATCTTGTAAAGTCAATTATAGTCATGATAAATATATCTCCAAATGTTTATACAATAATTAATTTATATTATTGATAGGATCATATATTGACATAAGAATTTCTTAAAATAATATTTTATTATTTTATTGAATTGTGTCAAATATTACACTATCCCAATTCGAGACCAAATAAATTTATTTAATTTATCAAGTATTAATCTTTAGTGGTTTTACTGTAGAAAGTGGTTTAAAAACAAAATAAAAATATCGTTCATCTCTATTTCTTTCTAGGACAACAATTTTAATTATTATTTTTGTTAGTATACTTGTTTTTTTTTAGTACTTCGGAGACTATGTATAATGGTTTTTTATTCAAAATCCTACTTTTACCTTTTTAGTTATTATTTTTAGTACTAAAACATGTTTTTTTAGTTCGTAGACTATGTATAATGATTTTTTATTCAAAAAACTACTTTTATCTTTTTAAAATAACATAGAAGTTTACAACATTGTTAATACAAAATTTTCAATATGTTTATTGCTTACATGGGTTATTGTTTGTTTTTTGTGTTTTTTTATATGAAGGTAAATATAGTATATGAAAATTTTTAGCTTTACAAAAGTTATTTTACCATCTATGATTGTGACCTTGCAAAAAAAGAATAATAAACAATTCACTTGATGTGGCACAATCAGTTGTGCAAGGTTTTTCTGTGATGAGAAAGGAATTAATAAGGTATTTGGTTTTTTATGTGCATCTCAACAAACGAAGAAACTAATGACATCTATGTTCCGAGGTGCATACCATCTTTAAATCTTCTTTTTTAATTTCTCCTTTTTTCTTGATTGTTTTACAAAGAAATGAGTTACATTCTCTAGAAGGAGGATGATATGTTAAACGTTGGAGAGCTTCCTTCTTCTTTTAAGAACTTAGAAAACAAAATGTAATCCGGCGTTGTTTTTTTTGTAGTGTATAGTAATATTGAACAAGCAACTAATATTGTAATTATTTTAATAAAACAAATATACAACAGTTATTCAATATAACCTTAACTGGGTGTCACCAAGAAACTTTCAGCGATGAAAAATTCAATATATGAAGAAAATGTTGGTCAAAATTTGTTAGCTGACATAATATATTTTTAACATGAAATAAGTATCTTAACTAAGAAAAAATTTCACTATATAATCAGCTTCATAAACACTAATATAAAGAATTAAATATATGGAAGTTCTCAAGAAACGAAAATGAGAAAAGAAAAGACGAAAAAGAGAAGTGTAGTCTTTATTATAATATGATTGAAAATTATCATGGCTTCTACCTAATTTCAATTACATACTAACAAAGTACGAATATATAGATGCATACATAACATTTATATGCATAACATGCATACTACAAGAAGTTTAGTGCATATTATGACATTTCGTTTATGTGCATAGTGACTTGTTTGCATTCTTACTATTAAACTTTAGAAATAAACAGTAGAGTAAAAATTTTAGGGATTTTAACTTTTAAAACATTAAAAGTTCTAAATTATTGGCTTTTAAAAAATTGAACATAAAAGGAATAAATAAAACAAAATGGCGTGTGAAGAAAATTAGAAACTTTTTAACGCTTGTAAAGCTGTTAATTAATTAAATTGTGATTGGTAGAGATCTATAAATAAAATTATACAAACCACGTCATGCCATTGATCACTTCTTCCAGTTGATCACGAGTTTAATATATTTAACCTGAATTATTTTGGTTTATATATTTATATTAAAGAAGCCCATGAGTAATATATTGTATTTGACAATTAACACAACTTTTCAAAATTTAGGAAACTAATTAACCTTTTGTAATTAATAATTTCTGGTTGAAAAAAACTTTTAAAAAAATGCAATTACATAAACCATGAAAAGTTTTAATATCTCGTGCGTATCGATCACAATCTCGTATGTATAAATTTATCATTATCTAAAGTTTTAACAAAACAATCTCAAAATAAAATTTAATTTTAAAATTAAAATAATATTTGTAAAAACTAATTAATAAAATATTTTTTATTATTATTTCAGGGAAAAAGTGCCATTTTAAAAATAATATAAAGTAGATTTCAAATACATGAAAATTATAATATATGATGTGGTTTGGTTGTCATTTTTTGTCTAATTGTTTAGCTTAGATTTGGTTTGGTTAGAAAATCGTAAAATCGAATACTTTTTTTTAATTAAATCAATATTGAGATAATTATATATTTCTTTGGTTTATATTGGGTTTGTCTTTATTTTTTTTATAAGGTTTATATTTATCTTTTAATAATTTAATAGCCTAAATTTAAGACTAAAAAATAATATGTGTTGATATGTTTCTAAGATGCAACTCCTATATGTGTTATGAAACATTTGGGTTCAAAACTGATTCCCAGATTTTTAGATTTTGATAAATGTTTATGTGTGTAAGTATTTTTGTAGAAAATAAAATAAAATACTATGTATAAGTTTGTGTTAGAGTGTTAATTTTTCCTATTGAAGATAAGCTTATCGTACGATATGTACGAAGTTATTGAACTTATACATGTCTATTATAGGGTCATCGAAGTGTAGACCCCCAAAAACTTTGCGTTAAGTCTGTAACCACGTGGTTTTCCAATGGGCCAATGGCTGAGATACTCCAATCTACATATTCTCAAATCTACCCTACTCCAAAATGATCCACTTTATTCCTCCCTCTTAATTCGACTTTCTTTCCCCAATTTACCCTTAGCTGCCAACCAATCAAAACTCTCCATATCTCGTCCAATGAAATCACGCCACATTAACTCCTCAAACCCATCACCCCCAAATTCGAAAGATCCGTACGTTGCTCGATTTCGATTTGATTGTTTCGATTCTTCAATTCTTCAACTATTCCATTCCCAGCCATATCCATTGTTAATTTGCAGAAGCTCTTCAAAGATGTTGTCCCAATCGTACCTAGAGCTCGATCCTGATTAGAGCTTGAAAGCTTGTCGTCCACTGTAACTCAAATTTGAGCTTGAAAGGTGGGTAGTCGAATTTCAGTTTGTATCGAGTTTGTAGAGCATGAAGACAGTAATACATTGTCAATATGGAGGGCATTACGAGTATAAGGTAGATGATGGGTGGCGATGGGTGTCTAATAAACCTAAATTGATAGCATTAACGTTTAAGGATGAGAATGAGATAAATTATGCTATGTTGATTGATAGAATTCGATGGAACCTTGGTATAGAGTTTGCAACGGAAAATCTGAGGTTGAGTTACATTCCGCTGACAGTGAAACCTCCGATTGCTTCATATATCTTCAATGATGATGATGTTGATGATGGTTTTCTATCGACAATGGACAATGAGCAACGTAGAAGTCCTTTGTATGTGGAATTAAGTGAGTGCATTGAGGAAGTATTAAGTAGCAAGGTTGGGAGTTCAGTTGGTGTGAATTATGAGAATAATGAGTCAAATCCCACAATTAATTATGGAGCGATAATGCTTTATGGAGCAGAGGAAGTTGATGAGGGAATGAATGCAGAGGATGTTGATGATGGGTATGGTGAAGATGTTGGTGTGCATGAAATTCTAGAGGTACCATGTAATGAAGAAGGAAGTAAGTCTCTAGAGATGTGGGAAGATGGCTCATGTTTGGAACTGGGACAAGGGTTTGTGAAAAAGGAACAAGTGCAAGAGTTAGTGGCTATAGCGGCACATAAGGAATGTTTTGAGTACGTAATTGTAAACTCTGATTGTTGGAAATATGTGGTAAAATGTCGTGAGAAAGAGTGTAAGTGGTATTTACGAGTGGCCAAGCCTAAAAAATCTAAGAAAGTGAAATGGTCAGTTAGAGTATACAGGAAGATGCATTTATGCTCTCGTGCTACTGCCAGCACAAGTACTAATAAAAGGGGAGGTTGCATTGAAGGGTTTAGGTGTATGCGGAAAGTTCTTTGTGTAGATGCAACTTTTCTCACAAATGGTGGTGTGCTACTATTTGATGCAGCCCAGGACCCCAATCATCACCATTATCCCATTGCCTTTGGTGTAGTTGATGGTGAGAATGAATGTAGTTGGAATTGATTTTTCACTCAGCATAGAACTGTTGTACCAGAACAGCCAGAATTGGTTTTTACTACTGACAGAAATCAAGGTCTCATCAATGCTATTGTTGATGTGTATCCGAGTTGTGAACATGGGTTTTGTGTTTACCATTTGTCACAGAATGTGAAAGGAAAGATTGGTGGAACTAGCAAAGAAACAGTTGCAACAAAATTTAGAGAAATGGCTTAGATTTATACACAATCTGAATTTGATAAGATGTATGAGGAATTCAAGATTAAATATCCAAAAGTAGGTGCGTATTTGACAAAGAGTGTGAAAGTAAAAAAGTGGGTAAGGTGTTATTTTGCAGGGGCTAGGTACAACTTGGACACAACAAATACTGCAGAATCCTTGAATAGTATATTCAAGAACGCAAAGAAGTACTCTTTACTCCCTATGATTGATGTCATTGTTGCAAAAATTGCGGAGTGGTTTAACAGACACAAGCAGGAAGCAGTCAGTGGATCAAACACAAAGAAAATGGTACCTTTTGTGGAGAATGAATTGCACACTAACTGTAAGGATGGTGCAAGCTTAAGAGTGAATACGTTGAACACCTTCTTGATGGAATTCAGTGTCATTGGATGTGATGGCAAACCATATTTGGTGGACTTGAGGAGAAAAACTTGTTCTTGAAAACTTTATGATCTAGACATGTATCCTTGTGTCCATGCAGTTGCCGCTGTGCTTGAATACATGAAGTTGGGTACTCGAACGGTGGATATACATGTATACGATTTGTGTTCGAAATATTACACATAGAACAGTGGGCATTGACGTACTACCGGACAATTTATCTAGTCTCAGATGTGAGTGAATGGGTAGTTCCCGATAATATACATGCAATGTATGCTTTGCCTCCAAATTACCCGAGGCGAAAGAGTGGGAGACAACAAGAGAATTGATATCCTTCTGCTGGAAAAGGTCGAAAGAGGAGAAAGAAGAGTAATAAGGTAGTTCCAGGCCAAAATTTGGGTAAATGGTTTGTATGATATTGTAAAACTGGGACAACAAATTTGTGATTATTTAGTGATAATCTGTTTTATGTAAAACTGGGATAACAATTTGTGATACTCTGCAGTTTCACCTGCAGCCACTCCAACACTATCTCTACCATTTTCCCCAGTTTCACCTGCAGCCACTCCAACATTATCTCTAACAGTTTCACATGCAGCCACTCCAACACTATCTCTACTATTTTCCCCAGTTTCACCTGCAGCCACTCCAACACTATCTCTACCATTTTCCCCAGTTTCACCTCCAGCCACTCCAATACTATCTCTACCATTTTCTCCAGTTTCACCCGCATCCACTCCATCACTTTCTTTATCATTACAACCAGCAACCACTGAATCAACCTTCACCAATTTTGGTTCAACGGTTTTAATCCTCTCTCCTAACTTCTCAATCTTCCCAGCCAGTTTTACCTCTATTTCTGAAAGCATATCAACCAACACCTTAAATCTTCTTTCAATGATCTTCTTAACACCTTCTATTTGTTTCTGTTGGACATGTTTCTCTAGTTTCTCCTCAGCCTCTTTCTCCTCAGCCTCCTTCACCTCAGCCTCATCGACAATCCCTTTTCTTCCCTCCAAATCTTCTTTGTAGAGGTCTTTAAAACATAGCCCACTTGTTGAATGAAGTATAATCTTCATCTAACCATCAACAACAGCATCATGACAATCTTCTTCATTAACCGACTCGTCTATGTTGTGCGCCAAAAGACTGATCTCATCATTAGTTGGTACAAGGATACTTTCAATCTCTAGTGATTGAAAGAATAAACAAATGTTATTATTAAATAATCCAGTTCATTTACTAACCATCATGTTACTATTACAATATCACCTAATTATTATTAACTAACCTTTGTTGTGGCAAGTGCATCATTTATCTCGGAAAGAGGGAATCCTCTCATAGGACTTTCGATGAACTTGGACTTGCACATCCGAGGACAGCCACTGTCTGCACCTATAACATCTTCTCAAAATCTCTTCTTCAAATCCGGGATTGCCTCGAACGCCAAAAGGTATAAATTATACATATTATAATTTACGTAAACAAAACCAACCAAAACTAACAATCTATCCACAAATTACCTCCATAGGAAAATTGAAACTTGGATAGGTATGAGATGTTGATTTGGCACGACCCTTACAACTCTTCATACAATGTTTAATTTCTTCAAGATTGTCTTCAAAAGACAGCCTTCCCCATGGAAACGTCAAGCACCAATCAAAATCACTAACAACATTTATAAGAAGACTGTCTACAGCGGGTGCACCTGGGCCTTCCTTCCCTTTTCCTTTTATAACACTAGCTAGGAAATACAACACCGCCATCCTCATTATATCTCCTCCCCAAGCCTTCATTGTCTTAAACTTCCTTTTCAAGGCAGCATAGGTAACCTTCACCTTCTTGAAATGCTTGTCAACTAGCTTGGAATTCCCAAAACTCTTATATCCTTCTGGATACGCATGACAATGTAATCCCGACAAGAGTGCGTGTTCCTTTAGAGAATACCTAATAGGAACACCATTCACCACAAACCAAGCTTCTCCTTGCTTCTCGACACATGTCATGCGGAGGAGAAGCATCCACATGCCCATGGTCTTGTGAGTTCTCTCCCTTGGCATGTGAAACAAAATTGAGGGTGCTCATGAAACCAACTCAACTCATCCGGCTTAAGTACTTCCTCTAATGTATCTACACACTCTTTTATATAACAACGGGTTATGATCTTCAATGGCTTCATATACTCGCTGTTAGGGAAGTACAACTTCAAAGGTTGCATTGGTTCGAATTCATCCTCACCACCTACCTAAAATACACACATTTTTGCCTAGATTAAGCAAACTGGACATGCAACTTCAAAGGTTTCTTTCAATAAGCAAACTGGACATGCAATTGGATAAAAGATTAAGATTCGATGTGAATACCGTATTATCTTCTTCATTGCGACCTTCTTCTTCATCATATTTGTCATTTCCTTCATCTTAAGAGACCTTCTAAGTCTCTTCTTCCTCCATCGGTAATTCTACATGGTATGGTACTTCTTCCTCTCTGTGTTTTACATCTGGAACAATAACTAACGCCTTTGAAACTTCTTCAACCACTGGAACAATAGCTAACGCATCTGAAATTTCATCTGAAATTTCTTTTCTCACCGGTGAAACTTCTTCTACCACCGGAGGCGCCGTCTTCTTACGCTTCCCAGTCTCTGACTTCTTTCGCTTCAGAAGCACCGGTTTCATTTGCTTCGGAGAAGCCAAATTTTTGTTCTTCGGAGAAGCCGATTTCTTTTGTTTCGGAGGTCTCTTTCGTCCGTACCATGTCTTCGGCGGCATAATCTGAGAATTTCTACAATCTTTCTACGTAGTCTTCCTAGTTTTACCTAATCTGAGAATTTGAAACAACGAGGGAATCAAGGATAGAGGAAATCGAGAGACCTTCTTCTCTTTTTACTGAACTGTGAAATCGGATCAAAATGTTAAGGATTGATCGTGAAATGGAGAGTGAAATGTTAGGGCTGATAAAGGGGGGAAATCGGGGAAGCAAACCGATTAATTAGACATAAACCGACTAAAATTTCCGGTTCTAATATCTGGTTTTTTTATCTGATTTCAACCCGGATGGATCCGAATGGGTTGCATAATGGGTCGATACTAGGCGGTTGGGTCTGTAATTTTGTGTAAAAACTATGGGTTTCTGGTAATTTACACGTTTTTAGAATAAAAAAAAATAAATACAACTAATTCGAAAATTGAGGAGAGTATATCAGTTACTTTATGTTTAATGAGGAGTATCTCAACAATTGATTCGTTTTCCAATATCAATGTTTAGCCCCATATAAAATATCATTTCAAGGTGTAACCCCATGACAAAGTTTAAACGAGTTGTGACCATATTTTGTTGACTTTTTATGTTGACTTTAATGGTTTAACTTAACGGCGTTATTGTGCTGGTGACGTGGCACCACTATATTGCTTACTAGGCGTCACTGTCTTGCTAACGTGGCAAGTGGTGCTAAACTAAACTAAAAACAATTGTTGGAGTAGGGCGTGAAAATTACTGAATCACGTTTTCTTGGCGGAAAAATTACAGAATCAAGTTTTTTGGCTGAAAAATTACAGAAACACGTTTTTGGCAAAAAAAATTACGGAATCACGTGTTTTTGCGAGAAAATTACGAAATCACATTTTTTGGCTGAAAAATATAGGATTAAACATGATTCCGTAATTTTCAGCCAAAAACGTGATTCCGTAATTTTTCCGCAAAAAAAATGATTCCGTAATTTTCCCGCAAAAAAACATGATTCCATAATTTTTTCGCCAAAACGTGATTCCGTAATTGTTCAGCCCAAAAACATGATTCTATCATTTTCCCTCAAAAAACGTGATTCCATAATTTTCCATTCATAAACCATATTTACGGAATTATTTTTTTGCGGGAAAATTACAGAATCACTTTTAATCCTATATTTTTCAGCCAAAAAACGTGATTCCGTAATTTTCCCGCAAAAAAACATGATTCTATAATTTTTCTT
Source organism: Crucihimalaya himalaica (assembly GCA_004349715.1). Lineage (NCBI taxonomy): Eukaryota > Viridiplantae > Streptophyta > Magnoliopsida > Brassicales > Brassicaceae > Crucihimalaya > Crucihimalaya himalaica. The sequence goes on from SMJT01000020.1 coordinate 1,268,961, forward strand.
GCGAAAACGTGATTCAATAATTTTTCAGCCAAAATACGTGATTCTGTAATTTTCCTGCCAAAAATCGTGATTCTGTAATTTTTCCCGCCAAAAAAATATGATTTCGTTATTTTCCGTTGATAAACTATAGTTAATATTCATAATTTTTATAATTAAGTTAAGAATTCTGTTTAAATTTTTGAATTTAATCTTTATATTGCAAAAGAAGACAAAGTGACAAGTATATATTAAAGTGTTGTCAATTATATCACAAAATATCAATGTGTACGAGTGGTTAATGAGTTGTCCCATGCGGTTGCCCACCTACGTTTGAGCCTTACTCCAACCATTGTTTTTAGTTTAATTTAGTACCACTTGCCACGTCAGCAAGACAATGGCGTCAAGTAAGCAGTACAGTGGTGCCACGTCAGTAGCACAGTAACGCCGTTAAGCTAAACCGTCAAAGTCAACAGAAAAAATCTATAAAATACGCAGACCCTTATCGGGTCATCATTAATATCTTTCTTTTTTATGTATAAAAGCTATAAAAATCAAACTAAAATATAAAAACATATATTTAATTAAAACATTAAAATCAGCAACGATATATATTTTAGAGAAATTGCAGCGAATACACATAGATTGGAAAAAATATTTATATCAAATGATGAGTGGCATTTTTTCATCTCTGGAGACACCCCTACACCCGTTTAGTCTATTAGCGAACTGTTGGTTGTAGAAGCATCATGATGTTTTCTAAAAATGTCTCGATATTTGTGTCGTTATACATTTATCTTCTCTCTCCCTCTCTGTCGTCTCGCTTCCCCTCTTTCTCTCTCCTCTTCTTAGCTACTTTATAATTATCTTTAATTATGAATCTTCCAAATTTTACACTGGTTTAATCTCAAATTCAAGTTTTATGATTTTTTCAAATTGTTCGGAATTTTCCCATGAGAACGAGACTAGTGATCCTCCAATTTGAGTTTTGCAATTCAACGGTGGTATAATACGAATTAAATGAGAAGAATATGATTGCTCGAGTAATTAACCTATAATACTTAAACCGCAAGGGCACGGTGAAGTGTGCAGTAGAATGTTCGTGGTCGATCCACAAAGACCAATGGTACTCTATAGACTTGCGAGATTCGTAAATAGCTAAAGCGTAAAAGATAACCGGTCTGGAGTTAGCACCTCCAAGGGGAGCAGGATAAGCCTTGATCGCAGAGAAATAAACGATGTAAACTAATAGATTAAAGGCATTGGGCCATAGGGTATTTCAGAGAAATTATGATCAACAAGATGAATGAATCAAGAAACTCAATAGATAAGACCGTTCTCGAACATGAACACTTAGTTAGACTAATTTTCTTCCAAGATATTAATCCATAAACTTGACTAATCAATTTTACAAACTGTCATTTGAGATCTCATAGTCAAATTCGCATTATCAATCAAGTTCAGTAGGTTTACAATACTTCTTAACATCAACTAACGTTGGGTAAGAGCGTATTGCTCAACTCACATCAATTCAGGCAACATATCAACACTTTCATGCATAGATAATTGTAGGATGTAAAACAGGGTGATCAATCCTATTCTAGCATTAAAGAAATATGAATTGAAGAACCAAAGAGTTAGGTTTTTGGATATTTATACCCTTTACAAAAAATAGGAAAAAAATTAAAAGAAAATAAAAACTTGTCGTCCGTGTGGATTGATCGATCCAAGGAAGGACCGATCAATCGTATTCTTCTGACGTCTTCGTAGGTTTCGACCGATCGATCGCTCAATGGATCGATCGGTCCTTTGCGTCTAATGGTCTTAGAAGTATTCGACCGATCAGTCCATCGAGTGATCGATCTGTCTCTTTTGTATGGTAGCCTTCATGAGATTTGACTAATCGCTCAATGGATTGATCGGTCCCCTTGCCTTTATGCTATGCATCATCCCGAAATCATCAGAAAAAATGCGTAAAAGGTTCCTATTCCCATGTAGTGTCATGTGATATGCAAAACACTCAAAACTCGACCAAAAAGACACTAAAAGACGCTAAGGGCAAAAGATGGACTCGAAAACCATACAAAAAATGAGATAATAGACGTAAAAAATACAACATATCAAATCCCCCCAACTTAAACATTTGCTTTTCCTCAAGTAAAGCAAATGTTTTCATCGAAAGAAGAAGCTTGAAAATATGAAAACTCACACATTCTTTTGGGATCATGCCTTAAATCAATTGCCTGCAAACTACTGATACAAGGTTAATATCAAATTGTACTCCACCGTACTTCTCCATACCTGTAGTAACAATACTAAACCCTGGAATCACAAAGAACTTTCTAAATCTATGAACTCAACCTTTTAACATTCATTAAAGCAATGTGTGCACTCTCACAAAGGGGGTATCAAACACGTTAGGGTCTAGGTATTAAGGTTAGTTTTTGGTGACTCAAGTGTTTTGGGTTTCTTGCAAATGCGAATGAATGCAAGTCATTATGCAAAATCAGAGTGAGACACAAACCAATTGAGAGGTACATAGCTTCCCTTTCGCCTAGATTACCAAACCAACTCAAACCCTTATTAAACTAGAAGTTCCCCTGATGCTTTTGAAAACTAAACATAGCAATTAGACTTTTTCGGTTCCTTCCCTTCTCTTTTTCCCGCTTTATTTCTTTGAATTCGTTTTTTTTTGTTTTAGAGGGGGAGTGGAACCGGTTCTTATCTTACATAAGTTGCATCAAAAGTTAACTTAATCATACATTCTCAGTTCATTCCCATAGACATCACCATCAATCACAACTACTAAATCATCTCACATATTCATCCATACAAACTACACTACTTAATCCTAACAAAAGAAAAGCTATGTTGGTCTGTATACTCCGTAGTTTTAAACATGGTTGCACATAATGACGATGACATAAAGATGCATGGGGTTTGAAACACAGGTAAGGACAAGGTGAGGTACTAGACTAAAGGTGAGTCTAGCTATCAGAGTTTACAGAGACTGATATAAATGATGCAAAGAAAACTCTGAATATATAATCCATTACATGATTATCAAGCCCCTCAGTGAGATGTAATAGGTCCGGTTTAAGTTCCAATAAGCAAGGTTAATCTCAAATCATCCAAATTTCTAAGTGATAGGGATTACCGTATAGTGATCGAGGCATGAATTTTTCAGCATTTCCTGGTCGTCAATTAAACAATGAAGAAACAAAGATAAGACAATGATAAAAGGCAAGGTGCAGTCCCCTAAGAAAAGCTCATAGTTTTCAAGAAAGTTTTAACTCGATAAAATAGACACGGTTTTGACTCGATAAACATCCGAAAAAAGTCATATGAAAAAAACATCTGAAATATAGCTTCAGTAGATGAGTGGCATAGAAAAATATAAGAAAAACATCTGAAAGGTAGCGTTAGTAGATGAGTGACATCCTCCCCCAGACTTGCTTCACACCGCACCGCACCGAGTGTCAACAGAGTGCCCTAGTGAATGTGGTGGTGTAGCTCCGTTGGGCCCAGCAACATCCTCAGCACGCTTGGTCCTAATCTCTCTGACTAAAATTCATCAATGCAGTCCACATACGACGAATCATCCTATTGGTAGTCTTCTGTGACTTAACGATCCACTCTAGGCGTCCTGAGATATCCTCTGGTGGAGAAGGACGTTGCATGCGATAGCGATCTGGGATAGGCGGGAGAAGCAAATATGGCCGAGGCTCATCTGAATGTTGTGGCTCATTGATATGCTCAAATATAATACCCTAAAAGTACCTAAGCAGTAGCTGCAGTATGTTAAGGGTCGAACCACAAAGACTCAATAATTCACTCAATAGATATTAAGACTCGAACTAAGCAAAACGAACAAAGTAATGCAGGAAATAAGCAGCAGAATATAAAAGTTGTGTAATTCAATAGAGGAAAACGCTAAGCCTAGGGAAATTCTCCAGTAAATCAGAATTGCAAATCAAATAGAATGTCAGAAGGATATTAAGCAATATTATTGAAATAGAAACAAAAATGTAAAATCAACCAACCGTCGCTGCGAAGATTATCTATGTCTAAACCTAGAATTCCAAATTTCTTTGCAAATCCTATGAATTCAAACAAGCATTAATGATCAGGTTCAATTGTTCACAAAATCCTAAACCAAATTTCTTTGCGAATAGGTATTTTGCTCATCTAACACTAGTTCAAGCAATCAATCACACTTTCGTGCCAATCAAACAACCTAAGATCAGATTCTAGGTCATGAAGCTAGAATAAGCAATAATCACAAGTCTAGATGAAGAACTCTATTGAATTTCTCCTATCAATTCAGATCAACCTAACAAATCAAAAAAAACCTTTGAATAACCCAAAACAAAACAAAAAATCTACTCAGACATGATCAATGAAACATAAATCATAATTGAATAGAATTGCATAAAATAAATCAAGAGTAAACAAGGGTTCAGAATTGTCTCCCACAAAAACCCGGAACCAATCTCTCAAAGTATTCAGAATAATGATAAAAGATGCCTCTCCAAGTAGCTAAAAACCCTAAATATAATGCTAAAACATGTTATGGGCTTAATTGAAAATAATATAATCTTTTGGGCCAAGTTGCAGAATCTTCAGACTTGTAAAATCACGTTTTTTATTTTCCTGCAGTCGGTGTCTATCGACACTGGGTTGGTGTCGGTCGATACCAGGACTCTGTGCTCGCCAGACTGGACTGTCTTCACGAAAACTGGCATAACTTTTGATTGCACCGTTAGAATGGCCTCAAACCACTTCCAAATGAAAGCTAATCCATTGATCTGTCTTGTATCCAAATTTGAGCTCAATCCAACGGTGGGAAATTATTCAACGAATGCCAAAAAGCTCCAGAATGCTCCAAAAGCTCCAATTAAGCTCCAAATGTGCCAAAACCTGAAAAGACTCAAAAAGACTACAAAAACACTAGAAGGACTCTGAAAACAAGACCTATATCATGGTTAAAAATGGGTAAAAACCATGATATATCAACTCCCCCATACTTAGCCTTTGCTTGCCCTCAAGCAAACAGAAAACCAAACCAGAGGAAGAGGTTTGAAAACACGGAGACTCACCTGTTCTTGAAACATTGCAATGACCCTTTTCCAAAGCTTTCCAGATATCACCTAACCAGTTCCAAATCTAACCACCATGTACTTCTCCGTAGACATTCGCAGCTTCCCAGACTCCACACATTATCTCACAGCATCATCCAACCAAACCCTCATCGCCAGTTTCATCACTGCAGCCAATGTTTAAGAACCTTCGAGACTCTTCCTCATACGATATCATGACAAATGAACCACCCAAATTACACACTTTTGGTATTGTTTTCCTCTCCCCCAGACTTATCTCTTTTTATGTTCTCTTTATTTTATTTTTTTGCTTCACATATATAAATCAAGGTTTGAGACGCGAGTATTGATGGTGTTTGCCACCGAATCCCCAGTTCTCCCCTCTCAATGTATCAAAGGCTTTAGACAAATAATGGGGTCCCGGGAAATATTCCTACCCCTCGCTTCCAACCTTTGTGTGATCATTCTTTATCCAAGTAGAATAATAGGATCACAGGAAGTATTCCTAGCCCTCTACTCGGCGGAAATCATCTCATCTTTCATGCATTTCATGTATCAACGTGCGTCAAGGGAGAGGTATACCATAATTTTCAAACACATGGGTTTCTTTGTCAGATATGAATGATGAATCAAGCTCTATAAACACTAACCTCATAAATGAAGTGCATAATTTGGCTCAGGATTTAGAAGAAATCTGCTGGAGACATGGGTGTCTTCTAGTCAACTGGTCAGTCTTTGGATTTTTCATTAGTCGATCTTAGAGCTGATTCTGCAACACTGGTTACTTAAAAACAAAAACAGAGCAATGTATTCAAGCAAAATTTCATAATCTCCAATAGTTTTTGACTCAAGAAAACAACATTTGACTCAAAAATGACTGAGTCTAAGAAAAACAAACACGTTGTCAGCAACTACCTCCCCCAGACTTAAACAACACTGTCCCTAGTGTTATCTAGTCCAGATTTGGCAAAAGAAACAAAAGAACTATGTGAATTGGGGAAAATCGAAGAAGTTACCCGAGATGGTGATGAGTGTCAATCGACACAGCACTAGTATCGATCGATACCAGCCGTTGGTCGACTCAGGGACTCTTTTTCATCATTCCTTAGTTGCTGATTCATGCAAAACACAAGACACAAAACCAAAAGCACAAAAACAAAAGTATATACAGACTTACCAGTGGGTTGCCTCCCACTAAGAGCTTGTTTAATGTCATTAGCTTGACCATGTCGAGGCTCAGCTATCAGTCAGGATCGGGTTACAATCTCCTTGAAGGCCAAGGCTACACTATCATTTCTGATAGGCAAAAAGTATATCTCTAACTCTTTGTTATAATCAGATGTCTTTGCATCTAACTCTAATAGTTTCTAACTGTTTCACATTATCTGGGATTGTTAAATGTAGTTGAAAGGGAGCTGCCTCTTGTTGAACACAGGATGTGTGCTAGACACATATACGGGAACTTGAAGAAGTTGTTCCCTAAGCAGAGTGAAATGAAAGGTTTGTTTTGGAGAGTGGCCGAGAGTTACACAGTGCCTGAGTACGATATCAACTTGGCCAAGGTGAAAGATTATGACATGCAGTTGTATGAAGCCATGATGGAGAAGAATCCTCGCAATTGCAGTCTTGCTTATTGTGGGACGTCATCATCTTGTGTAGATGTCCACAACAACATCTCTGAGTCTTTCAACAATGTTATTGATCCTGCACGATACATGCCTATGGTAGAGATGTTAGAGATTATAAGGAGAAAAACTATGATTCGGATTGATCAGAGGTTTAAGGAAGCGTTGAACAACCCAAGAAGATTCACTATCAGAGCTACTCAGTGGATAGAAAAGGAGCAACAACAGATTAAGTACTGTAGAATGATTCCAGGATCAAATGAGAGATATGAGGTAAGTGAGTCTGGAATTAATTATAGTGTGAACATGAGATTGCGGACATGTGCTTGTAGGAAATGGGACATGAGTGGACTGCCTTGCCGTCATGCACTACGCATCATCGCAGAAAAAAAACTGAACCATGAAGATTACATCTCCAACTGGTTTCTCAGTTCCAGACAGCAACAAATTTACAGTGACTCAATCAGACCTGTCAATGGGATGCTATTCTGGAAAAAATCAGGGAAAGTGGTGCTGCCTCCTCCAAGTTTGGTTGAACAAATTGAAAACAGAGTTGGAAGAAAGCCAAAGCCGAAGAGGAAGAAAGGACGACATGAGTCTCCAATTAAAAAGGCTTCTAGAGAGAAAAGGGTGATGCATTGTAGTCGTTGTGGAGAGGTTGGACACAATACAACAAAATGCCAGAATATGGTTGTGGAGAAGTACAAGAAAAAGGCAAAGAAGACAAGAGCTAGGCCTCAGGAAGAAGATGGATATGAGTCCATGACTCTAGAATTTGGAGAAGGACCAAGCCAACCAACACAAACTCAAAACTAGGTACTGGTGGCTGTTGCACTCTGATGGTTTAGATGGTTTTTGGTGTGCTGAAACTGAAGCTTAGATGGTTTTTTTGTGTGCTGAATCTTTAGTTAAGGATGTTTTTGTTGTCTCTTTAAGAAACGTTGTATCTTGTTTGCTTTTATGGAACCATTTTCAGTCTAATAAATTTCAGTCTACAACATGGTTACATAAGTTCTCAAATTCAAAAACAACAAGACACATTACATATTAGTTTCAGACATTACCTTACAGGTACTAGAACTAACACTACAACTCAAAACATAAACATAAAAAATAGTACCAAGACCACACCAAATCCGACAAGGTTCTTCAAGCTACGGAGTTGCATTTTGCACTCGCTAACCTCTTTCTCAATCACAGCCTCGCACACTCACATCTCCATAGCCAAACAGTCGATCTCAGACTCGCAATTATTGAAGCTCTTTTGCAATGTGATTGAAAAAACATAAAAAATAAACAACATAAAAAAAAAAAACAAAAAAAAATAAACCATACATGTGTTAGTCCATTTGAACGTATGAAACCAATTGAAGAACTACCTGATGAAAATCGATGAAGGTTTAATAAACCTGAGAATCTATTAAGAAACGAAGAAGAAACGAAGAAGACATGAAGAAGAAAACAAAGAGAAATCCCTAGATCTAATTTTTTTCCCCAATTTGGAACGATGTCGTTTTCAGTTCGTTTTAATTCAAATAAATGGTAAGCTACCCACTAATAAATAAAAGTCTTTGTGTATAGATATCAATAAAGTCTCACGGTTCAGATGGCTTTACGATCGTTTAGTCGTTGTTTCGAGCACGGGTTCTATTCCCACGAAGAGTAAAATTTTGTTCTTTTTTCAAGACATGAAACGACGTCGTTTTAAGGCTTCTGATTTCGTGTGATGCAAGGTCATCTGCCGTTATGCCTCGTCAGCCAGTGTTAACAGTTGACTAACGGTTTCGTTAGTCAATGCAGATTTTAGCACCAGAAGAAGAGTTGAGATAGGTAATTTGAATTTTTGTGTAGTTCAGATAGCTAAACGCACTGTATTTTAGTTCATATTTAATTCGGCACTCTGAATTTAGTTCGGCCAGATTTTGACCTTTTTCCCCCTAAATAAGAGTGTCAGATCATGTTATGAATACAAGTGCGAAATAAGAGTGTCAAATTAAGTTATGATTTTAAGTGTGATTGTCAGAGAATTGAAGATCGATGAGACAGTATCCGCCTATTGGCGGCAGGAGATGTGATTTCAGTGGTAGAAGCCGGGCATACTTGTTTCATCTATGTAGGAATTGAAAAGTTTGGAAACACCAAGTGTTGTTTTGGGTCGGTTTTCAAATGATAATTCTAAAACAGCAATGTTTCTTCTAGACAAGATCCATACAACAAATGCCTCGAGAATGATTCAAGAATGTTTCATGTTTGTTTGCTGTCTTTTTCATCACTGGTTGGTTTTACATATATATATGATAAACAACACATAAGTCTCAACTTGAGAAGTAAATCATTTGCCTTCCAAAAAAGCAGAAACAAAAACAAACAACGAAAACAGCATTGGATTGTTTTAAGGATAATATCTCTCTGAGACGAGTAGCAACAGATCCCCAACATAAAACTTTCTAAGAAAATTCTGATATCACATCGAGACTCTTACGCTTTGACACGATTGTAAAACTTCAGCTTCTCCTGGGTGGTCTGGAATCGACCATGTCCAAAGATTGAGGAAGTGTCGATGAATTTGAGTTTGATCTCCTCCATGGCAAGACGGGAAGTCTGAGTGAGCAATGACTGTCTAAGAGTTACAACTCTCTTCTTGGGACCCATGCAGCATCCCTTAATCATCAAGTAGTCATCCTTCACCACACCGTAGTGTGGGAATCCTCCCATTGGAGTCACATCCTTCTCGGTCCTAAATCAATACCCAGAACATTACCATCAGTCGGCATGGTCATACAAACCAAGTAATCTGTAATTGTAACCAGACAGGAGAAAAGAACCAGACAAATAAATTTTGACTGACCTGTCATATTCAGTCATGGCTGTATGTGCCTCTGTACCAACTTTGCCCAACCTGTAAATCTTCTTGTTCAGCTCTGTACGGTGATGGTAACCATTCTGACCAGCCCTAGCTACAGTGTAGGACACTCTGGCAGGATGCCACGCACCGATACAAGCAACCTTACGTAGACCCCTGTGAGTCTTACGAGGGAGACGGGTAACACCCCAACGGGTTACAACACCTTCGTAACCCTTACCCTTGGTCACACCAATCACATCAATCATCTCATCCTTCTGGAAAACAGCTTCTATGGGGATCTGTTTCTCAAAGAAACTGTAGGCAAAGTCAACTTTCTGGGCAATGGTACCACCATTGATCTGGATCTCCATCATGTGGGCCTTCTTCTGCTTCAATCCCTTCATCTTCCTGATCTGCAGAGAGAGAGAAGTAACAAAGGATTGTCAGCAACAACGCAATGCATTAGATGTTAACATCAACACAAACATTCAATAAGCAAAATAACCTGGGTGTGGGCCAAAACTCGGATGACGGTAGCGTATTTCTTCATCTTCTCAAGCTGAGCCTGAATGCTCTTTTTACCATCCTCACTTTCATATTGCTTAGCATAACCAGTGAAAGCCTTCTTCTTAGACTTGGCCCAGTTCTTGTAGAACCTTCTCCTAACCTCCTCACTCAAATGCTGTGCCCAGACAGTGTTCAAAGACCTCAAACCTCTTGGGGTCTTCACATACGCAACAACTCCAACAACAACCATAGCAGGTGTCTCAATGATGGTAACAGCCTCACAGGTCTCCTTCTTGTGAAGCTCTACACAACAATAAAAACAAAGTTAAAGACTTTAAAACCATTTCAGCTCCACAAAACTAATCAGAATAAAAACACACAAATTTACTTACTGGATCCAGGTTTCTCGACTTCTCTAACAATGTGAGTCATACCAGCCTTGTACCCCATGAAAGCTGTGAACTTGCACGGCTTGGATTGGTCATCCTTAGGGAAAGCCTTCACTGATGAACCAACAATGGCATGTAAGCAAAAATAACACATGAATCCATAAAAAGAGAAATTTTACGAATCATAATCAAACCTTTTCCTCTGTGACGGTTGGCTCTCTTCCTGGGAAGGAAACCAAGAGAACCGTGTCTTGGGTGCTCAAACTTCCTGTGAGACATTCTTCTCCTTCTACCTCACATTAATACAATAACAACATGAGAACAAGAAACAAACTTGTATATATTTATGATAATGATTGATTCAGAACCACACTCAAACACAGAGATTCCAAAGTGTATCCAGTGATAAACAGTATAATCCTAAATTTGCTAAACTAGAGAGAATTGGTAAGCTAGATATACATTTTCTGGTGAATTCACGCTAAGGAAGAGGAAAAGGAGAAGAGAAAGACGAACCTTGTGGCCTCCGGCTGCTAAGCACCAACGATGGGGACTGCAAAAGAGAAATGATACTAAAAACCCTAGTTTCCTTTTATAGTTAAGACCATCTAAGTTTTTATGAAATCTCAAATGTGGCCCGAGTTAAGCTACTGGGCCTAAAGCCCAATAAGAGTTTTAAAAAATTAGATTAATTAACGGGATTTGTTTGGTAACTTTCTTGCCTGATTCCATAACAAATTAGATATAGGTTTTATTTTTGTTTTTTCTAATGTGTTTATGGTATTATATTGAATTGAAACACTTTTTCAAAGACAAAAGTTTGATAAACATTCTTATTGATGAAAATAACGGAATAATTATTTTTTTAATGTGAAAACGTTTGTAATCGGAGTTTATAGTATATCATTTTTGCAACGGTACCACCATTGATCTGTTTTTAATTTTTTTTAATTGTTTATAGTATATCATTTTTGCTAACCACACATTTTGTAATCGGAGTTTTTGTTAGATTAAGTTTCAGTATTCGTTTATTGAGTTGTTCATTCTTTTGCATTATCTTTGTAGTTGGGAAAATATTATTTTAGTGAAGAGACTGAAAAAAAGATTAAAGAGTTGGTGGCTAAAGTTTTACACTTTACTCGTTTTCTAATGGTTTGTGAGAAGGAAATGTGATTAAGAGCAGTAAGAGTTAATGTTATTCAATTTCTTTTAAGCAAACAGTTTTTCTGTGCACAAAAAACATGTCGCACCAATCACTTCTACGGCCGGCCATCACCACCGCCGACCACAGACGTCACCATCACCATCACCACCACCACCACCGTTGATCGCCGTCATCTCCACTATCTGCCACCTATACCGACAATCAGCACCATCACCACCGCCACCACCGCTATTGCCGGTCACCTTTATCGCTGGCCATACCACCGCCGGCTACCATCACCATCATCACCATCACCATCACCAGCCATCCTAGCCACCATTACCTTTGTCATTACACTACCTTTTATGGTTAAGTTACTACACGCGTTTTAAATATTATAGTATTAGGTTCTTAATTAATTTATCAAAAAATTTAATTTTGCAATTGTTACTGAAGGAATAAAAATGTTACTGAAGGGAATAAATATGACTTCAGGTAACACATGTATCTTTTTCTTGTCCTCTAATGTAGAATCATACGATAATTACAAGACTTCGATCACTGATGGATATGGGCTAAATCTCTTAGCCCACTTTTCAACCCAACAAGGAAGAAGAAGTCATAAAATGTTTGGCCCGACTATTTAAGCCTAAAAGGACAAAAAGGAAATTTGCGCAAGGAAAACCCTATGCCACTTTTCCCTATAAATACAAGAGACCTCCATTGAGAAAGGGGACCCAGACTGAAAAGGAGAGAGTTATTACTAGTTTTCTCTGTCAATTTTTACTTAATACCGGTTTAGGAAAACCTCGTTGTAATTAAGCGTTCCCGATCTAATAAGAGAGATTGCTTCGCCTACCCGCTTTACTGTTTTCGCATATCCCCATTATTATTTTATATCGTTGTAGTCCCAGCACTAACAATTGGCGCCGTCTGTGGGGACCTCAAAACATTTCTCTCTTTCAACAGGATCTAGCGATGGAACCAGCAATCGACGAGCTCCACGACAACCGGACCGATACCTCGAGCGACTTAGGAGTCAGCGATGACGAGTTGCATCCAACCACTTCAATCGCGAATTCCGACGACCTTGCTGAGCAACAAGACCAAGGACATGCTCCACTGCCAGCCGAGCCGCGAGCCACTGCCGACCTCCGATGGGCCGCCCGCCGTCGACGTGGAGGCCTTCCTGGCAACCCCGCTGCCCCTGCAGTCGCTCAAACTCGCACCAACCTACCAACTACCACAAATGATGCATTGCGTGAAGCTAGATGAACCCTGAACGTGGACCCGAACATAGTCGCAGACAATAGAGAAAGCCTTGACAGTTTGATGCAGACCATCCTCGATCGACTTGACCGACATGAGGAGAAGACGAACGAAAGACTTGATGCCATCACAACACCACAGGAAGTCTCCCGAACCCGGCATAGAACTTCAAGGGGTCAAAGTACGAGGCGACGCAGCACCGAACCCGCCATCCAACCGCACCAAACCTCGTACCCAGAGCGAACAAGAAACCGCCGACCATCCTCGATCATTGTCGGATCAATCGACGAACGCACGCAGAGAAGAAAATAGAGTGAAGACAATCCCAAAAAAACACGCGATCGTGAACTTGAGCAGATGAAGACAACGCTTCGCGACATGACTTCTAAAATGCACCGCGCGATCAGTTCGGCGCCAGAATTAGAGAAGGTATTAGAAGAAACCCGACGATCACCCTTTACCTCACGCATATCTGGCGTCCGCGTCAAGCACAGCGGTGAGGTGAAGCTGCAAAGCTACGAAGAAAATTCTGATCCAGCAAGATTCCTGACCACCTTTAACCACGCAGTATGTCGCACACACTTCTCTCCAGAGAAGGAAGACGCAGGTAGCTGCCAGTTATTCGTCGAACACCTAAGCGGTCCCGCACTAAACTGGTTCTCCAGCCTCAAAGCCAATTCAATCGACAACTTCGACCAACTGTCCAAGGCGTTCTTGAAGCATTATTCAATGTACATTGAAAAGGGCACGTCAAATGCTGACTTATGGACCATGGCGCAAGGCGCTAAAGAACCTCTGCGCACCTTCATTGGACGTTTCAAAGCCGTTATCTCTGACGTGGTCGTACTCGACGATGCTGTTGTCGCCGCTTTACAGAACGCCCTATGGCACGACTCTCGGTTCCGCGAAGATTTAATGCTTAACCAACTAGCAACACTGGAAGACGCACTTCACCGCGCCGGCAGACACATCGCAATAGATGAAGATAAAGCAGTCCACGCGAAACGTCACATGGCCCCCAAACCGGCGATCCCTAAGGAAAAATCAAAGGATGAGTATGTCGAACCTCGTCAACACTACGACCAGGAATACAAAGAAACCATAGGAAAGGAGTCAGCATACCAAGTTAGCAGCCCTGATGACCAACCAAAAGGATGGAACAAGTATTATCATAACGACGAAATCAAGGACTCCGAGCTATTTTGCGATTTCCACAAATGCCCTGGCCACACTACCAACGATTATCGTTCACTGCAGGCTATACTTCTCTCAAAATACAAAAAAGGCGACGTAAGAGTTGATCCGCCCAAGTCTGCTGCTCGTGATCGTCGCACTCACAATTTTCAAGGCCGTAGCAACGACGAACGTCAATCCAAAGACACTCGAGACAAAAAAACAAAATGGGCCAGGGACGAGCCGAGGGAGGAAGACGTTGTAGTAGCTCCAAGACGCCAAATCAACATGATTATGGGAGGCTTAACTTTGTGTCGCGATTCTGTGCGATCAATTAAGGACTACATACACCAAGCTGAAATGCAAAAGAATCACCCAAGGAGAGATACATCACCTCGTTCGAACCCGACAGAAATAGTATTCACCAAAGACGATGTTGACGGACTTCCAGAAGCTCATAATGATCCACTTGTGGTTGAAGTGATCGTCGGAGAGAACGCAGTGACGCGAGTTTTGATTGACACCGGGAGCTCTGTAAATGTCTTATTCAAAGACGTCCTGCAGAAGATGCAAATCAACCTCCGCACCGTAAAACCCGAGACTCAAGAGCTGACCGGCTTTGATGGAGACTCGCTGATGACCGTTGGCAACATCACGCTGCCGATGTATGCGGGGGGCGTTATAGCATGGGTGAACTTTGTAGTCGTCGACAGACCCGTTGTTTACAATGTTATCCTCCGAACCCCATGGTTGCACAAAATGAAAGCAGTCGTGTCAACTTATCACCAGTGTGTGAAGTTTCCTTCGCCCCGAGGAATTCAAACGATACGCGGTAACCAACATGCAGCTCGTACATGCTTCCTTGTCGAATAAAAAATGCGAAGTGCTAAAAACTTATAGCAACTAAAGAAGGGCGATGTAGAGCTCGACAACGCCATCACCTACGATCACGTTCCCAAAAGTTGCAACACCGTCCAAGTCAACATTAACGAGAACAATCCCGAGCATTGTATCAATATCGGCGCCGATTTAAGTCAAAACATGAAGGACGAGCTCATCCAATTCCTCTGTCAAAATGTGGCCACTTTCGCGTGGTCGATTGAAGATATGACCGGTATCAATCCGGTAATCACTAGCCACGAACTAAACGTCGACCCGACTTACAAACCAGTCAAGCAGAAACGTCGCAAGCTTGGTCCGAAATGAGCAACCGCTGTAAACAAAGAAGTCGACAAACTCCTCGAAGCAGGTTCAATAGTTGAAGTAAAGTACCCAGACTGGTTAGACAATCCTGTGGTGGTCAAGAAAAAGAACGGGAAATGGCGGATGTGCATAGACTTTACCGATCTCAATAAAGAATGCCCTAAAGATAGTTTTCCTCTACCGCATATCGATCAGCTAGTCGAAGCAACAGCAGAGAACAAACTATTATCTTTCATGGATGCATTTTCTGGTTATAACCAGATCCTTATGCACAAAGACGATCGCGAGAAGACGGCATTTATAACAGACAGAGGTACTTACTGCTATAAGGTCATACCGTTCGGACTCAAAAACGCATGAGCAACGTATCAACGCCTAGTAAACCAGATGTTCGCTAGTTAACTCGGCAAAACCATAGAAGTTTATATCGATGACATGCTCGTCAAATCACCCCGCTCATAAGATCACATCAGCCACCTGCGAGAGTGTTTCGCTGTCCTCAACAAATACAACATGAAGCTAAATCCAGCCAAGTGTACATTCTGAGTAACATTAGGCGAGTTCCTCGGATATCTCGTTACTAAAAGGGGCATCGAAGCCAACCCAAAGCAAATAGAAGCAATAATCAAACTCCCCTCTCCAAAAAACACTCGCGAGGTTCAAAAGCTTACGGGACGTATCGCGGCATTAAATCGTTTCATATCAAGATTAACCGATAAATGTCTTCCGTTTTATCAGTTGCTACGTTCAAACAAACAATTCGAGTGGGATGATAGATGTGAAGCCGCCTTCGAAGAGCTCAAACATTATCTTTCAACTCCGCCGGTATTAGCAAAACCAGATGACGGTGAAACGCTATATCTTTACATCTCTGTCTCCAGCTCAGCTGTTAGTGGCGTGCTCGTCAAAGAAGACCGAGGAGAGCAACGACCAATATTCTATGTGAGCAAAACACTCGATGGAGCTGAACTACGATACCCGACCCTAGAGAAACTCGCCTTCGCAGTTGTTATATCCGCACAGAAGCTGCGCCCCTTCTTCCAGTCACACACCATTGCAGTCCTAACAAACCAACCGTTGCGGACAATTTTGCATAGTCCGAGCCAATCTGGAAGACTTGTTAAGTGGGCCATCGAACTAAGTGAGTATGATATCGAGTACAAAAATCGGACAAGCGCAAAGTCTCAGGTCATAGCTGATTTCCTCGTAGAACTCTCTCCAGAACTCTCCAAAAAAATCCCGACAATGGAAAAATGGGTTTTGCACGTAGATGGAGCATCTTCAAAACTAGGCTCTGGAATTGGCATACGATTACAATCACCAACCGGAGAAGTACTCGAACAGTCCTTCCGCTTAGCCTTCCCGGCGTCAAACAACGAGGCTGAGTACGAAGCACTCATCGTCGGATTACGTCTTGCTAAAGGAATCAGAGCAAAACGAATTCAAGCATACTGTGACTCCCAACTTGTTGCAAATCAGTTCAGCGGAGACTACGAGACGAAGAACGAACGAATGGATTCTTACCTTAGGATAGTACGCGAACTGTCAACACACTTCAAGTTCTTCGAGCTCGAGAAGATCCCAAGAAGTGACAATGCACCTGCGGATGCATTAGCCACACTGGCGTCAACTTCAGATCCCGACCTTCGTCGTGTCATACCAGTTGAGAGCATCAAAAAGCCAAGCATTGATGTCACTGAACCACCCATAATCAAGCCACCTGCAAGAACATTCGTTGTTTCTGATGATACTTCCGTCGATAAAGATCTAACTTCAACAGATAACTGGATTAACGAAATCCGCAATTATATCGTTGAAGGCAAAGTACCCCCAGACAAATGGGCAGCACGACGTTTGCGAAATCGAAGTGCCTACTATACGCTTATAGAAGATAGTCTATTAAGAAGGAGCGCTACGAGAGTTTTACTCACTTGCATACAAGGCGACGAAACAATCCAAGTCATGAGAGAAGTACACGAAGGCGCCGGAGGCAAACACTCAGGAGGCCAAACTCTAGCACTCAAAATTCGAAAACACGGCCACTACTGGCAAACCATGATCTCAGATTGAGACAAGTTTGTCGCTCGTTGCGAGAAGTGCCAACGCCATGCTCCTATAATCCATAGGCCAACTGAAATTCTCTCAACTGCTGCAGCACCGTATCCTTTCATGAGGTGGGCGATGGACATTGTCGGACCACTTCCGACATCTCGGCAAAAAAAGTATATCCTCTTAATGATGGATTACTTTACTAAGTGGGTCGAAGCTGAAGCGTATGCTCAAGTCCAGTCTAACGAAGTACACAAATTTGTGTGGAAAAACATAATATGTAGGCACGGGCTCCCTTCGAAATTGTCACCGACAACGGCACCCAATTTACATCGCTCCAATTTGAGTTATTCTGCGCTCGTTGGAAAATTTGCCTAAGTAAATCAACGCCACGTTATCCTCAAGGCAACGGCCAAGCCGAGGCAACCAACAAAACCATCATCGATGGACTTAAGAAACGAATGGAAGAAAAGAAGGGAGCATGGGCCGACGAATTAGATGGTGTTCTTTGGTCGCATAGAACTACCCCACGTCGAGCAACTGGACGAACACCATTCTCTCTAGCTTACGGCTTAGAAGCAATGGCTCCGTCGAAAGTCGGTCTCCCAACAATCCGTCGATCAATGCTCGTCCATAATCCAGAGCTCAACGATCAACTCCTCTTTGAAAATCTTGATACTATAGAAGAAAAACGAGATAAAGCCCTGCTCCGAATCCAAAGCTATCCAAACGCCGTACCCAAACTCTACAACAAGAAAGTGCGGAGCAGACACTTCACCGAAGGAGATCTTGTTTTAAGGAAAGTCTTCGAGAACAACGCCGAAGCAAACGCTGGAAAGATGGGGGCTCGATGGGAAGGACCATACATCATTACGAAGATCGTCAAACCCGGCGTCTACGAACTTTCAACAATGCGAGGAACATCGATCCCCCGCTCGTGAAACTCCCTCCATTTAAAGCGATATTACTACTGAGGCCCAAAGCTCAAAGACCGAAAATCACCGAAACGGCCCGGCACCGCGAATGAAGAACGACGAAATCACAATAAAAAAAAAAAAAAAAAAAAAAAAAAAACTAACTCGCCAGCCGAGCCTCTTCTTTGTAACACGAACTACGGTTGGCTTGATCCCTGCAAAGGGTACATAGGCAGCCTCTCACGAGGCACAGCTATATCTAAAAATATATATATATATATATATATATATTTTCACTTGTTTGCTCGAAACATTCGCAACAGTTAAATAACTCGCTTGCTCGAAACCTTCGCAAACTCAGCTCTTGCTATTTTACATTGTCTCCCTGGCCAGTTGACGATTTTATACGCGTTCCCACATGAATGCAGTGGTGCTTGTTGAGCGAAGGTGAAAACCCCGTTACGCTGAGCGAACTTAACCCAGCCGCGTTGAACGAACATATAAACCCTGTCTCGATCAAAATAATCCACGTCTTTATTTAAGTAAGCCAAGTCTGTCTCGCAGATAGCTGACAGGCGGCCGGACAATATAAGCCGAGCTCCGGCTTGCACGTTCGCGACGATCCTAAAGCACCTACAGGGTAAGCCGGGCAACATGCTTGCACCTAAGTATAGCAAGCCCGTCTTGCATACTTGTTACATATCAAACTCTGATTTTTGGTTCAAGTATATACAAGATAAGTCAAGAGACGTCTTGCACCATAATATGCTTCAAAAACAAGTTTAAACGCCAAGGAAAACCTCGCAGGACCTTGTCCATTAGCCGAGGAAAACCTTGCACAAAGAAACAAAGCCGAGTTTCGGCTCGCACGAAAACACATCTGAACTAAGACCGGTCTTACATCCTGAAGAAATCATAAGACAAAAAACTCGATTCCTGCTGACTCATGCTCGCGAAACCCGAGCTAAACCTCTCAAAAGCCGAGCACAGCCTCGCATTTATTCAAAAACCGAGCTCAATTGCATAATCAGAAAAAAAAAAAAAGAAATGGAAGACAATCTAGAGTGTAAAGAATTCTGAATTCTATGATGAAAGGTTCGAACAATTCAAGAAGAGATCCGAAACATCGACGTGAGAAAAGGTCTGAAACGCCAACTTCTAATCTTAAATGGCAAAAGAAAAAGGAAAAAAAGACAAAAAAAAAAGACGAGAAAAACAACTATCAAAGGCTCTAGCTATCGGAACGACGGCAACCAGGTCCATCCTTGACGCGACCAGACGGTTCCGCAGACCGCAAGGCACCCGTCGAAGAACCGAGACCAAGAGGCGTAGGCTCCTTGAGATCATCCGCCATCAAATCAACGATACTCATCTTGGTAATCTTATTCTCCCATAACTTCTTGTCCGCCTCCAACTTCTGAAGCTTCTCTTCGGGAACAACGACCCCTTGCTTGATCAACTCACGAAGGCAGTCCAACGTTCCCGAAATCTGGCTTAGAGTTAAAAGAGGGACTTTTACAGCATCATTATCTATGGCATACTTCCTCAACCTCTCGACGCGAGCACGGTACACACCCAGTTCACGGGTTCTTCCTTTCTCTGATGAGATAGCCACGTCCCGAGCTTTTCTCAACCTCATCATCTCGGAGTCATGCTTCTTCTGCAGTGCCGCTAACTTTGCCTCACAATCACCAAGTGAAGTCGTTAGTAACGAGACCTCCTCACCCAGAGTAGCCGCCTTCTCCTTTTCGGCTGAAAGTTCTGCAGACAAAGCCTCTTTGGCTGTATCAGAGCGCGCATCTGGCTCTTCAGGACCGCAACGGCACTCGTACAAAGCAGCAAGACGATTCGTCGCAGAGATAGTCTGAAAAATAACTAAGTAAATTCACAAAGCCTCACAGACCAAGAGAAATAAAAACAAAAAGAAGTCATCAGGCAAAAATAACAAACCTGGCACAACCGCTGAGCCCAATCTCGGTATGCGTCAGCCTCCACAAGATTCATCGGGAGAGGAGGATTAGCGGGAACTCCTCGAATTGGGCGAACAAAATCATAACAAGCCCCGGGATCGTCGACGAGAGGCGTGTCACGAGATCTATAGCGAAACACAAAGCCATGAACGGGGGAGACATGCAAAGAGACCTTGTCCTCTTGCCGAGACTTCTTGGCAGCAGCCGCATTATGATCCGGTGTCTCACCACGCGGCGGCCTTTTCCCTGCACAAATTAAGCCTTCCTCTGCTTCCTCACTGGTCACCCCCGATATATTTAAAGCACTCCTCCGCCGTTCTCGAGCACGCTCTTGCCCACCGGACCAAACGGGGGGGGGCTACTGATGGATATGGGCTAAATCTTTTAGCCCACTTTTCAACCCAACAAGGAAGAAGAAGTCATAAAATGCTTGGCCCGACTATTAAGCCCAAAAGGACAAAAAGGGAATTTGCGCAAGGAAAACCCTAGGCCATTTTTCCCTATAAATACAAGAGACCTCCATTGAGAAAGGGGACCCAGACTGAAAAGGAGAGAGTTATTACTAGTTTTCTCTGTCAATTTTTACTTAATACCGGTTTAGGAAAACCTCGTTGTAATTCCGCGTTCCCGATCTAATAAGAGAGATTGCTTCGCCTACCCGCTTTACTGTTTTCGCATATCCCCATTATTATTTTATATCGTTGTAGTCCCAGCACTAACAATCACAAATATTATATACACCCATGTACGTTCACAACATTTGAAGACATATCCGAGAAGGCAAGAATCAGACTGAAGTTAAGTAATGAACTCGCATATTGAATAAAAAGAGATAAAAATTGTATTGTATGTTAATTAACCAAAAGAGGGGTAGTTGTACTGATCATACTCGGTCCATGGTTTGTGTGAAAATCCGTTTTTCCTCTTTGGTAGGCTGCAACATGCCTACGAATGGTGGGTGTTGCTCCATATTTCCATAGGAAGATGAAAAACTTGGACGTTGACCCTAGTATGTTAGAGGAGGTTGCATTGAGCTCTCCAATGTGAGAATCTGGTTGAATCGTCCGATTTCCTACGTTTTCGGGGAAATTAAGTTTTGCTTTGCTTCCTCTAAAGCGAAGCAGCGCCTCATCGTAGGCTCTTGCAGCGGCCTCGGCTGTGTCGAATGTCCCGAGCCAAACACCTATTGCTTTGTGTTGGCCTCGAATCTCCGCCGCCCATTTTCCCCATGGCTGTTGCCTCACTCTTCTATATCTCTTTGGCTTCTCCAAAGACGTTGAGTTTTCACATTCTCCTGTCATTTTTTCATCGATTAGTAGTGCACACAATACCAATAATATATTTTTATTTTTTTCTAATAAAATGTAAATTCGCCAAATTTTTTTACAACAAGTGCAGCGTTTGTTTGAACGTTTTAGAATACGTATATGAAAAACAATAACAATAATTTCAAGGTTACCAAAACACACATACCAACTGAACCGGTAACCAATGGTTGAGGAAGCAAAGAAAACTCTTCTCTTTCTCTCTTGTGACCCGTTGTCCACGTGGTGGAAGCTAAGAGTTCGGTCTCGCCGGAGACAACATGAGTCAGCACAGAAACCATAGCCGAAATTGCGGTGGTAGACAAGTTGTAACCCGGGGGATAATATTCTGGCTCTTTTATTATTCTTGTTATTTCTTCGGCATTGTAGTAATATTGGCCATTGCCGGTTTCCTCTTTGGACTCACGTTGGTTTGCCAGAGTTTTGTTGCTCACTTTAATCAAATTGTGTTGTTATTATCTTTTCTTTTTGTAGAGATGATTATTATTAAGAGATGTGGAAGCAGTGGATAGAGGCTTATAAAGTCCGGAGTCTCCGGCAAATCCAACATGTCTTTCTCTAGCCGTCATACGAATAGTGACATGTGGGAGAAATAGACATAACCAAAGATTTCCTTACCAACTTGAATTAGACCTTCATGAGTCTTATGACACGTCGATTGATTTGCTACATTAATATTATGAATTTTAAATAATTATTTTGGTTTTATTTTTTATATTTGTTAAAAATAAATATTATCACTTATATAAATATAAATAATTATTTTAAATAAAATGCACATGTTAATTATTTTAAATAAAATGCACATGTTAATTATTTTAAATGCACATGTTAATTATTTTAAAACCAAAATAAATATAAATATATATTTAAATGCACATGTTAATTATTTTAAAACGTCTGTTCGCACGAAAAACCTAGAAATCAAAGTACACTTTGTGAAAAACCCAAAAGGATTGGTCGGTGATCTCCTAAGATAAGTTAAATGAGTTCATATCCGATTTGATTTATTACATATATCGAACAACACTTGTTACTACCGACATCATTGACTACAATCATTTCTTATTCGTTGACCTCATATAAACGTTAAACGAACAAATAAAAAAGTCAAAGGAGATTTGAAAAGTCTCTCTTGGGGTACTTATTCAAGACTCATCTTCTACCATGATTTCCGACGCTGGTGGAGCGGTGGCTTGCTGGCGTCAGACCTCCTCCTCTTTGTGCTCGGTAGTTCTCTGTTTATCATCTCTTGTGCTTCTGGATCTGTGTCCGCTTTGCTTCGCCGGTAAACGTTCGAATCTTGTGACCGACAGTCTCAGCCCTCGTTCTCGTCGGCAGTCAGTACTCGCTGGCGATGTCATCGCTTCCTCTGTCACTGATGCGGAATCCTTCATAGCTCTTACTCGAAGACCTTTAGCTTTATGATCCACCTTTGTTACTCTCCCCTAAGCGAATCTCCCCTCAGCCATGGTTTCTGATATATCATGGTTTTTACCCGTTTTTAGCCATGATTTAGGTCTTGCTTTTAGAGTCCTTCTAGTGTTTTTGTAGTCTTTTTGAGTCTTTTCAGGTTTTGGCACGTTTAGAGCATAATTGGAGATATTGGAGCATTGTGGAGCTTTTTGGCATTCGTTGAATAACTTCCCACCGTTGGATTGAGCTCAAATTTGGACACAAGATATATCAAAGGATTAGCTTTCATTTGGAAGTGGTTTGAGGCCATTCTAACGGTGCGATCAAAAGTTATGCTAGTTTCGTGAAGACAGTCCAGTCTGGCGAGCACAGAGTCCTGGTATCGACCGACACCCACCTGGTATCGATCGATACCGACTGCAGAAAAGGAAAACACGTGATTTTACAAGTCTGAAGAGTCTGCAACTTGGCCCAGAAGATTCTATTATTTACAATTAAGCCCATAACGTGGTTTAGCATTATATTTAAGGTTTTCAGCCACTTTTAGAGGGCAAACTAGCTTTGATCATTATTCTGAATACTTTGAGAGAGATTGGTTCCGGGTTTTGTGGGAGACAATTCTGAACCCTTGTTTACTCTTGATTTATTTTATGCAATCTATTTTATTCATGATGTTTGCCTCATTCACCATGTCTGAGTAGATTCCTTGTTAGGTTTAGGGTTATTCAAAGGTGTTTGATGAATTGTTAGGTTGATCTGAATTGATAGGAGAGATTCAATAGAGTTCTTCATCAAGACTTGTGATTACTGCTTATTCTAGCTTCATGACCTAGAATCTGATCTTAGGTTGTTTGATTAGCACGAAAGTGTGATTGATTGCCTGAACTAGTGTTAGATGAGCAAAAGACCTATTCGCAAAGAAATTTGGTTTAGGATTTTGTGAACAATTGAACCTGATCATTAATGCTTGTTTGAATTCATAGGATTTGCAAAGAAATTTGGAATTCTAGGTTTAGACATAGATAATCTTCGCAGCGACGGTTGGTTGATTTTACATTTGTGTTTCAAGTTCAAGAACAATGCTTAATATCCTCCTGACATTCTGTTTGACCTGCAATTCTGATTTACCGGAGAATTTCCCTAGGCTTAGCGTTTTCCTCCACTGAATTACTACCTGTTTTAATTGTTTTGCTATTCTTAATTTCATCTATTAGGCTTAGCTTAATTCATATTCTAGAATCTATTGAGTGTTATCTTGAGTCCTCGTGGATTGACCCCTAGAATACGACAGTGTCTGCTTAGATACTTTAGGGTATTAGATTTGAGCAAATCAAATTTTGGCGCCGTTGCCGGGGACTCTAATTTCACCATTAGATTACGGTTTAAGAATTTTGACTAAGTGTTTGAGCATCGATCGATACCCCCTTAGTATCGATCGATACTCGTTTTTATTTCTGTCACTTACGCGTTTTAACTTCTGTGTTTCAGGTGTATGCATCATCGAGAGACCAGAGGAAGCAAGAACAAGCAGTTGATTAACCTATCCAACGGAGAGCTAGCTGAATTAGAGCGTACAATCAGAAAGCAAAAGAAACAAGCAGAGATGAACAATCCGATTGTGCTCGCTCGTGATGAGGCTGGGGTTTTGAGAGATCAGGAAGGTCACCTGTGTAATAAACACAATATAATTGAAATGAAATACATACCTGGTCGATTTAGAAGGCTTAGATGGGCTGGTCGATTTTGATGTTTTAGATGACTTAGATGGGCTGAACTCTAGATGGCTTAGATGGGCTGAATTGAGAAGAGCATCTTCAAGTCTTCAGTGGGCTTTCCTTGGGCTGCTTGAGACTTGGGCGATTTCAACTCTTCTTGGGCTAGAAAGCATTGAACTGTCTTGTTGAATAATCCTCTAAGTCTTCTAGTTCATGATCTTGTTCTTGGTGGCTGTCTCATTGTTGCTATGTCGTCAGCAACAGGGATGTCTTCAAAGTCTTGTAATGGATTCCCTTCATTAGTCTTGATGTCCTCATCATTCCCTCCCTCTTCAAAAGGTTCTGACCTCATAAATTCATCACCTGCATTATAAGGAAGCAAGTCAGATACATTAAACACTGGAGAAATGGTTAACTCACCTAGGAGATCCAATTTGTAGACGTTGTTGTTGATCCTCTCTAAGACTCGGAATGGCCCAGCTCCTCTTGGTGCTAGCTTAGCCTTCCTCTGTTTTGGGAACCTCTCTTGTCGCATGTGAACCCAAATCCAATCGCCTGGGTTGAAGATGAGCTCCTTTGGTCCTTTGTCTGCGGACTCCTTGTACTTGGCTGTGTTTCTTCTCAATGTTTTCCTTCACCCTTTAATGCAGCTTCTTGATAACTTCTGCTTTGACCTCTCCATCCTGGTTAGTAACTTCTAATGGCGGCAATGGAACAAGATCTACGGGTGTATCTGGTTTAAAGCCATAGACAATCTCAAAAAGGGACAACTTAGTTGGAGAGTGGTCAGCGTGATTATAAGCAAATTCAACATAAGGAATACAATCTAACCAGTTTCAAAAATTCTTACCAACCGTGGCTTTCAGTAGAGTAGAGAGTGTTCTGTTTACTATTACTACCTCTGTTTGTCCATCAGTCTGTGGATGGCATATTGTTGAAAAGAATAGCTTGGTGCTTAGTTTCCTCCATAGAACTCTCCAAAAATGGCTTAAAAACTTTGTGTCACGGTCTGAAACTATTGTTCTGGGAATTCCATGCAGTCGAACTACTTTTATGAAGAAGAGGCTTGCTGTTTGCGTGGCATCATTTGTCTTGCGCCATCTTTGAAAACCTGTCCACTACAACAAAGATAGAATCCTTTCCTTGGATTTTGGGTAAGCCTAAAACGAAATCCATACTTATATCTACCAAAGGCATAGTAGGAATAGGAAGTGGCATATATAAACCATGTGGATGTGACCTGGATTTGGCTTTCAGACATGTTACACATTTGGAACAGAATCGTTCCACATCCTTCTTAAGGTGGGGCCAGAAGAAATGCTCCACTAGAACACTCAGAGTCTTGTATACTCCGAAATGTCCCATAAGTCCACCTCCATGTGCTTCCTTGATCAGCAAGTCTCACATAGATCCCTGAGGAATGCGCAAACGTTTCTCTCTAAACAGATATTCATTATGTATGTAGTAAGAACATGTGGGTGATTGGGTGCAGTTTTGATAGATGGAGCTGAAGATTGGATCTTCCTTATAAGCTTCTTTCAGGTGCTCGAATCCTAGAACCTTAGCCTCCAATGTCGAGATCAGTAGATGTATCCTGGATAGTGCATATACTACAACGTTCTCTTTACCCTTCTTGTAATTTATAATATATGGAAAAGATTAAACATACTCCATCCATTTGGCATGACGTCTTTTGAGTGTAGTCTGACCTCTCAGGTGCTTTAATGTCTCATGGACAGTATGGATGACAAATTCCTTTGATAAGAGATAATGCTGCCACGTCTCTAATGATATGACAAGTGCATAGAGCTCCTTGTCATAGGTTGGGTAATTCAGGCTAGCTCCACTTAGTTTCTCACTGAAGTAAGCTACTTGACGTCCTCCTTGAGTGAGTACAGCTCCAATACCTAGTCCTGAAGCATCACATTCAACCTCAAAAGTTTTGTCAAAGTTAGGTAAAACTAAAACAGGTGCATTAGTTAAACGATTATTAAGGCTGTTGAATGCTTCTTCCTGAGCTGGTCCCCATTTGAAGGCAATGTCCTTCTTGATCACGACTGTGAGAGGGGCAGCTACTGTACTAAAGTCTTTAACAAATCTCCTATAGAAGCTTGCTAGTACGTGGAAACTCCTCACATGCCCTATGCTGGTTGGTGTAGGCCAGTCTTGTATGGCTTTGATCTTCTCTTGATCCACCTGTAATTCCTGAGAACTTACAACAAAACCTAGGAAAACTACTTCATTAGTGCAGAAGGAACACTTCTTAAGGTTCCCATACAGGCCTTCCTTTCGAAGTGTATCCAGAACTAACTCAAGATAAAGTAAATGCTCTTCAAATGATTTGCTGTAAATAAGTATATCATCAAAATATGCTACTACAAACTTACTGATATACGCCATTAATACATGTTTCATTAACCTCATGAATGTGCTGGGGGCGTTGATGAGACCAAATGGCATAACCATCCACTCGTACAAACCTTGCTTGGTCTTGAAGGCAGTCTTCCATTCGTCTCCTTCTTTCATTCTAATTTGATGGTATCCGCTCCTGAGATCAATTTTAGAGAACACGTTAGAGCCAGATAATTTATCAAGCATATCATCTAACCTGGGAATGGGATGGCGGTATTTGATGGTGATGTTGTTGATTGCAAGACAGTCTACACACATCCTCCAAGTCCCATCCTTCTTAGGAACTAGCAGAACTGGGACGGCACAGGGACTAAGGCTCTCTCTTATGTAACCTTTCTCCATCAAGTCCTGAACCTGTCTCTCTAATTCCTTAGCCTCCGTTGGATTCACCCTGTATGATGGTCTGTTGGGCAATGCTGCGCCTGGAATGAGATCAATCTGATGCTCTATTCCTCTTATGCGTGGTAATCCAGCTGGTATCTCTTCAGGAAATACATCCTTGAACCTGTCAAGTATGGAAATGATTTCATGGGGAAGTATTATTTCCTGTGTTCCTGTAAGACAAACATCTCTAAACATCATTAGTAGCATCGTTTCTTTATGATCTAAAGCTTTATAAATAGTGATGGGTGTAATATAGAGATTAGTTTTACTTACCTTAGCCTCAACAGCGAATTTAGACTGCATCTCATGTATCTCTTGAGGAGACAATGGGGCAAGCTGAAATTTGCGCTTCTGAAATGTGAGGGAGTGGGTGTTGGTGAGACCATTGTGCAAGACTTCTCTGTCGAACTGCCATGGTCGGCCGAGCATAAGGTGTCCTACTTGCATGGGTAGTACATCGCACAGAACCTCATCCTCATACTTACCTATCCTGAAAGGTACTTTAACTTGTTCCTGAATTCTGATTTCAGTATTGGAATCTAACCACCTCAGTCGGTATGGCCTTGGATGAGGAGTTGTCTTCAGTCATACCTTATCAACAAGAACTCGACTTGCATCGTTAGTACAAGATCCTCCATCTATTATGAGACTACATACCTTGTTTTGGACTGAGCAGCGTGTGAAGAACAAGTTCTCTCTTTGGATGGTGTCAGGATTACTCATCGCACTTAGGGCCGTACAGACAACTAGCATGTCGCCTGTTTCTGGGTAAGCTATCTCCTCCTCTGAATCAGCAGCTTCCAAGATTTCCTCCTCATCTTGGGATTCATACCCTCCCTCTTGTGTAAGGATCATAACTCGCTGATTGGGGCATTCCCTTGCATAGTGCCCTTTTCCCTGACACTTAAAACAAGTTATGTCTCTAGCTCTGGGATTAGAAGTAGAAGACTAACTTGGTTCCTGACGATTGTTTCTGGGCGCCTCATAGGCTGGTTTCCTCTCCTGGGCATTTGTTGCAATAGCCTTTCCTTTGTCAGTGCTACTGGGCTGGGGTGCATTCCAGTGGTTTCTTGTAGAAGGTGTAGTCCATTGATTAGGTCTAGAGCGGTTGGTTGCTGCAGTCTTCTTCTTGATACCCTGTTCTGCCTGCACAGCTACATGTAACAATTCATTCAAATCATGACAGGGTTGGCGTTCTACCTTTCTGGCTATGCGATCATTGAGTCCATCAATGAAATGACCCATGAGAACTTTTTCACTCTCATCTAACGCCATTCTGTTTCTGAGTTGTTCAAACTCTTCAAAATATTCCTCCACACTCCTATTTTTCTGTGACAGTTGTCTGAATTGTCTTTGCATCTCTCCGTGGTAGTGGGGTGGAACAAAGTGCCTTCTGAAGTTGAACTTCATGGCTGTCCAAGTTGTGATTTGTTCGAGGTTGTTTCTCCGGCGATCCTGGGTTTCTCTATCCCACCAGGATAGTGTGTGGTCTGTGAGTTGAGCTGAAGCAAGAGCTATCTTCTTCTGATCATTGTACTCATAGTAGTCAAAGATGTACTCCATGCGCCTCTCCCAGTCTAGGTAAGCTTGTGAATTAACCCTACCTGCAAAAGTGGGAACTGTTAGTTTTAAATATTTAACACCACGGTTTACCTCTCTTTCTGGGCGATTGTGGTTGGCATTCTGAATCCTTCTCCTTGCTCTAGCGTCCATAGTGTGGTCACTCTCCTCATCGCCAGCTTGCTCTTCGATTCGTCCAATCTGAGCTGCCAGATCATTCTTCATATTCTGAAGAGCCTCTAATAGTGCAGCGTTGGGGTCTGTGTCTAATCCTGCCATTGTTATCCTGTTCCTGCACACACTTGAACAAACGATCAAGGGACTAGGGAACAAAAAGATATAAACTAAGAAATATAAATCTAAACAGAACAATTAAACCTATGATGACAGGAAGAAGCACTAATCGAATTCAGAAGACACTAAACCAAACGAAAATCAAACTAAACCAACTAAATTAAACTAAACCAAACGAATTGAAACAAAACCAAACTTACTTAAACTAAACCAAACAAATCGAACTAAACCAAAATTAACAAAATCGAAACTAAATAAACCCTAAACAAACCCGAACAAGATCTAAACCTAACGACAAGAGATCTAAACCTAAACAAAAAAGAGATCGACTAGCAAGGAAACAAAACAGATCAAGCAAGAAACGCTAATAGAACAAACGACAGAACTACACCCTAATAAGAGATCGACTAAGCAATCAAAACAGATCAGCAAAGAAACAAACGAACATAACTAACCCTAATAAGAGATCGGCTAAGCAATCGAAACAGATCAGCAAAGAAAAAAACGAACAGAAACTAAACCTAACAAGAGGTCGACTAGGCAAACAAAACAGATCAAGCAAAGAAAGAAGTAAGAGATCGAGTGTTGAGCCTGATATCAGAGCGTTTTAAAGCTCTGATACCAGATGATGCAAGATGGGAAGTGTCGAAGGAGGTTGGACTCAAGTCACTACCCTTCTTGGACAGTAAAAGCGTGAAGATGGTGAATGGATGAATGGAGTGACGGATGGATGGATACGGACATGCTGGATGGATGAATACAAACGTGATGGATGGATGAATGAACTAGATCGAACGAACGGAATGGATGAATGGAATGAAGTGATGCAAACGTGATGGATGATGGTTCGGATGGATCGAACGAGATGGATGGATGAGTTCGGATGGAATGGATCGAATGTGATGGATGGAAGAATTCGGATGGAAGGGATCGAATGTCGGCACACAAGTGATGGTGAACTTGTGATAAGACAGAATCAACTAAGTCGCCTTGATATCACTCACAAGGAAAGCTAATCGATTGTAGAACTCAAGAACTCTTTCTCAGAGATTGAAGAACGGCGTTATATTATTGATCCAAGGTGAAACATACACTGCTGCTAAGGAACCTTATAAAGGGGCTCGTGCAGCTGTTGCCTTCTTGGGCGAAACCCTAATACATATTATAATCTAAAGTCCTAAAACATAATGAAATAAATAACATAATGTAAATAAACGCCTAATACAAACTATGAAATAAAAAATAACCTAAGCTTCTAATCTCTGGACCTGCAAAATGAACAAACACTATATAATTGAAATGAAATACATACCTGGTCGATTTAGAAGGCTTAGATGGGCAGGTCGATTTTGATGTTTTAGATGACTTAGATGGGCTGAACTCGATCTAGATGGCTTAGATGGGCTGAATTGAGAAGAGCATCTTCAAGTCTTCAGTGGGCTTTCCTTGGGCTGCTTGAGACTTGGGCGATTTCAACTCTTCTTGGGCTAGAAAGCATTGAACTGTCTTGTTGAATAATCCTCTAAGTCTTCTAGTTCATGATCTTGTTCTTGGTGGCTCTCTCATTGTTGTTATGTCGTCAGCAACAGGGATGTCTTCAAGGTCTTGTAATGGATTCCCTTCATTAGTCTCGATGTCCTCATCACCTCGTTACCAAAATTCCTTATGTCGGAGCCATAAGAGATCGTTTATACCATCCTCCTTCTCGTCGAAGAGACCTGTTCCACCATCATCCTTGTCCGTCTTGTTTCCATGGCCCTTGTGCGTTTGCCTCTGTGTTGCGCGGTTAGTCGTGGAGTCGGAAGTGTGTTCTTTAGAGATTTTTCTCTATCTCGTATACAAAGGCTCATCAAGGTACTCTGACGCCCTTGTTTTTGCAGCCGAATTTAGGATTGGTATATCTGCACGAGCTGCAATGTCAATCAAGAACAATAGTTCACCATTGGTGTCCATTGTTTCTAAAGGCAGCTTTTCACTTTCACTGTCTAATAATAATGTTGTCAATGTTCGAGGACTCCGCGACGATGTTCATTATTTGAGTGTTAGGATTGCTCCTATCTATCCTTATATTTTGTACTTGTTTGTGTTTCGCTCTGCTTCAGTAGCATCGACTTTGTTTGCGTTGTTGATTGGTTATCAATTTCTGTAACATCTTCACTCCTACGATGGAGACGAGTATGATATAAAATTTTTGTTGCACAAAAAAAAAAATCTGTCGACCTCAATATGAATAAAATAACAAAACTACTCCACGTCACTTCTTATTTTTAATTTATAGATTCATTGCATTAGGGAATTTTATTCTACATCATAATAAGCATGAATCCGAAAATGTTGAAATATTAATTAATTGGGTTCAGCCGTTGTTAATTCTAGCACATTTTTCATATTTACTTTAGAGATTTTAGTATGTCTAAAAGATACGATTGTTATCTTTGGACGTGTCTAAGTCTTGTTATCTTTGGACGAAAAGACAAAAACGAAACTATGGAAAAGGAGTGGTGAGTACCACTTTTTTCCATTTTTTATACCCAAGATGCAGCAAACGAAAAACAAAAGATAATCATTCTTCTTATATTAAGATAAGTAAAATATATGACAACTCTAATAGTTAAGAAATTTTTATTTGTTTTTAAAATTCGACTTTGGTCGTTCATTCATAATATATGGGTTGGTCGTTTATTCATAATTTATGGAAAAGGAGTGGTAGTCAATTACGTTTTGAACTTAATTTTTTTGTGGAAATAACTTGTTTTAAGTTTCATTGACACTAAATATAATGTTGAAAGAACACTAAATTTGATGTTATAATGTTAAATACAAAATTTATCTCTAGCCACAACACCAAATACTATACTTAATTTTTTTCTTTATTGTTATATTATTAAATAAAAGATCCTTTTTTTTAAAAAAAAACATTGATAAAAACTAATTATTCTTATACCCTATTAATTATAATTTAGATTAACATTACAATCGGTTATCCAAAACAAAATTACGATCAGTAAAATATTAATAATAAAAATAAGTTACATCGTATTTATTCTCAGAATTAGTATGCTCTAATCACAAGTGCTCAATTAATGCATTTCGAAGTTCAATATGATTTTTCGATCATTGGTTTTTCTGTGTTGAGCTAATATTATTGAAAACGAACATAATCATCACACCCACTCAACTTCTGTACTTGAGACTTTGGCTCGTTCTTCAATTAGTGCATCACCATCATGTTCATCCTCTATGGTTATAGTGTGCAATTTGTTTATCCAAAACTGGATAAAAATGTTTTTACACAACACTACCAAAAAACACTGTCAAAGCCGACGGGTCCTATGGTCGTCGATAAAAACTGACGAAAAACTCACGGAAAACCGACTATTCAATTTTCAACGACACCCGACCGACGGAAATAGAACCGTCGGTTTTAACCGACTGAAAACCGATGAGTCAGGGTAATGGTCACATTCTCGTTGGTTTTATGTTGGTTTTCCGTCGGTTACTAGTTTACGTTACTATATCCGTTATATTTATAAAAAAACCGACGGAATACCGACAGACACATCATTATATCTATGAAACCACCCTCATATTCTACATCAATCATTACTCATTCCAAACATTCGTCTCTTTATAAGAAAAAAGCTCTTTGTTATGTCGTCTTCAAATTATTTTCGATCGTGGATGGACGAACCAATTATGGATCCGGAGTCAAACTTATTAAACGATGATTATGCACGAGGTGTCGGGGAATTCATGGAATTGGCATGTTAGCAACCATCCGCCCAACAAACCCGTAAGTTGAAATGTCCATGTTCTGTATGCCATAATTCGCGTAATGTTAGGATTGATTTAGTATGGAATCACCTGTATCGCTACGGATTTACTCCTGGTTATAAGGTTTGGTATCTCCATGGGGAAATACCTGCTTCTACTAGTACTTGAGAACCTTATATTGCGGATATAGTAGAGGAACATAGAGCGGAAGTAGATTATGGTGTTGGTACTGTTTAGATGGTTAATGATGTTTGTAGAGAATATATAGCGCAAAAGGCAGGACCTTCTTTAGAAAGGGCAGAAGAACAAAACTTAGAAGCCCGACAGTTTTTTGATATGTTAGATTCAGCAAAACAATCTTTATACAGTGGATGCAGAGACGGTCACTCACCTTTATCTTCTGCCAATAGATTGATGACCATAAAGACGGATTTTAATTTGGTAGAAGATTGTGTGGATGCGATAGCAGATTTCGTTAAAGATATTTTGTCAGAAGATAATCTATTTCTGACATCATATTACGAGATTCAAAAATTAGTTGCTGGTCTTGGTTTACCATATAAGACGATTGATGTATGCATCGACAACTGTATGATATATTGGAGAGAGGATTAAAACCAAGATTTCAGGAAACTAGTGGGCGAGTTCGGGTACCATATAAGAGGATGTGGTATTTACCGCTAACAGAAAAGTTGAAGAGGTTATATCAATCTGAGCGGACGACAGAGGCAATGAGATGGCATGCAGAGCACAGAAGAGAAGAAGAGATTACACATCCTTCGGATGCAGAAGCATGGGAACATTTTCAGAGAGTAAATCCTGATTTTGCATATGAGCGAATGAATGTAAAGCATGGAAGACAATATTCGTTGTGGCCAGTAATCGTAACACCGTACAACTTGCCACCATCGTTGTGTATGTGTCGAGAGTTTCTATTACTCACAGTTCTAGTTCCTGACAGACATGTTGGTTTGATTGCCACAATAGAATTCTACCCTCCGGCCATCTTTATCGTCGTACGAGGAATCTGTTTAAGAAGAATACAAGAGTTTTTGATGGTCCACCTCCCAAAGTAAGTGGTTCAGATATTTTGATGCAATTGCGATATTTTAGAGCACCAAGGACTCCTGACGTGGGTGGTAATGGGCATTATCCTGTTGACGGTGCTGGAACAAATCACAATTGGCATAAGAAGAGTATTTTTTGAGATTTGCCGTATTGGAAAGACCAATTGTTGAGGCATAATATTTATGTCATGCACATTGAGAAATTTTTTTTTTGACAACATTATGAACATTATCCTAAACGTCCAAAGGAAGACAAATGACAATTTAAAGTCTAGATTAGACTTGACGGATATTTGCTCTCGCCCTGAGCTTGAAGTAATATGTAATGGGAGATGTCTGATTCCTGTGTATTGATTAAATGTGCCTTCTAAAGAAACATTTTTCGAGTGGATTATCCAGAGCGTTAAGTTCCCTGATGGTTACGCGTCAAATTTGCGTAATTGCGTAGACGTTGGAGAAAGGAAGTTTATTGGAATGAAGAGTCATAATTGTCATGTTGTGATGCAATGTCTCCTTCCATTTGCTTTTGCACATCTTCTTCCAGATAATGTTCATGAAGCTATTCTAGGTACATTTTATAATTTGAAAAAAATAATTTATTTCATATATATAAATATATTCAAGTATTTATTGATTTTAAAAATATTTGCAGGAATTATTGCTTTCTTTCGTGATATTTGTTCGAGATCGTTAACAGTTGACGGTATCCGCAATTCGAAAACAAATATCCCCATGATATTATGTAATCTTGAGAAGATATTTTCACCGTCATTTTTCGATGTTATGAAACATCTACCAATTCACCTCCCGCAAGAAGCAGCATTAGGAGGTCTAGTTCAATATCGGTGGATGTATCCTTTTTAGTGGTATATGTATCATTTGAAAAAGAAGGTCAAAATTTTAAGCAAAGTTGAATGATCAATTGCGGCACTAAGCATCAATGAAGAAGCTTCAAATTTTTCTGGATAATATTTTCCATCTGAGGTCCGAACAAAGAGTTGCCGAGCTTCTCGAC
This sequence comes from Crucihimalaya himalaica, assembly GCA_004349715.1. Lineage (NCBI taxonomy): Eukaryota > Viridiplantae > Streptophyta > Magnoliopsida > Brassicales > Brassicaceae > Crucihimalaya > Crucihimalaya himalaica. The sequence goes on from SMJT01000020.1 coordinate 1,304,086, forward strand.
ATGATGATGGAGGAGAGCGACCAAATTATCCTGTGTATGTTCCTAATTTGTTCACACAAATTGGTCGCTTAAGTGGAAAAGGAATTCTCAAAAATTAACATAGCAGGAGTATACGCATTTGCATATGTATATTCTCAACAATTGCAAGGACATTCTAGAATACGAAAGGTACGTAATTATTATTTTTATAATTTAAATTTATTAAATAGTAATTTATTTATAACATTTTTTAAATATTTTGATTTAGGATTTACATGGCGATAATACGCTCATATTACTCAGACAACAGTGAAGAACAACTCGACGTAATAAAACAAGGGGATTTAGCTCAAATATTATGTAAGTGTTATAAGCTATATTAATTAAATACTATAATTTTTTCCATAAAAATAAGAACACAAATGATGTATCTCAAAAAAAATTATTTTTTCCACAGGTTTCCGATGAGATTTCCAAAGGTCAATCATTTTCGACATGTTTAGTCGAGTTTGTTAACGGCCCTAACTATACTTTGAAGTCATATCCAAGATATTGCACGAGGGGATACGCATTTCAGATTCAAGAACATGGATCAAGGAGGCGAACGGTGGATTACGGTATCTCATCTCAAGCGGAGATGTCGTGTATTATGGTGTCCTTAGAGAGATATTAGAAGTTCGCTATCCCAACATGGTTAACTTAAGATGTTTTGTTTTCCTCTGCGATTGGTACGATCCATTTATTGGTCGTGGTGTTTGTTATGACATATTCGGAGTTACATCGGTCCATTCTCGCCGAAGATTGTTGAAGTATGATCTTTTCATCCTTGGTTCACAAACTGATCGGGTATATATATATATATATCTCATTTACTATTTATTTTGGTACGTTTTTTGCATTGTTTTCTTCATTAATTTTTAAATAACAGTTACAATGATATTTAATACATGTATGCTACATTCCCTATCCACGGGTCATAAACACGGCATACCCTTGGCTTACCGTAACGCATGTACACCCAAGAGGAAGGTTATATGGAGTTCTTGATCACGATTCTTTGCAACCAAGCGGAAGTGGATTTATGGCCCCTATTGAGCATTACCTTGAAGTTACCCTCGCGGTTGATTTCACTTCTTACACAGATGATAGAGTTGATGACGAATCTGAAGAGAGTATTGGAGAATTTGACTTTGATTCTGAGTCAATTCCTTCTGATTACTCTTCTGACTCTAATTAGTTTGTGATTTGGATATTTACAATGTATTATACAATGTATTTTTATTTTCTAAATCATTATAAATAAATAAATTTTTTAGTTTTTTAACATTCTGATTCAATTCCTTTTACTTACTCTTCTGACTCTGATTAGCTTGTGATTTGGAGTTTTACAATGTATTATACAATGTATTTTTATTTTCTAAATCATTATAAATAAATAAAATTTTAAGTTTTTTAATATTTATAAAATTTAAGTTATTTGAAAACATAAGTTATAAATTTTAGATTCAGCAAAAATAACAAATGATTAAGTCAGAAAAACACAAAATCTCGTCGGTTTATCCGTCGGATCTTGTAGAAAACTGACAGAAAAACCGACGGATTTATGGATTTCACTGCCTAAATTTTTGCAAAAAATTTGAAAAACGCATTTTCTTAATCGATTTCAATGAAACCGATGATACCAACGGGTGTGCCCGTCGGTTTTCGCGGGATAACCACCGAAAATCCATTTTTCTTCCTTATTCACTCACGATGGAAATTTTTAGATTTCTCCCAATCTCTCTCAATCACCGGCGGATTTGCTCAATCTTCTTCCTCTACTTCCATCCATTTGCTCAATCTCTCCATCACCCAAAACAAATGTAAATTTTCATCTTAATCTCTCATTTCATACATGTTTTATATTTTTTTATAGATCTATTGGATATTTAGATATTTGTTATAGATCTATAGGATTTTTGAATTGGTTTTGTTGTTAGAATTTGATATAGAATCTTAGATTGTAGAATTGATATGGTATGAAAGTGTTAGAAAAGTTGGATTTTTGATTTTATGATTGTTAAAAAATAAAAGTAAACATTGAAATTGTTAGATTATTGTATAAAGATTTTTTCGTAATTACTAAACAATGTTATTAATTTTTGGAAATTTCTTAGAGTATATTTTAAATTGTTACATTATATTGAGGATTTTTCATAATTTGTTTTGAAAATTTTAAAAGGATTAAGAATTATTAGAAATTAAGAAATACTAATATCTAAAATTTCCAAGAATTTGTTTAGGATTTAAGGATTTTTAGTTGTACGAACTAATTAAAATAAATAGGTTTAATAAGATTTCTTAATTTAATGGATTATTTGGATTTACAAACAATTTTATGATTTCTAATGATTTTAAAAAGTTGTTCTAATTTTTAAATACAAAAATTCCCAAATTTATGGAATTAATTTCTAAAATTCCCAAATATTGTAAGATTTATTGAATTAATTTCTAAAATTCCCATATTTTTAATGAAATTAAAGATTTTAAGTTCTTAAAATACATATTTTTAGTTAGCTTTCTCAAGTTTAAAAGATTAATGTGTTTAATTTTTAACTTATGTTTTTCTAATTATTTGGAATTACAAATTTTTTTAAATGATTTTAAGGATTTTAAAAAGTTGTTCTAATTTTTAAATACCAAAATTCCCAATTTTATGGAATTCATTTCTAAAATTCCCAAATTTTGTGAGATTTATTGAATTAATTTCTAAATTTCCCAAATTTTAAATGGAATTAAAAGATTTTAAGTTCTTAAAATATATATTTTTAGTTAGTTTTCGTAAGTTTAAAAGATTAATGTGTTTAATTTGTAACTTATGTTTGTTTTGTAATTTAAGGGACTACAATAGTTATCGTCAGAGTCAATCGCAGTCGGGCCGCTCGACTCAACCACGCCCGATTGGTTCTCCCTCAGCAACTCCTACTGCTTCTAATGTCCCAGAGTCCCAGACGTCTGTTGAACCGATGGAAATGAGCATCGAGGAACTCTTATCGCAACCGGGTCGAACCCATATGCCTCGACTCGATCCGAACCTTAGCGAGGGTTCGACATGGTAAGTATTTTAATAATTTAGAAGTCTATTTCAGTTTTTGTTTTATATAAACTTTAACTAATGTTTTTAAATATTTGTTCTTAGGTTTGGATATACGGCTAACAGCATCACAAAGTCGATTTTGCGCATGATGCAAGAACTTTTGCAGGAGCCATATCCAAAATACTCGACCATGCCAGATTCTGATAAAGAATTATGGTTCAGACAATTTGCTGTAAATTTTTTATTTTTCAGATTTTTGAATTTTTCAATAATTTAATTATATTAACAATTGTTTTTCTTATTTGTAGTAGAATTTTACATGGGCTCCTGAACACACTTACGAAGATCGTAAAGAGTTCAATTCTCTCGTGAAGGACCAATATAAGAAGACAATCAACGAGTGGAAGCAACGTTGGGCAAAAAGGAAGACGCCAAAGTACGTGAATTCGAGAGTCTTCGATGGCCTTAAGATCTAATGGGAGCAGGAGGATACGAAAGCATTGTCGAAGAAGAACTACGAGAACCGTTTCAGCAACAGAGGCGGAAAAGGAATTGCAACTCACAACTCGGGTGCAAAGAGTTACAAGTCTCACGAGCAAGAACTTGTAAGTTTTTAAAATTGTTTCCAATGTTTTCTCTAACTAATATTTATTAACTAATGGTGTTTGTAATATTTAGTTTGTTCGGGATGGTGTGCGTCCTCACCATTTAAAATTGATGGAATATACACACACCAACGGACAAACTAACGAAATTCAGGATGGTGTGGCGAAGGATGTTTTCGGGAGTCGTCGAAGATGATTGAGGAAACGGCGATGTCTCAAGGATCAAATATTATTGATCTCCCTCCGGATGTGATCAACCAAATCTTTTATGAGGTAAATCGTTAATTTTAAATTAATTTTCTGATTTATTTCTTAATTAATAATTTTGTTTAAAATTGTAGGAAACTCCGAAGACCAAAGGTCGTGTCTTTGGGTTAGGAAATCTAACCCAAAGAGTTAAATCCCTTGGTCGGTCATCGTCGTTTTCTCAATCATACATTGATCCTTCACTCGCGGAGTCGGTCAAAGAGAAGGAGGCTCGTATAGCGGTTTTGGAGCAACAAATGGAAGAGGAAATGGCCGAAAACCGGAGAAGAGCGGAAGGGATGGAAGAAGAGCGGAGGGAAACAAAGAGGAAGTTTGAGGAGATTGACCAGTTTATGGCGGAGATGAGACGTGCCTACTCGAGAGATCCGACGAACCCGTAGAATATTAGCTTTCTTTTTTTTTCGTTTTCGGTTTGGTTCATTTGAATTTGAATATTTAAATTTGGTTTTTATGTTTTTGAATATTATTTAAGAACAATTTTGTATTTATTATATTTCTTACTATTATTAAAATCAAGAAAAAGAGAATTTTTAATTAAATTTTTAATTCGTCCGTTGGTTAATCCGTCAGTGTGTTCATCGTTTAACCGTCGGTAACTTGTCGATATAGTCGTTGGTTTAACCATCGGTAACAAGCCATCGGTATCATTCTGTCGGTTTTCTCGTCGGTAACAACTCATCGGTTTACCGTCGGTTACCCTGTTGGTTATTTGCAACGGTCATCTGTCACTAAATCCGTCGTAAATAACCCACGACATACCGACAGTTTTACTGATCATCATGACCCGTCGGTAAAACCGTTGGTTTATGTCCGTCGGTTTTTTGTTAATATTAGCCGACGGAAAACCGAACGGATACAAAAAACCGATGATATAGGACTGACGGATATGGCTCGTCGATAATCCGTCGGTTTAGACCGTAACCGACGAATTACCGACAGTTTTGCTCATCGGTTATGGGCTATTTTCTTGTTGTGCAACCTCTTTTTAAACCAGTAGAGTTTGCAAGGAAAAAAAACAAAGAAGAATGGGAGTAAGAAACCAGAAATTAAGATCAGTAATCAACCAAAATTAGAGTGGGTTCATCGTCGTTAGTATCATCCTCAGTTATGTAGTTTTTTCTCAATCCTATTATACAGTCTAAATGGTTGATAGGAGTGTTGACATATCCCAAGCTGTTTTAATTTGTCCAAATGTGGTAAGTCGTTAATCGTAAGTGGAACCTAATGAGAAGACCAAGCTTGCAAAATTTATAAGGTCTTGCTAAATTGGCGTAAATTGCGTTAACGTGAAGAAAATTTGGACCCAAAGAGAGGGTCTACAAGTTCTTTCCACAACATTGTAGAGAAAGGACAAGAAAAAAGGGGTTGCTCCGATTCTCCTGGTAAAAACAAAGTAAAATAAAGATTAGACTTAATGTAAGAAAATTTGTTATTAATGTCATAAAGCCGAAGTTATCGTAGACATCAAGTAGAGTAAATAATTTGGTTGATGATTTCAGTGAGAAGTTTTGTACTATAAAAAATTATGTAGGAACACCAAATTCTTAGTCAAATGATGATATTTCACGTTTAATATTCTTATAATTTTTTAAGCTTAATCAGCGATTGTAAACACATTTTTCAAGAGTTTTGGTGTACATGTTTATGTTATATATACATGGTAGAAAGTAACGACCGATGGTTGTAGGATATTTTATAAAAGAATATATTGAAATTCAACCATCTAATCGGCTTCATTTACTTACTAAGATATTTTAATAAGAACAATTATACTGTTTGTGGTTTTGAGGATTTATCGACATCAATTCTCATTGTCACCAAGACCAGCCTAATTTTCTACAAGCAGATTAAATATTGTATGTGTATAAATTAATTTAAGAAATAGTTAAAATTATCATATTATATATGAAAATAATGTATTTACGAAATTTATTTTGAAGGGACAAAGTTTTTAATAGGAAATTCAGGAATGAAAGATATGGTCGATTTTACTATGTTGGAGTATTATATAGGCAATTCTTGATAATTGAAGTGTGAATAAATTATATTTTTTTAATATTAAAACTCTTCATTCAATATAAGATTAACTATATATATAATATTATAAACTCTTAGGGCGTGTTCGTTTCGTATTCGCTGGCGACAGCGACTGCGACTGCGACTCAGAAATCGCAGGTCGTTGTTCGATTATCAATCGCGCGACTAGTCGCTGCGACCGGTCGCTGAATCCTGCGACTACCAAACGAACAACACAGCGACTGCCAAAATAATTTTATTTTATTGATAAATTTAAATTTTTATTAAATTTTTATAAAATTTTTACAACAAATTTTTATAAAATTTTAATATATATTTTTCATAAAATGATATTTATAAAATTTATAGTAACAAATGATATTTATATGTAATAGTAACAAATAATATTTATAAAAATTTATAGTAACAAATGATATTTATATGTAACAAATGATATTTATATGTAATAGTAATTTTTTAAAAATTTAAAAATTTATTTTTTATATATGTAATAGTAGTAAATGATAAAAAAAATATTAAAAACTAATTATAAATCAAATTTCTTCACTTAAAAGAAAGGTTTAAAAATTACTGCCAAAATAAATTTTATAACAAATTTTTATTAAATTTTTATAACAAATTTTTATTAATTTTTTATAAAATTATTTTGGCAGTCGCTGGGTTGTTCGTTTGGTAGTCGCAGGATCCCGCGATTGGTCGCGCGACCAGTCGCTATTTTTTTCAGCGACTCGAATTTTCAGTCGCTGATCGCTGCGACCAGTCGCGGGATCCCGCGACTGCCAAACGAACAACGCGCAGTCGCGGTCGCTGGTCGCAGTCGCCAGCGACTGCCAAACGAACATGGCCTTAGTAAAAAGTTTATATAGTTAACATTCCGTCAATTTAATTACTGAAAAATAATAAGTTGTGTCTAAAATAAGATTCTACCTCTTCGCAAGTTGGCGCTGAAGTTTAAATATAGTCATCTATTCATTCAATGTTTTACTTCTCACTAATTCTTACTATATTTATATTCTAGATAGAAGTCCATGCATGTCTTAATATAAATTAGGGCCTAGGCCAAAAACGTTTTTTGAAGATTTTTAAATAATTTTTTTTTGTAGGTCTTTTTTCAGAATTTCTTTTTTCTTGGACCCTTTTTCATAAGTTTTTTTTAGAAAATTAGGATGGCCCTTGGCCCACGCCCCTATTACCCTACCTCTTGAGTCTGGCATGGATAGAACACCATTCAAAATCTCATATTTGATTTATTGTCCTGCGTAAAATGGTCTTCGAGTTATTGTTTCTCTACACATGTGGGTGGTTGTAAATCTGTTTGGATTGGAGACTTTTTTTAAAAAAAACATTCAATTTTAAATTTAACTAAAAATCCATATATTTGACATACATATATAAAAATTGTTGTAAAATTGTCAATGTTTGTTTTGTTTCCCCCAAATTATCATAGGCAATGAGATAATATTTACTTAAGTTACTATTTTTGAATGAAAGTATGTGAAATACATGTAAAGAAAACTCATGTGTAGCACAGGATATATCCTAGTATATACAATATATATATTCGGGTTGAGCAAACTATCCATAAGATCCGCTTCGATTCGATGATTTGGTTCAAAAAAAATCGGTATATTCGTAAAGTTTCAGTGTAAAACAAATCAATTATGAGAGAGAAAACATTGATATAATATAGTATCAATTATTAAAAAGCCATTTTTAATGTTCATAGTAGAAATCACCATTTTGATTTTGGCAATTTAAATTTGCCACTTTTAATGAGACAAAAATACAATTTTACTATCTCCATCAATTAGATTCAACATTTCTCTTTTTTCTCTTCAAAATTTATATGTTTTGTAAGATATATGTATAATTTTTTCAAAAATATATAGATTAAATAAATATCTATAAAAATAAATATTTATCAAATAACCATAAAATTACTGAATTTCACAAAGTGAAAAAAGAAAATCTTTAAAGTTAATTTGAAATGAATATCCAAATTTATTCTTAGTTAATTATGTAATAATAATATTTTTTTTATCTAGTATACTTACGTTCCTTTGGTTCCATGTTCTCTAAATGCGTGTTTTACAAGTATTTATAGTATTTTATGTTTAGTGTAGTGAAATGAATAAAATTTACAAGTGTATTATGATATGAATAAAGTTTATAAGGATTTGAATGTGAAAAAATATAGAGTGACAAGATTTTTTTTATGTAGTAAAATATCACAAATGACAAAAAAAAAAAATTATAGATTGTTTAGAAAAAATAAAATCCATAACTGTGTAAATTTACAAAGACAAAAACGTTATTTTAAGTGGCTTAAAATGACATATCCACAGAATCATTAAAAAATGGCATTTTCTGCAATAATTCCTATAATCTATGGAATCCAATGGAAATGGAGGATATGTATATATAAAAATATTTTGCATGGTGTGATCAAAATGTTGTACAAATACGGCACCAAATGGCAATGGAGGATCGATGTCCTTTTAATGATTATTTCTTTCTCTTCATTGTTTACTAAGTTATCTTTCAGTTTTCTAGATTTCAACAAGATGGTATGCTATAATTTTAAAATATGTCTGATATTTTGGATCGTTTTGTTATTGTTTGTTTTTGTTTGAAAAAGTTTTTTTGGATCATTTATTCAAAGTTGTTTCAAGCTTTGTACTTCTAATGAAAATTTAACAACTAAATAATTGTATTTTTATTTTCACTCAATCAAGAAACCTCTTATTGAAAGTGGCAGTCTAAAAAATTAAATTCGACATCATCTTGTCAAGATTTAATCAAATAATTATATGAAAAGATGATATAAAGACGAAACAACAATCAATTCTATCAAAATAAACTTTCATTGCTTAAAGATCATACGTTATGTTATAACCTTGTTGAGCCGTCGCACCTATATAAGATATGTTCAAATCACCAACAATGTTCGGCAGTAATGTCCCGTCCACCCTGATTGCTTCTATTCTAACGTAATAAAATGCGTTTTTGATCTCTAAAAGTGTCGTAACTACGAAAATCTTGGCACAAAAATTTCTTATATGGCTAAGATGTTATGAGAGTAAGAAGAATTGACTAAGCTGCAAGATCTGGCTGCATATGTTCTTTGTACCATCCATGTATTTCATAGAGTACTCGCAAAATCTGGTTGTTGGATTGAATCTTAAGCTAGGCATATAATAGTCAGAGGCTTTGCAAGATTGTTTTTCGTAATCCGGATCTTACATAATCGAAATAGAGAATATCTTATTAAAATATGAGTTTGTAATTTAAAATCAATTGGCTATGAATGGATTTGCCTATATTTTTTATATATCACTTAAAAACCTGCTCAATTTCTGATGTGTGATATTATTCTCAATATGCTTTCTTGAGATGATGGTTCTTCTAGGTATCAATTTCTATATGTTTGGGCATGGATCAACATACTGACTATTAGGTCGGATCAACAGTGAATCGGTACGGACACCATACTATTCTAATATTATATTAGAATATAAATTTTCAACTCAAATTGAATTAGTCATAACTAAGTTAATTTATATTTTTTTATATACCACTTAAAGCGTCTAATTACCAATGTAGGATATTAGTCTCAATATGTCTCATCGCATAATAGAATTAATAACGACTTCGAAAACAACACTGTTCCACGAGCCAGCAATAACATTACGTCGTCAAAGTGTATAATCACCAAACACGTGATAGAGATTAAATTTGTCTAAAACAATTCTACTTCCATTATTCGAAGAGTGTTCCTAAAACAATATATACTATTTATTTATATTTTTCGGAACATAAGGAAAACTAATACTTTGCTACATGGAATTACGGATCGTCCGGGTGTAGCCCTCTAAAAACTTTGCGTTAAGTCTGTAATCACCCGTTTTTAAAAAAACAATGTTTAGCCCCTTAAAAAGTTTTATCTCGAATTGTAACCCCCTTTTGTTGACTTTTTTGGTTGACTTTGATGACTGTGCAGCTAACTAGACGCCACTGTGCAGATGACTAGATGCCATTATGCAGCTGACGTTGCAAATAAAACAAGAATTCAATAGTTCTGGACGTTCGGATATTTGGATCGGGTTCGGGTCGGGCATGTTCGGGTTTGGATTTACGTGTTTAGAAATTTAAGACCCGTTCGAGTATTTTTAAATTTCAGGTTCGGGTATTTTTAGGTTCAGGTTTACCCAAATATTCAAAACTCTGAAATTTTGTATCCAAATCTAACCAAACTATTTGAAAACAACTAAAAAAACTTGAGTATTTTTACGTAAATCTATCCAAAAATAACTAATGTAACACTCCCGATCCGTCCTAGGTACACGAAGGGAACGAACCGGGAGGCGTCACAGTCGATCCCCACAGCCAGGCAGCCGAGGCGTCCGGATATCCTCCGTTCACCCCAAGCCGCCCGACCACGGGAACCGTTTCCTCGCGAACACGGCCTAAGGCTTTTCAACCCGTACCGCGTACGCGAGTTGTGTTAGCCCCGGACAAGGGCTAAGAGTATCACTGGCTCTGCCACCTAGTTTTTTTTTTGTAAAATCCCCATCTTGTATAGCATAGGCTAAAAAGTCTTTAAATCCCGGTTTACAGGTCGGATCCTCATGGAAAACCATACATAATATAAATTATGGTTTTGCAAATGGTTGTAAAATCTACACCGGTTGGCCTAATGATCATTGCGTCCTCTATGGGTTTCCCTTAAGGTTTCCTGCAAAACAAATAGGGTAGCATCATAAGTAATCTAAGATTACTTAATGAGCTCGGGATCTCTAAAACCGTTAGTACCCAACCCAGATAACCCGCAAGCAACACGCAAATGCACAAGCAATATGCAACAATGCTATGCTATACTTCATCTACATGAGTGGAATATCTTCCACGACTAAAACCTTGGGCCCCTACGAATTATGTCTCCCAACAGGCGATGCCCCTCCCACCTTTAGCCACGAAGTCTAAAGGCAACACCCCTAACTACACCGTCGTGCAGCGTCCGGTTGGGCGCTACCCACCCCGAACCTTCGAAAGCCATAACACGCCGGAGTTTCACGACGTGCACAGCAGTCGGATAGGACGCCCATAATTCGCCTAACCTAGTTATCTACCATGATAACTATCAACAACCAAGTAGTATAGATAATGCAATCCATTCATGTCTATACTACATCAATTCCGGCAGTATAACGGTTATACTAAAAACCAACAGCATAACATTACTACCGTCTAAGTCCAGCATTTTACTAACTTAACATTTTGCCTACGTATAAACCATTAACCTCAAGCAATCATAAGTTAATAAAATAATTTAAACCTAATCACGTGCTACCACACGTGACCGAACTCACTGTGTTTGGTTGGCCGAAGGTTGGAAATCAACGTCTTAAGCCTTTGTCTCTTCTTCGGTTTTTCTCTTCCTTTCCCGAGGAAAATCTTTAAGGGTACGAAGTTTTTATGTGGTTTTCGGGAGTAAAACGTAGTTTTTAGGAGTAAGGTGTGTGTGTTTTCGGAAGTGGGAAAAGTAGAAAAATGAAGGGGGGTGGTCGAGTATTTATAGAGGATTGCCGAAGCACGAGGTGGCAACGAGACTCCCGCGGCTTGACAAGTGCCCGGGGCGGGTGTCGTCCGCAGAAGGCATCACGGACACTAAGCCGCACTCGGAGCGCGACACACGGTCTTCGGTGCATGGTCGACACCCGGACTACTTGCATGGGCGACACCTTGGCCGGTGACGAGGATGATCGGATAAGGACGTCCGTGTTTATCCACGGCGATCGTCCACACGCGACCACGAGGCGTCCACACACGACCACAAGGCGTCCACATGCGACCACGAGGCGTCCACACGCGACCACGAGGCGTCCACACGCCTGATGCGTCCGATGAATCCGTCACATTCTTACGTCTAGGTTCACGATCCTCGTTCGGCAATGTTCGACCACGTTCGGATCTTCACGCCTTCATGGATTTTCGTCGGTTTTTCTCGACCAAACTTCGAAATTCCTCGACAGATCCTCGTGAATATTGTGGAATTCACGTTTCTGATTTTTCTCACCATGAATCTTGTCTATCTTGGCGTCGATCCTCCCGTACCAGTTTTCCGCAAATTTTTACTTCAAAACACGGGGTATTACATTCTCCTCCCCTTAATAAAATTCGTCCTCGAATTTTGTAGATTAGGCGTGCATAGATCTCCCTTCAACTATTGGAAACCTATCACCTAGCTTCTTATATTTGATAATTACCTTTCTTATCAAATATATCCCGACTCCTTCTTCTTGATGTCCTTGTTGGTTTTATCTTGGTTCCTTTTTCATTCCCCGTATAGGATAATATTGCATCCTTCTTCATGGAATGTGTCATGTCTTCTCGGGTATGTCGGACTCCTCCCCTTGGACTAGTCCTCACATCTTCTTTAGTCATGCATGACTAATCATGCACGGCTCCTCCCCTTAGATCCTTTGTGCGGGTTTATATGAATGAACCCGTCTCCATCCTAGGCTCACAACGCTTTATTACTGATATTCCATCCTTGCTTACGTTCCTTTGTATGGATCTTGGCCTTTCTTTAGTTCGTCTCCGCTTCCGTCTTATTTCAACTAACTCTTTTGGAAAACTCCGCCTTTTTATGTGATTTCCTCTCACATAATACCATGGCAGTCTTGGTAGTTGAATTCTTACTCGGCACTCTTCTTCTATATGTGATTTCCTTTCTCACATATATTTTCTTCAAGCTCAAAAGCTTTGGCAGTTACTCCTCTTCCTTAGATGTTTCTTGTGGTTAACTTTGTCCTCGAAGTTAACACTCTCTATTTCTCCCTCTTGCTTGTGAAGAATGATCTGATGTGGTACTTGGCCTTTGCAGAGGAGTTTTGGGATAGTACTAGGTTGCCTTTACAGTCTTTGGGTTTGAGAGTTTTGGGTAAGGTTTCTTTGTTTTAGGCTTGGGATGAGACGTTTTATGTTGATTTCCTTTCTTTGCTTTCCAAACACAACAAGTTTTCCACATATGAAAACAACTTTCATTAGTATTGTGTTAATATGATACATCCAAAATTTTAGTTTCCAAACGCCGATATTCACAAGTATAACTATACCTAAGTTATACTAACTACCATAGACAAGCAAAGGCTTATCGCCGACTAAACACCAAAAGAGTAGGTTTAGAACCCACGTACCTTTGCCTTAACCTTTAACTAGGTTACTTATACCTATTATCTATACCTAAGATTCATCCTAACTTAACTATCCTTCTTTGATGCGTGAGTGGGGGAGTGGACAAGCGGAGCATCTTGGACAGGTCTCGTCTTTGTTGCTGGGCATGATGTCGTGTAGTGCCCCCTCTGCCCGCAAATCAAACACACGATCGCTGCCATTCCATATGGTTGAAAGTAAGGACAACCGTGTGGGTAGTGGCCTATCCCTCCACACGTAAAACAAAAGGGTTCCCAGTCGTTTGGATCATCAGCGACATACGTTGGCCTCGACGGTCCCCCAAGTTCACCGAAATCCCTCCACAACAAATCCAACGGCCCATTTGGCGATGTAGGCCGAGCGAGAGGCGGAATGGCGGTTATCGGATCTTCAGGAATCGGCAATGGGACGTAAGGTGATCCCAGCCGTATTGGCGTCGATACTAGACTGTCGCTGGAGATGTCAATAATCGACGGGGAATGCGGGGTCCCCGACGATATGCTGATGTAGTCCTCGACCATGATCACTTCCGGTCCAATTCCATTCACCTCTGGTTCTATTTCTTCCATCTCCTTCACGTCATTTATAGGACTTGTTGATCCAACTTTCTCAGAATGGCCCTCTTCCTCCACGGCATCAACATAAGGGTTGAAAATTCTATTTACCACATCATAAAAATTGATAGTACTTTCAGCACTCGGCACAACTCTAGTGGATTCTTGCCCTGGAGGTCTCGGCACCAACCGCCCTCCCCGTAAAGTCTTGCCACGTCCTCGGCATATCGGAGTGCTCCCTTTCCTCAACATCTGCATCACAACCAGGGTAAGTCTAATATTTTTCTTAAGCAAATGATCATACCGGTTTATCCTAACAACCATTGCGACGCATTTACTCGATAAAACACGCAAAATATGGTTTTGCCATGAGCATAATTAACCATGCTCTGATACCACTATTTTAACACCCCCGATCCGTCCTAGGTACACGAAGGGAACGAACCGGGAGGCGTCACAGTCGATCCCCACAGCCAGGCAGCCGAGGCGTCCGGATATCCTCCGTTCACCCCAAGCCGCCCGACCACGGGAACCGTTTCCTCGCGAACACGGCCTAAGGCTTTTCAACCCGTACCGCGTACGCGAGTTGTGTTAGCCCCGGACAAGGGCTAAGAGTATCACTGGCTCTGACACCTAGTTTTTTTTTTGTAAAATCCCCATCTTGTATAGCATAGGCTAAAAAGTCTTTAAATCCCGGTTTACAGGTCGGATCCTCATGGAAAACCATACATAATATAAATTATGGTTTTGCAAATGGTTGTAAAATCTACACCGGTTGGCCTAATGATCATTGCGTCCTCTAAGGGATTACCATAAGGTTTCCTGCAAAACAAATAGAGTAGCATCATAAGTAATCTAAGATTACTTAATGAGCTCGGGATCTCTAAAACCGTTAGTACCCAACCCAGATAACCCGCAAGCAACACGCAAATGCACAAGCAATATGCAACAATGCTATGCTATACTTCATCTACATGAGTGGAATATCTTCCACGACTAAAACCTTGGGCCCCTACGAATTATGTCTCCCAACAGGCGATGCCCCTCCCACCTTTAGCCACGAAGTCTAAAGGCAACACCCCTAACTACACCGTCGTGCAGCGTCCGGTTGGGCGCTACCCACCCCGAACCTTCGAAAGCCATAACACGCCGGAGTTTCACGACGTGCACAGCAGTCGGATAGGACGCCCATAATTCGCCTAACCTAGTTATCTACCATGATAACTATCAACAACCAAGTAGTATAGATAATGCAATCCATTCATGTCTATACTACATCAATTCCGGCAGTATAACGGTTATACTAAAAACCAACAGCATAACATTACTACCGTCTAAGTCCAGCATTTTACTAACTTAACATTTTGCCTACGTATAAACCATTAACCTCAAGCAATCATAAGTTAATAAAATAATTTAAACCTAATCACGTGCTACCACACGTGACCGAACTCACTGTGTTTGGTTGGCCGAAGGTTGGAAATCAACGTCTTAAGCCTTTGTCTCTTCTTCGGTTTTTCTCTTCCTTTCCCGAGGAAAATCTTTAAGGGTACGAAGTTTTTATGTGGTTTTCGGGAGTAAAACGTAGTTTTTAGGAGTAAGGTGTGTGTGTTTTCGGAAGTGGGAAAAGTAGAAAAATGAAGGGGGGTGGTCGAGTATTTATAGAGGATTGCCGAAGCACGAGGTGGCAACGAGACTCCCGCGGCTTGACAAGTGCCCGGGGCGGGTGTCGTCCGCAGAAGGCATCACGGACACTAAGCCGCACTCGGAGCGCGACACACGGTCTTCGGTGCATGGTCGACACCCGGACTACTTGCATGGGCGACACCTTGGCCGGTGACGAGGATGATCGGATAAGGACGTCCGTGTTTATCCACGGCGATCGTCCACACGCGACCACGAGGCGTCCACACACGACCACAAGGCGTCCACATGCGACCACGAGGCGTCCACACGCGACCACGAGGCGTCCACACGCCTGATGCGTCCGATGAATCCGTCACATTCTTACGTCTAGGTTCACGATCCTCGTTCGGCAATGTTCGACCACGTTCGGATCTTCACGCCTTCATGGATTTTCGTCGGTTTTTCTCGACCAAACTTCGAAATTCCTCGACAGATCCTCGTGAATATTGTGGAATTCACGTTTCTGATTTTTCTCACCATGAATCTTGTCTATCTTGGCGTCGATCCTCCCGTACCAGTTTTCCGCAAATTTTTACTTCAAAACACGGGGTATTACATTCTCCTCCCCTTAATAAAATTCGTCCTCGAATTTTGTAGATTAGGCGTGCATAGATCTCCCTTCAACTATTGGAAACCTATCACCTAGCTTCTTATATTTGATAATTACCTTTCTTATCAAATATATCCCGACTCCTTCTTCTTGATGTCCTTGTTGGTTTTATCTTGGTTCCTTTTTCATTCCCCGTATAGGATAATATTGCATCCTTCTTCATGGAATGTGTCATGTCTTCTCGGGTATGTCGGACTCCTCCCCTTGGACTAGTCCTCACATCTTCTTTAGTCATGCATGACTAATCATGCACGGCTCCTCCCCTTAGATCCTTTGTGCGGGTTTATATGAATGAACCCGTCTCCATCCTAGGCTCACAACGCTTTATTACTGATATTCCATCCTTGCTTACGTTCCTTTGTATGGATCTTGGCCTTTCTTTAGTTCGTCTCCGCTTCCGTCTTATTTCAACTAACTCTTTTGGAAAACTCCGCCTTTTTATGTGATTTCCTCTCACATAATACCATGGCAGTCTTGGTAGTTGAATTCTTACTCGGCACTCTTCTTCTATATGTGATTTCCTTTCTCACATATATTTTCTTCAAGCTCAAAAGCTTTGGCAGTTACTCCTCTTCCTTAGATAAGGCCATAAAGGGTAATTGTTAGTGGTTTTGTGATTCACAACGTAGCAACCATTATACTTTTTATGGTTATAATAAGAGTTGCTAATCAAAGGTTGATAGTGTCAGTTTAGTTTGCAATTGAATTTCACTCAAGAGATTTATAGAGAGTCGTCGCGATGTAGCCCCCTAAAATCTAATATATTATTAGATATGTTCTAAACGGCTTAAAAATCTAGTAACTTTGGGTTTTCGTGTTTAGAAATTTAAGACCCATACGAGTATTTATAAATTTTGGGTCTGGTTCAGGTTAGGGTATTTTAGTTATTTTTGTATAGATTTATGTAAAAATACTCAAGTTTTTTAGTTGTTTTCAAATAATTTGGTTAGATTTGGATACAAAATTTTAGATTTTTGAATATTTGGGTAAACCCGAACCCGAACCTGAACATACCTGAACGTGAATCCGACATGAAATTTTTAAATTTCCGAAAAGGTCCTTAATTTCTAAACACGAAAACCCGAATTCCAAACATACCCGACCCGAATACCCGAACGTTCAGGCCTAATAAATTCTTTTTTTTTATTTGCCACGTCAGCTGCATAGTGGCGTCTAGTTAGCTACAAAGTCATCAAAGTCAACCAAAAAATCAACAAGAGGGGGTTACAACTCGAGATGAAACTTTTTAGGGGCTAAACATTGTTTTTTAAAAACGGGTTTTTACAGACTTAACGCAAAGTTTTTAGGGGGCTACACCCCGACGACCCATGTAATCACTTTCCACATCATTTGCGGCGTCTTGCAATGAACTTACACTATTCCTATTTGTCATTCTTTTTATAACTTATCTAATGTTGGAGATAGGATTGACCACCTATCAGCCCGACCCATGATGAAGTTCGAAGCCCATGCTCAAAAGCCCGGTTCTGAGGCCCATGGGAACCCAACCCCTTTGACCAGCCAGTCTACGACCTGTTACGTCGGGCACAGTGCTCGACAGAGAGCAGGTTGCCGTTCTGACACCCTGCAGCCACTCGAGTGCGACTCGGCTACCGATTTGACTTCGCCGTTCACGCGCTGGGCGGGGAAACTGCCTCGACGAACACGCGCTGGGCGGGAAATGCAGTTGGCTCGCTATAAATACCCCCTGCATTTCATTAAAGAGGGGGTCCAAAAAATCTCTCAAGAATTAATACCGAGCTCTAAACTAAGACACTTGTAATACTTCCGACGAATCGTTTAGAACACCGAACTGAAATCCCAGCTGACTTAGTTCGCCGTTCTATACGACCACCGTCTTTTAGTGATATACAAGGTTCTGACCTTACACCCGAGCAGATTATACGTGTCACCGAGCTGAATTTTATCGTAACCATCCTAAATCTGTTCTATTAAACGGAAGTATCGCCCCCACATTATCATCAATTAATCACGACTCCCATTATATCGAATCATAACCCGTTTGTTTATATTGGTCCTTCTTGAGACTAACATTTGGCGCTAGAAGGAGGGGGGTTTAGACATTTCCTACACGCAAAGAGCAGATTCAAGGATGGCCGAACCAAATTCGTCACTGCTACCACTCACATCAGACGCCGGAGAGCCCGTCCTATCGCAAAGCAACGAGATTCCCCCACTGGAGGCCCTAACCGAAGAGCTCGAGCTCGGAGTTGCCGGAGGAAGTCGACTATTACCCGGAGTCGGAAGTGGAATTCCAGCCCGCACTCAGCTGTCACGTCCCGACACCGACCTTACGCCAGGGAGCCAGTTCACTATGACAAACACGCTGCTACAAACCTTAATTGCGCAAATGACCGAGTCGGCCCAAAACAACAACGAGCGTTTCGCCGAACTCACAGCTGGTCAGAACATATGCCACGAACGCCTAGATAACATAGCGCCTCGGTGCAATCCGCCTGTCGACCGCACAACCAAAGAAGAAGCCTGGAGAATCCCGAGCTCGTTCTTAAACATTTCCTCGGTGTTTGACGAGCAGGACGCACTTCGTGTACGCCTCAACTCGGAGGAGCCAATGCACCACACACGAGAGTCCTCACAAAGAGCGGAAGAGCGTCTGACAGAAAGAGCTCCGACCAACAACCTGGAGAGACCGGAGCGTCAAAGCCCTGGAGCCCTTCAAAAAAATCTAGACGACCAAGAGCGAGATCGTGAGCTGGCAAGTATTAGAGCCGAGCTCCGCCAGATGACTTCCACTGTACATCAAGCCACCTCATCGGCACCAGAGATAGATCGAATCCTCCGTGAGACGCAGAACACCCCATTCAGCCCCCGTCTATAGAGCACACCGATCAGATACCCCAGGAGGATCAAAATCCTCCCGTACAATGGCCTCACGGACCCCAGTGAGTTCATGATCGCGTTCATCGTCGCTACAGGACGCCACCAATTCGCCCCTGAAGAGCGAGAAGCCGTCATCTACCAACTCTTCGTCGAAAATCTCGTCGGCCCCACGCTAACCTGGTTCGCCAGATTAGAGACCCACTCGATCCACAACTTCTACCAACTCTCCGCCGCCTTCCTAAAACATTACTCGATGTTCATCCGACAAGGAACGTCGAACGCCGATCTATGGGCGTTAACTCAGGGAGAAAAGGAAACCCTACAATCGTACATCGACCGGTTCAAAATGGTCGTATCCCGAGCTACTGTGTTGGACGATGCAACCCTTCCGGCCCTTCGCAACGGTCTCTGGTTCGAATCGGCTTTCAAAGAAGATATGAAGCTGAACAAGCCGCGAACCCTTGAGGACGCCCTGTGCCGAGCATCCATCTTCATCGAGATCGAGGAGGAACGCTCCCTCATGACCAAGAAGTATGCCCCAGTAAAAACAACTGTCCTGAAGGACAACGTCCGGGAGGAACATTACGAGCCTCGTCAGCATTACGACGAGGAATATTTGCAAGAAAGGAGCAAGCGAGCCGCGACCTTTGCCATTATCGACCGCCTGGACCCCTCGCCAGACACTCCATCTTTCGCAATCAGCGACGGTGCACAACTCCCGCCGAGCTCGCAACAGAACCCCCCGCTCTCCTGGAACAAGTGGCAGAGTGCGAACTACCAGCCCAGGGATAACGAGGCATACTGTGAGTTCCACAAAATGAAGGATCACCCGACCTCGCAGTGCTGATCACTCCACGACGCTCTGCTAGCACAATACGAAAAGGGCGCCATCAGGTTAGATGATCGCCCTGCTCCTCGGGGGAACACAAATCGCCGAAACAACGGCCAACAGCAATACGGAGGCCGGAATAACGACCAGCGTCCACGCAATGACCTCAGGGGCCAAAACGATAACAATTGATGCCGCTCTCCCTCACGAGATCGGGACGCAGACAGGCAACCCCGAATTGAGGCCATCGAGCCCTGCAGAGAGCGAACTCCTGAGGAGCAAGAGCCCCTGCAGATATTACCCTCGGCAAGGCAACTCATCGGGATGATAATGGGCGGCCCCCACGAGTGCAACAATTCAATTCGGTCAATAAAAATGTCCGAACAACGAATAGAGGCAAGTCTCAAACAAATGGATAGTACTCCACCAAACTCAACCGAGGGAGAGAATGATACGAGCTCAACGTCGACCCAACGTATAAACCAATCAAGCAAAAGCGTCGCAAATTGAACCCCAAGCGGGCGCAAGCCGTAAACGATGAGGTAGAACGGCTGGCCGCAGCTGGGTCCATTACCAAAATAAGATATTGATATATCATGGTTTTTACCCATTTAAGACCATGATATAAGTCCTTTTATCGAGTCTTTCTATTGTTTCCGTAGTCTTTTAGAGTCTTTTCAGGTTTTAGCATGTTTGGAGCTTAATTGGAGTTTTTTAGAGCATTCTGGAGCTTTGTGGCATTCGTTGAAGACGTTCCCACCGATGGATTGAGCTCATATTTGGACACGAGATAGATAAATGGTTTAGCTTTCATTTGGAAGTGGTTTGAAGCCACTCCAACGGTGCGATCAAAAGTTATGCCAGTTTTTGTGAAGACAGTCCAGTCTGGCGAGTGCAGAGTCTTGGTATCGACCGATACCAACCTGGTATCGATCGATACCGACTGCAGAAAAGGAAAAAAACGTGATTTTACAAGTCTGAAGAGTCTGCAACTTGGCCCAGAAGATCCTATTATTTACAATTAAGCCCAAAACGTGTTTTAGCATTATATTTAGGGTTTTCAGCCACTGTTTAGGCTATGCTTGAATATACTTTAATTCTAGTTTTTGCTTTTGAGGGAGACAAGTCTGAAACTCTGTTCGGGAGAGAAGATTTCGAACCCTTTGTTATTTCTTACTTTCATGATATCTATTCTATTCATGATGTTTATTGTTTGCACCATGTCTGAGTAGATCCCTTGTTAGGATTATGGTTGCTAAAGGGTATCTGATGAATTGTTAGATCTGACTTGATTGTTAGGGAATAATCTATAGAGCTTTTCACCTAGACTTGAGTTTAATGCTGATTCTAGCCTCGCGAACTAGAATCTGATTTTAGGTTGTTTGATTGGCACGACAGTGTGATTGATTGCCTGATCTAGTGTTTGGTGAACAATTGAACTTGAACTTTAATGCTTGTTTAAATTCATAGTATTTGTAAAGGAATTTGGAATTCTAGGTTTAGGCATAGATAGTTTTTGCAACGACAGTTGGTTTACTTTACATCTGTGTTTCAAGTTTGAAAGCGGAGCTTAAATTATTCCTGACAATTGATATGATTTGATAATTCTGATTTGCCTGCTAGTTTCCCTAAGCCTAGCGTTTTCTTCCATTGATTTATATCCTTGATTTACTTTGTTTTGTTATTCTTGATTCCATCTATTTTGCTTAGCTTAGTTCATATCTCTAGATCTATTGAGTGTCATCTTGAGTCTTTGTGGTTCGACCCCTAAAATACTATAGCGACTGCTTAGATACTTTTAGGGTATTAGATTTGAGCATCAGATATCCCGAGTGGTTAGCCAACCCAGTGGTCGTGAAAAAGAAATTGGGGAAGTGGAGAGTCTGTGTAGACTTCACCGACCTCAACAAGGCATGTCCGAAGGACAGTTTTCTGCTTCCGCGCATCGATCAAGTCGTTGAGGTAACCACTGAGAACGAGCTCCTTTCCTTCATGGATGCTTTCTCGGGTTACAACCAAATCCGAATGCACCCAGAGAATCGTGAAAAGACGGCATTCATCACAGATCGGGGAACCTACTGCTACGAGGTCATGCCCATTGGGCTGAAAAACGCAGGAGCCACTTACTAGCGACTCGTCAACAAAATGTTCGCCGACGAACTCGGGCGAATAATGGAAGTCTACATTGACGATATGCTTGTAAAATCCCTTTTAGCGAAGGATCACGTCAGCCATCTAAAAACTTGCTTCCAAACCCTCAACAAGTACGGGATGAAGTTGAACCCGACGAAGTGTACCTTCGGAGTAACCTATGGAGAATTCTTGGGGTACATCGTTACACAGCGCGGGATCGAGGCCAACCCGACAAAAATCAGAGCGATCATTGAGCTACCCTCACCAAAAAGCAAGCGTGAGATCCAAAGACTCACGGGAAGAATCACCGCCCTCAACCGCTTCATATCTCGATCAACGGACAAATGCCTGCCATTCTACCAACTCCTCCGAGGTAATAAGGAGTTCGTGTGGGATGAGCGGTGCGAATAAGCTTTTCAGAAGTTGAAGGCATACCTTTCTACGCCCCCCGTCCTCTCTAAGCCCGAGGTGGGAGAAATCTTGTACCTCTACATTGCGGTCTCCAACTCGGCTGTAAGCGGCGTCCTTGTTCGAGAAGATCGGGGCAAGCAAAAACCTATCTTTTATGTCAGCAAGGCGCTGGATGGGGCTGAAAGCCGATACCCCGCCCTCGAAAAACTAGCCCTCGCTGTTATAACGGCGGCTCGAAAACTCCGTCCTTACTTCCAGTCTCACACGGTCGCCGTTCTGACCAACCAACCTTCGAGAACGATTCTCCATAGCCCGAGCCAATCGGGCCGGATCGCTAACTGGGCAGTTGAGCTTAGCGAGTACGATGTTGAGTATAGGGGCCGACCTGCCGCCAAGTCCCAAGTGCTAGCTGATTTTCTGATCGAGCTCGCCCCCGAGTTGGTAACTACCAAAGTTCCCACGCAATGGACCCTACATGTTGACGGCTCGTCTTTGCGTCACGGCTCCGACATTGGCAACAAACTCGAGTCCCCAACGGGCAAAATTTTGGAGCAATCATTCCGCTTGGCGTTCCCGGCCTCAAATAACGAAGCTGAATATGAGGCCTTAATCGCCGGACTCAAATTAGCAAAGGGTATCGGAGCAACGAACATCCAAGCATACTGCAACTCGCAGCTCGTCGCCACTCATTCAGCGGCGAATACAAGGCCAAGAGCGAGCGCATGGATGCCTATCTGAGAATCGTAAAAGACTTGGCCGCTCAGTTTGGGGAGTACAGTCTTACCAAGATACCATGTGGTGAGAACACTTCCACTGATGCGCTCGCCGCCTTAGCATCAACCTCCGATCCGACCCAACGCTGCGTGATACCCGAAGAAAGCATAGACCGCCCCTGCATCGCCCTTTCCAAGGGAGTCGCCCTCGTCGAATGCACCCCCACAACCAAACTCGACCAGGGAGATGAGCAAGACAGCACGGATCATCTCCCTCCACCACCCGGAGAGCCAATTTTTCCGGACTGGCGAACCGAGATAATATCATACATAGAAAGCGGCAAGACCCCAAACGACAAATGGCAGCTCGGCACCTAAAAAGGAAAAGCGCACGCTATGTTCAGCTCGACGGAAATCTGTACAGATGGAGCTCCTCCGGAGTCCTCTTAACTTGTCTGCACGGGGATGAAACAATCGGCTTATGAAGGAACTACACGAAGGCGCCGGGGGAAACCATTCCAATGGCCGAGCTCTCGTAGTCAAAATAAGGAATCAAGGGCACTTCTGATCAACAATGTTCAAAGACTGCGAGAAGTTCGCAGCACGGTGCGAACAATGCCAGCGTCACGCTCCCATGATACACCTACCCACCGAGCTCCTCACAACAGCAACCGCACCATACCCTTTCATGCGATGGGCGATGGACATCGTAGGACCCATGCCCCGGTCTCGAGGAAAGGCGTACATACTCATTATGACGGACTACTACACTAAGTTGGTTGAAGTCGAGTCCTACAACAACATCCTTGCTGACGATGTGCGCAAATTCATTTGGCAGTTCATAATCTGCCGCCATGGGCTCCCATATGAGATTGTTACAGACAATGGCCCACAGTTCATCTCGGGCCTTGTTGAGGACTTCTGCGCTAAATGGAGAATCATGCTGAGCAAGTCAACACCACGGTACCCCCAGGGCAACGGGTAGGCCGAGGCAACGAATAAGACAATACTCGATGGTCTGAAGAAACGGATCGGCGCGAAAAAAGGATTATGGGCCGACGAGCTCGACGGGGTCCTCTGGAGTCACCGTACGACACCACGCACCGCTACCAGCCGAACACCATTCTCCTTATCTCACGGGATGGAGGCGATGGCCCCATCCGAGGTTGGGATTCCAACTCTCCGCCGGTCAATACTTGTACAAAACCCCGTACTCAATGACGAGTTGCACCAAACGGAAGAGGACTTCTTAGAGGAGCAACATGACGACGCCCTGCTGCGGATTCAGAATTACCAACAGCTCGCCTCTAAATATTACAACAAAAAAGTAAAGGGCAGACACTTCGTCGAGGGAGACCTAGTGTTACGGAAGGTGTTCGAAAACACCGCAGAAGAAAACGCTGGGAAGCTCGGCGCACACTGGGAAGGCCCTTACCTCGTGTCCCGGATTGTTAAACCGGGCATCTACAAGCTGACCACAGTGAATGGCGATGCAATCCCGCGCTTTTGAAACACACTGAATCTGAAGCGATTCCACTATTAGGGTCGCGATCTAATGCTTTCTCTCTGTAACAATTTGGTTACCGAACTACGACTGGCTTGATCCCCCTGATAGGGGGTACGTAGGCAGCCTCACAAAGCTGCAGCTATAATATATAAAAATTTTTTTGACCATTCCCGAGTCCAAAAAAAAAAAAAAAAAAAAAAAACCGAGTTCTCATTCGCTCCGATCTCACGTACAACCTATAAACGTGTAGCCGAGTTCTCACTCGCACCAATCTCACGTACAACCTATAAACGTGTAGCCAAGTTCTCACTCGCACCAATCTCACGTATAACCTATAAACGTGTAGCCAAGTTCTCACTCGCACCAATTTCACGTACAACCTATAAACGTGCAACCGAGTTCCCACTCATACTGATCATGACCGAGCTCATACTTAAAAGAATTTTTTGAAGCGATAAAAGAAACCATTATATATATTTCAAATCGTTCAGGGTTTACAAACGAACTAGAAGGGCGCCATGAGCAAAAAGCAGCAGCCTCCGATCATGGCGCCCTTGACTCTTGATTTTCATCCTCATCTCCTGACCCGTGCTCGGAAACCCGCGATCCCGACAACACATCTTCGGTACCCTCTAACACGGAAAAGGAACCGGAGGGAACTTTGAAATCTTCCAACCGAAGCTTCGAGATAGGGCTGGCCTGCAGTTGAGCCATGTAGGTATCCGCGTCATCCTTAACCTGCTTCAGCCGAGCTGGCGGCACGGGAACACCATCCTCCTCTTGGATCAGCTCGAGGAAACGCCGCGCCCCGTGAGCTTGGGCGTACAAAAGTTTGATCGGCTCAGCCTTCTCGCGAGCTTCCAGGTTATCCTTCACGAGCCAAAGCTTCGCATCTTAGATGGCTTTGTAAGCGCGCCACTTCTGCACGGCTTTCTCTCTCTCAATCCCGAGATGGACCTTAGCATTTGTAATATTCGTCTTCAGACAAATCTTGTCTTTCTTAAGCAGGTCGCGCTCCACTGCCACAGACCGAGCTTTTTCAAGCTCAACTTCAAGGCCGACTAACCGGTCTCGATTAGCCAACAAATCCGACCGACTTTTGACAAGTTCAGCTTCCAAGAGATCGGCCTTATCCTTTAGTCCATCTATCTCTGCGGCTAACTCAGAGGATCTGCGACGCTCCTGATCAGCTTCCTTCTCCAGCTCCTCAATCCGCCTCTCTGAATCGATCATTTGACCCCGCGCTGCTTCCTTCTCAACGTCAGCAAAATCGCAGGCCAGCCTAACCTGCTGCTTGTAATCACGTGCCTATCCGGCAAGCGCATATCCCATCTGCAAGAAAGAGCGTCAGCATTTGGTTTCATAATCAACGAGGCAAGTTAAAAGTGGTTACCTTCTTAAAGCACTGGGACACGAGGAAAAAGGACTCCGGCGCCGCCATTTCTTCATTAGACGGAAGGGTCACATTTGATGCGGCTATGGCACGTATCAGGTCGGCGCAACCTTTTCGGTTACTAACAATTGGCTGACTCCGCCTGCGGTATTGGAACTTAAAGCGATGATCCACCTCGGGTTCGGAAGTCCTTTGCCTCTTTGAGGAACGCTTAGAGCGAGGCTCTTCGTCAGCAACCGGCCTCTTTTCTTGTCTCCGCTTTGACGCCCTCTCAGCCTTTTCCTGCTCTTCAACTCCTAACTCGTCGGTTCTATGGACTAGATCGGGATCATGAACGGGACTTGGTACCTCTGTTTCGACAGGAGGGTCCACCATAATGTGCTCCGGGCTTAGGGGACCACCCTCGTGAACAGCAGCGTCTTGATCAGGAGCAACTTCAGAGGCAGGGAGTAAAACGGGAGATGCCTCAGGCCTCTCATATGTGCCCCCGATGACAAAAGCAGGGACTTAACGCGCACCGGCCTCCGAGGAGATCGCGGGAGCCGCACGAGCTGAAGGTGGCGTCTCCAATCTCTCGACATAATCTGGCATCTCGAACTCCGGGTTAAGTGTGAGATCCACCACGCCCTCGGCTTCTGTGGCTGAAATCTCCCGAGTTACCGGTGGAGTAGGTCTTCGCACCGACACGTAATCAGGCATGTCGAAATACATCTTTTTTAATTTGCCTGAAATCACTGAGTCAGTAATCGATCTAAAAAAGGGTGTTAGTGAACGAATTCGGATACAAATAAGCTCGGTTACCTGTTGCCACCAATGCCCGCGCTCTCCATATCCTCTCTTTTGTAAGCCCGGTCCAGGTAATCCTCGCCACCTTCAGACAAGCACGCGCCGCAGCAAGATCTTCCGGAAGTTTGGGTCTGACGGGATGACGCTTTGAAATAAAAACAAAAAAAAAATATATTAGAATTGAGACAAGCGGAAACTTCAGTTGACCCGATAGAGCTCTACCCGGGGAAAGATTCCACTCGGACCGATATGACGCCTCGGGATCCAGGCCCATCTCCCTCCTGATCCTCACGAACACATAACGTTGCGCCCAGTCGTCCACCTTACTGGTCTTGTTTGTAATAAGCCCAGCCTTAGCCTCGAACGACGCATAAAAGGTGTCGGGCTCCGACGAGGTAAGTTTGAGGGATGTCAGTTCCTCGAAGAGATCGGACGTCAGTTCGATCCCGTGCTCAGCAGAGCACGTAAGCGGCGATCATGTTGATAACCGAGGTCGCACTTATTTGAGAGAAGGCGAGCTGACGAACGCGGCAGTACTGGACAAACTCCTCGGGCAGGGGAAGCCATAGTTTGCACTTCAGGAAAAACTGGTCGTACGAGCAAGTGTAGCCGATCGGCGGCGTCCAAGGACGTTGATGCTATGTTGGCAGGACGAACCTGCAGGTCGTGAACATATTCGCTAGGGTGGAAATTGCCTTGGTGGTTAACCACGTCGGTGCACCTCCCTCGTAATAGTAGGCCTTTTGTGGTTTCGGTTTTCGACCACCAGCTCGTGATGTCCTTCCAGCGTCCCCACGAACCGGTCTGATTAGAGGCCCTATCTAAAGGTTCCGACCTCTGCTGCCACCGACTTGATCTCTTGGGATAAGGCTGGTTTGAAGCATCGGCATACCGCTACCGATCTAATCTTCGTGGCCCTCACGACTTGAAGATGCGTTAGTATTTCCATCCCCTCGCCTCCTGAGGACACCGACTTGGGGACGAGCCGATGATGTCCCGGCCTTAGCAGCTTGAGATCTTCTGCGAACCAGAGCGGCGGCACCACCATCATCTTTTTCATCAGAAAATCCCGCCCTGTTCGTCCTGAGGGAGACGTTCCCAGAACTAGCCCGGTCGCCGCTGTGATGAATGGAGCCAGAGTCGGTGCTGGATTCGGCGTGAATTCCGTCAAACAGGTCTGATATGTCAACGAAGAGTAGGAGGGAGAGATCAAGAGAGATGCAAGGGGAGATTCGGCGTAATCTTTCCCGAAAAAAATCAGAGATATGAGAGAAGAAGCGAGTGTTTACCTTTGTTTCGCAGAAATGGGAAAAAATGAAACAAGGATTCGCCTTATAAAGCCGAGAAGCGTCGATTCGGTTTCGACACGGGAAACCAAGGAGATGTCGTTCTACCGTCCACTCCTGATCCTATGATTACGTCGCACGGATCGACACGCAAAGGGGGACCCACTATCAGTCAGTACGGAGATATGACCGTTTTCTCTACGCGCGGACGCGAATCTCACGCGCGTCTTAAAACGCAGTAACTCCCAAACACGGTAAATCACGGGAAGCGGAAACCCTAGCAGATCAAAACATCCGACTTAGTGAGGAATGGGCCGGTCTGGAGTTGACAAATTATACTCTGGGCTGTTCGTCATTCCTTTTCACACCCCGGACTGGGGGGCTATTGTTGGAGATAGGATTGACCACCTATCAGCCCGACCCATGATGAAGTTCGAAGCCCATGTTCAAAAGCCCAGTTCTGAGGCCCATGGGAACCCAACCCCGTTGACCAGCCAGTCTATGACCTGTTACGTCGGGCACAGTGCTCGAGAGAGAGCAGGTTGTCGTTCTGACACCCTGCTGCCACTCGAGTGCGACTCGGCTACCGAGTTGACTTCGCCGTTCACGCGCTGGGCGGGGAAACTGCCTCGACGAACACGCGCTGGGCGGGGAAACTGCCTCGACGAACACGCGCTGGGCGGGAAACGCAGTTGGCTCGCTATAAATACCCCCTGCATTTCATTAAAGAGGGGGTCCAAAAAATCTATCAAGAATTAATACCGAGCTCTAAACTAAGACACTTGTAATACTTCCGACGAATCGTTTCGAACACCGAACTGAAATCCCAGCTGACTTAGTTCGTCGTTCTATACGACCACCGTCTTTTAGTGAAATACAAGGTTCCGACCTTACACCCGAGCTGATTATACGTGTCACCGAGCTGAATTTTATTGTAACCATCCCAAATCTGTTCTATTAAATGGAAGTATCGCTCCCACATTATCATCAATTAATCACGACTCCCATTATATCGAATCATAACCCGTTTGTTTATATTGGTCCTTCTTGAGACTAACATCTAATACTTCTCGTCTTCTATCGTCAAATATTTTGGTAGGATTATAAGTGATGATTAAAGGTAGGTGACCTCTGGATCAAGTTGTAAGAAACAACCGTAAGAATACCTAAAACACTTGTGCAGTATTTGCCAATTCGGATTTGTGAAATTCATTTTAAAAATTTAAATTGAAAACATAACTAATATAAATGTTCCTAAGGGAGCTTAATATTTGGATGATAAGCTGACTAATCTATCTATTTGTGGTAAATTAAATTTATATTGAGATGTTTACTCGAAATTTTTCTAATTTGAATTTTTTTTTTCTTTTTTTTTTTGTATTTGGGCATATTTACTAAGTTGCTATGATGTTTTCTGCAGAGTTGGGTGTCCAAGAAGTTTATGATAAGAATGCTTTTATATTTTTCATACTCACGGTTACTCTTAACTATGATTTATATCGGTAGTTTCATTCATCATCATTTGGTGGTTTATCTAGTTCGTTGATGGTTTATTTAGTCAGACTTACGAGAACTTTGGTGTTCACAAATTTGGTAAGACTGAAAGTTAATTTATTTTGTTGCCAAGCTGATGGATGCATTCAACTTCTTTCTGACTTCTATGGTGATTTTTACAATTCCGTAAAAAAGTAAAAACATAAGTCAAAAGAGAGATTCACACCATATGTAAGGTTGTCTTAGTAGATAAATTGGAAAACTTTGAAAATGCATTGAGATAATCGAAAAAGAAAACACAAGCTATTTAAATGTCAGGTAAACTCAGAATCGACGCTATTCCTATCGACGTTTATGAGTCAACAAAGTTACAAAACAATCGCCATACGGAAAAAATAAGCGAAATTAAAAAAAAAAACAAAATATCTTGAAGTTCTAAAATTTGTGAAGAATATTGAATTCTCTGTGTATCATTTTAAATGTAGTTTAAAGAATTTTTTTGTTGCAAAAATAAGTGTTGTTCTCATTTTTCTAAATAAAAATTGTCACTATTTTATTCTTTTACCTTTATGTTATCTAATTAATTTTAGTCAAAAGACTTGATAAAATATTGAAATAAATGATGGAAGATGAAGTTATAAAGAATATTTTATTTGATACTTGAATTAGTGTAAAATCCTTAAACTACATATTCAATGAAACCAGAAGGAGTAATAATAAGAGCGAAAACTTACATCTAACTACAACACAATCGTTGATTCCCTGATAAACCCTATACACCCCCACAGTCAACTGAACAAGTTCCAAGATACAAAAGTAGTTGGTTTACTTGAAAGATCTGTAAATCATTCCTTTTTCCACAAGAGATGGTCTAGCTTCTTTTCAGTTATAATGACAAAATCCTACCTTGTTTTATAAATGGCCATGCAAACCTTATCTTAATCACATTCTCCAAATGAAAGATTGAGGCATTGCATAATCTCGATGCTTCTAACTCAAGTGGACGGCAAGCTTTTATTCCCAAGTGGACGAAGCATTATATCAATGCAAGATTGATTGGAATCATAAAACGAGAGATCGCGTTCAGTGTGTAGGTTATGCCATGTTTAGGTTGTGTAAGAAACTCAAAGCCTTAAAGCAAGACATCAAAGAGTTCAGCAAAGATAATTACTCCAACTTAGAAAAAAGAGTAAATGAACCTCATGCAGTTGTGACCCTATTCTAGAGGCAACTACTCTCGGATCCGAACCCGGGCACAACTCTCTTTTGAAAGAACGACCAATAAGAAATGGCAACTTCTGGTTCAGGCTGAAGAGTCCTTCTATTGTCAAAGATCCAGAGTCACATGGCTTAGAGAATGAGACTTGAATACCTCTTATTTCCATAGGATGACAACTACTAGGGCAGCTATAAACCACAAACACTTCCTAGTAGATGGAGCTGGAAATAGAACTGAAACTCAGAATAGTATCCAAGAGGATTGTGTGGATTTCTACTCAAATATGCTTGGTGGTTCTGAGGAAAGTCAACAATTTGAAGAAGTGGACTTATCATACTTGCTAACCTTCCGTTGTTCATCATCTTAGATTGACGCCCTAAACAAGGGCTTTTCAGAAGCAGAGATCAAATTTGCTTTCTCCTCCATTCCCAGGAATAAAACAGTAAGTCTCGATGGTTTTTCAGGTGAGTTCTTCAAGACTTGCTTGTCTACTGTTGGCCCAAAATTTATTGAAGCTGTGAGTGAATTCTTCAGTTTTGGAAACTTACTAAAGCAGTTAAATGCCATAACACTGGTCCTCATTCCAAAAATCTCCAATGTTTCTTCAGTTTCAGACTCCACCTATAAGGTTATCTCTAAACTCCTAGAAGGAAGATTGTCGACCATTCTGCCCTCAATAATCTTCAATGCCTAGTCAGCTTTTCTCCTAGGAAGACTTCTTGCTGAGAATGTGTTGTTAACTATTAACCTTATGAATGGATATAGTAGGAAGAAGTCTGGCCAAAAATGCATGTTGAAGGTTGATATGAGAGAATCGTTTGACTCAATCAAGTGGGACTTCATAATCGCCATTTTGAGAACATTACAAATCATGGTTAAGTTCATAGGCTTGATAAACCAATGCATCTCTACTCTGCAGTTTTATGTATTAATCAATGGTCAGACTTCAGGGTATTTCAAGAGCTCTAGGGGTTTAAGACAGGGAGACCTCATCTCTTCTTACTTGTTTGTGCTAGCAATGGAGGTTTTCAGCAAACTTATGAGCTCCTCATCCACATTAGGCTTTATCAGGTATCACCCAAAATCTGGTGCTCTAGAATTATCCCACTTGATGTTTGTTAATGATGTCATGGTGTTCTCTGATGGCTCTCCCTACTACCTTCATGACATAGCTGACACAATGGATCTCTTTGCTAGTTGGTCAGGATTAAAGATGAATTGTGACAAAACTCAGCTCTTCACAGTAGGCATGGACCCAAGAGAATCCATAGAAATTGCTAGCTTAGGATTCACTACTGGTTCCTTGCCTATAAAGTAACTTGGTCTGCCACTAATGAGTATAAAGCTAAAAATATCCAAATACTCCCCTTTCATTGACAAGATAGTCATGAAATTCAAAACTTGGGCAGTTTCCTCTCTGTCCTATGCGGGGATGCTTCACCTGATAAAGTCAGTTATTTATGGTCTTGTAAATTTCTAGAGCTCTACTTTCCTCCTCCCTAAGGCATGCATTAAGAAGATGGAAGCCTTGTATGTTCGTTGCATGTGGTCTAGCCAAATTGACATTTGTAAAGGTGCAAACGTTGCATGGACAAAGGTATGCCTCAGAACTATTGCCCAATCTTTTATTCAATGCAAGCTTGGCAATGGCTAGAGTGTGAGCTTTGGTACGAAAATTGGACACCTCTAGGCCATTTAATAAATTTCATCGGTGAAGAAGGACCTAAAGATCTCTGGATCCCTATACAATCTTCTGTCGTAGCGGCTTGTGATGATCATTGATGGTTGTTGGCCTCTCCAAGAACAGACAATTTCGTCTCCCTCCAAGCCCACCTGTCCACCATTTCAATACCCTTTACCCCATACTCTAAGGACTCTTATAGTTGGGTCATTGGATGGAGACTCTAAGTCAAAATCTTTCTCAACAGCAAATACCTGGGAAGTGTTGAGGCCACGAAATGCTCCAAATGATTGGTTTTCTTCGGTTTGGTTTAAAGGTGGCACTCCAAAGAATGCCTTCACCATGTAGGTTGCTCAGCTCAAAAGATTTCCGACCAGATCAAGGCTTGTCTCTTGGGGCATGTCAATCCCTTCGGTTTTCTGCTTGTGTTTGGATTTTGAGGAGACAAGGGATCACTTGAATCTAAGGTGTGCGTTTAGTGAGCAAATATGGTCTTTTATCAAGGTTAGACTTCACTTACCGACATGCATCTTCTACACTTGGTCTTCTCTTGTGGCTTGGACAAAGATGAAATAAGACGCATCCCCATTTATCCTCCGGAAAGTTGCAGCTTAAGCCATCATCTACCACATTTGGAAGCGAAGGAACAATTTTCTTCACAATCAAGTTTCTATACCTCCATCCACTGTCTTCAAAGACATTGACAAAGAAGTGAGAAACACAATATTAGCTTAACGGTCCCGGAAGCTCTTCATAGACCTCATGATCCTTTGGAATAGATGATAACTGTTGACTCACACTCAACATTTGGTTGTAAAATTTGTTTTTTTATTTCTTTCTAGCAAGTTTACAGCACTAAAGTTATGCTATTTTGTAAAACCTCTCTTTCATTTTAAATGACATTCACATTCCTATATTAAAAAAAAACGGGAGATCGCGAATAAGAAAAAATAGCATTAGTATCTTCAAAAGAACCCTAGGCAAAATTAATGTCGCTTAGAAAAAAGTCAGCTTAGATGCGGCTTAGCGTGGATTATTCATGACAGGGAACCATCCTATGTATTTTCGTCATCAACGACTAGACAAAATTTTGGTTCAACTTTGGCTGCGGAGACATTGGCTGTCTACGAAGAGTTGTTAACGCTCAAAGAGACGCAACTTGACGATATCCAGATTCTATCGGGTTGCCTGCTCTTGGTTCTACATCTCAACTCATCGGAGTCACACAATGCTATCCACGGTTTACTTGAAGATATCTGAGAGCTTGTTAAATCGTTCTCCAGTATTGTTTTTACTTTTATTCTACGATCGAATAATTCGACGGTGGATTATGTCGCTAAGTCGGTACTTATACCTTTTGTGGTTTAAATAAAACTTATTTTCGTGACCCAAAAAAAAGTCAGCAAAATAATTAAGCCGCAATTCTAAAAAGAGGTTGTTTATAATAGAATCATCAAAATCTCCAAACCTTAAAAAGGCTTAGAAAATAAATTCTCAGAGCTTGGCCTCTCGTTTTTAGTCCTTTCATAAAATACAAACCAAAGTGTTATGGACTTGCTAAAACATAAGAGAAATCTAATTTAGTCAGAATACAAATTCTTTTAATTTCAAATAATAAAATATGTCAGAATATCTTTCATAGAGTTTCTTTGATATAACATATTTATATTTAAGTAATATTTATTTTATCTTCAATTAACAAATTGATTTGTAAAAAGAGAAAATTGCATTAGCAACATAAATTGATGTGTAAATAGAATACTTATTAGGGAGTAAAAATCATGTAGGGAAGGGGTTTAGCACCCTCCTCTTAACCGACATACACCAAGAATATATCGAATAAACCGGAATAACCGGTAGATCGGCTTACAATCCATAAGCACAATGAGCTCGGCACTGACTTACATAAAGAAAAGAAATGATAAATCCAAATCTATCCTGATAAGTAAAGAATTCGAGAATAAAGGAAAACAGAAAGATTCTCGACTAAGACTTAAGAAAACAAGCCATATCTAATGACGATGGGCCATCAATATAAATAGGTAGATCGAAGATATTCTCAAAGATCCACAATTTTTCTCTGCAGAACCCTAAACTAGATTATTACTTTGAAATCCTAACTTTGTAATAGTTGATCCTTGTTTAAAGAGTTAATAAAGAGAAATTGTTAGAGTTCTACCTTTTTACCTAAATTTGATTGTTCAGGTTTAACATCTACAACTGATATCACTGAAAAATGCGTAAAATACATCATTAGCAAAAGTAAAGAGTAAAATTTAAAATTTTTGTCTTCCAAATCTACCACTAAACAACCACCACCATTTGAGCCGGCCGTGGCATTCCCTCAATCAGCTGCCGATTAATCCAGATTGGTGACAACAGGTCAAGATGTGGCACATCGTCTCAAATTGTTAACAATGCTACTAGAAACAGCCAATGGATGCAATCACCAAAAATATCGTTTCATTTAGTTTTTATTGTGTGTAAATTGCTTCTACTCCAGATATAACAACCAATCAGTCATTTACATATAGAACTTTAATAAAGTCTTGCCTTCAATTTTTCGTTGTTTCTTTTCTTTAAAACTATCTATGATTCAGTAAGCACTCCTCTTGTTGATTTCTCCTTCTTAATATAATGAAGACGGAGCAAAAGAATGGAGACATATTTCTTGGTAAATCTTCTTCGAGACCGCAATACTGCGAAGGGTAAAACTAGCCTAGCATCATCTAAACTAGCCAAGCTCAAGCCTAAGTAGGCGCTCGTGTGTGGCTTTTATGGATATTAACTGTCCACTAGTTTGATGCTATGTGTCTGAGGGGTTGCGTTATGCCAGAGAGCATAAATCTTGCCTCTTCACATTACTCTTGATAGTGTCATTGAAACTTTGTTAAAGGTAAAGAACAATTCTGGAAACTGACTTAATTCATTAGAGAAAAACAATGGCTTAAGTAGCCTTACATGAAACAGATCGTGAACAACTACTAAGAAAGAGGCAAACATGGTCTAAACATTATGACCACATTTGACTGAAACCAAAATAATAAACTACCTTAAGAATAGGACAAATAAACATAGGACTTAACATTCCCTCCCCTAAACTAGACATTGTACTAGTTTAGAATCGGTTCATAACACACTCCTAGCTTCTTCCTAAACTCTTGAAACGTTTCCAGCTTGAGTGGTTTGGTAAATATATTTGTTATATGATATTGTGTGCCACAAAAATCCAGCTGCACCTCTCCCTTATTTACCAGATCTCTCAAGAAATGAAAACGAACATTGTTAACCCCTATTTTTAATGATTTTATTAAGTCCTTTATAGCTATTTTGCGTCTTTTAACCGAGAACAAGATAGTTTTTAGAGTCTTTTTGTGTTTTTATGGGAAAAAGGGTTTGAGAAAGAAAAAGAGAGAAATAGAGCTAAAATGTACTTCAGGAAGATCAAATGGGTTTCAAAAAGATCTGATGAGTTTCAAAATGGACCAGAAAGAAGCAATGCTCAGAGCCGCAAATCGATCGGTTGAAATCAGCACCGATCGGTTGAAAAAGCATGAAGAACCGATCGGTGCAAGCAGTTTTGTAGAGTTTCCATTTTGTCGATTCTGGAAGTTTCACATTTTTTTCTAACCTCTCTGTTACTATATAAAGGGGGCTCGACCTCTCCTCTAATATCATCAAGCCATAGAGCTGTAAATACTTTTGCTCATAGTTTTTATAAAATGTTTCTGTTAGAGTTTTATTTATAGTTTTAGTAGTAGATTTAGTAATATGTTTATGAGTTCTCATATTCATGTTTCTCTATCTCTACCCACTTGTAAAAAAAACATGGCTGAACCTCAAATTTTGTGGTTATATGACAAAATAGCCACTAATTTTTTTTGTGGCTATAACTTTTTAGTTTTTCTATTTCGTTGCTTTTTGTGGCTGTGTAGACATGTAATTGTTACACGCGCTTCGTGGCAAATTTAACCACGAAATGGTCAATTAATGTTTTGTGGCAAATTTAACCCGTGGTCACTTAAAGTTTTGTGGCTATTTGGCCATCATTTTTGTCACAGTTAACAATCCTGAACGGACCCATATACCTCGGACTGAGCTTAGTCGCCGTAATGGACCTGTTGGGACCCCTCAACATCGTCATCTTGAGATACACTCTATCTCCCACCTCAAACACAAACTCTTTTCTTCTCTTATCACCATAACTCTTTTGCCGATCCTGAGCTTCCTTCATGTTCAGCTTCAAAACCCGGATCTTCTCCGTAGTTTCAAGAACAAAATCAGCACCAAATGTGCTCCTCTCCCCCACTTGGGTCCAACACAACGGTGTACGACACGGCCTCCCATACAGTGCCTCATATGGAGACATCCCAATACTCACCTGGTAGCTATTATTATACGCAAACTCTGACAAGCCCAAGTGATCCACCCAATGACCACCCCAGTCGAGTACACACATCCTCAGCAAATCCTCGAGAGTCTGGATGGTACTCTCGGACTGCCCATCCGTCTGAGGATGATAAGCCGTACTCATATGCACCTTAGTGCCCATCTCAGCCTGGAACGCATTCAAAAAATCAAAAGTGAACTTAGAATCCCGGTCTGACACAATACTCAACGGTACACCATAAAGTCTCACTATCTCCTGCACATATTTCTTAGCCAAAACCGCAGCTCCATCGATTTTCTTGATGGCCAGAAAACGAGATGACTTGGTCAACCGATAAACAATGACCCAAATAGCATCCTTGGTCCGAGAAACCGGCAAGCCAACCACGAAATCCATCGTGATCATATCCCACTTCCACTCCGGAATACTTCGCAACAAACCGCTCGGAACCTGATGCTCTGCCTTCACTAACTAGCACACATCGCAAGCTGCGACCCAGTTAGCAACATCCTTCTTCATCCCGACCCAGTGATAATACCGCTTCAGATCCCAGTACATCTTAATCGCCCCCGGATGAATAGAGAACCAACTCGCGTGAGCCTCACTCAGAATCTCTCGCCCCAAATCATCGTCTAAGGGCACACATACCCTCCCATATACAAGGATAGTCCCATTAGCAGAGACCTGATACTCGGAACCCTCAACTCTGGAAGCCTTAACTAACTCTGCATCCTTCTACAGAGCCAACCGAACACTGCTCAGAAGATCTGCCTGATTAGCCGCCTCCAAACCCAACGGTTCCTGAGATGCAACACACAACCTCAACGTACTGAGCTCACAAACCAACGACTCCATGTCCTGCTTCCAAGCCGAAACCAGCCGCTTGCGACTCAAAGCATCTACAACCAAGTTAGCTTTACCAGGATGGTAAGCTATCTCCAAATCATAATCTGCCACTAACTCCATCCAGTGCCTCTAATTCGACCCTGAATGGGTAGAAACTTCCCTCCACCAACCTTAACCACTCCCTTCTGCTCACCGGGTTCACTCCGAAAAGTGTCCTGCTCGGCTAATCCCGGAGTAATCGAAGCAATGCGAAGCTCCAGAATCAAATAACACATGAGACTCGAACCCTCCCACGAGCAAGGTCCCTTCACAATTCCCATACGCTAGGAATCTTAATACAACACAACAGACACAAAAATTCCAAAACTACAAGAATTTAACTTGGTTAAGTCTAGGAATTTTACATGTGATCGGCCCGGAACTCGGCCCACCCGTCTCCACCATAGAATACACTCGTGGCGCCGCCCCGATCTGACTCACCGGTGGTGTCCCCGCCACCTCCAACCGCTGCAGCTTGGTACACTTAGTTTTTATGTGGCCTGCCTCCCTGCAGTGGAAACAGACCTGAGCATCATCACGCGTATCCTTTTGAGGACATCTCGCAACCCTGTGATCCTTGCTCCCACACCTGAAGCATCCCTGACCACCTTGGCTAACCCTCTAAGTGCCCTCAAACTTACGCTTCTGACCCTGTACATACTTATCGCCCTTGCCTGTACCAGACTGCTGCT
Source organism: Crucihimalaya himalaica (assembly GCA_004349715.1). Lineage (NCBI taxonomy): Eukaryota > Viridiplantae > Streptophyta > Magnoliopsida > Brassicales > Brassicaceae > Crucihimalaya > Crucihimalaya himalaica. Next base: position 1,342,396 of record SMJT01000020.1, read on the forward strand.
GCGACCTCTTCGCCTGAAAACCCAAACTGGCCACCACTGCCTTGTCCTTCAGGCCATCTTCGACTAAAGCAGCCTTCTCCACCAACTCTCCAACCGTGCCAAAAGACCTCACCAGGAAACGGTTCCTCAATTCAGCCCGAAGACCCCTCACAAAACGCCGTACTTGGGCATGCTCTCCCTTCATAGCCTGACCAGCATACACACTGAGGCGGTTAAACTCTGCCTCATATTCCCAAACCGTCCGGCTCCCCTGAGACAACTCTAGAAACCGCCCCTCCAACCGGTCCAACACCTCCGGAGGAAAATACTTGGAGTTAAACTCCATCACAAAGTCATCCTAGGTCATATCTGCCTGGATCCGCCTCACTGCAACACCTCTTCACCACATGTGTGCATCACCCTCCAGATAGTGGACTGCAAAAATCAACCCGGTACCCCTCAGGATACCTAATCGAACGGAAATTCCGCTCCAACCGCATCCTCCACTCATTTGCATCCTCAGGCTTGGCACCACCCAGAAATAATCTCGTGCCAATGCTCTGCAACTGCTCCATCATCTTCAGGTAAGATGGGAGCTTCTCTGAAACCGCAACCGCCACCCTCGGTTGCTCTGCCACCACTAGTGGTACTACCGGAGCCTGCACTGGTACCCTCTCTGGTAACCGCTTCAACAGCCTGGTCAGCAGACCCACCATGCGATCATCCCGAGCATGAGCAAAACCCGCTGCCACACCGACAGCACCCGCTGGATCCCCCGCCACACCGGCACCCACACCGGCCACACCAGCACCAATACCGGCCACACCGGCACAACACTGGCCACACCCTCAGACTTATCCTGACCGCATGCGAATCCATGACCTGCTTAAACGTAGCATTTTGTGCCACACTCTCCTTCGCTAACGGAGCTCCACGACCCTGACCGCGTCCACCACCGCGACCACATCCCCGACCACGCCCACGACCTCTGCCGCTATTCACCATCTACACTTCCAACACAGAAGCTCAGAACACGAAAACACCAAAAACAGAAGGAAGACCAACTTACCGTGGAATCTCATTAAAGGCTCGAAGAGGATGATCTAAGACTCCATACCACATTCAATTGACTAATAACACATAATCAATTTTTAACTGCCACAATTCAACGGTTCACAACAACATGCATCAAGCAACATGAAATTACATTAATCCAGTAAAATTTCTTAATCCATCCTAGAACCGTAAATGATCGATCTGATACCAAACTGAAACGACCGCACCCGTTTTTTTTTTTTTTAAAAACAGATAATATTATTCCCCATAAAAATAATATTAATGTCAAGCATCAAACCAAACAAGCATCTTAAACCCGCAATTAACCAATCAATTAAACCGATACTTAAACCACAAATCGCTTATAACAATTCTAAACCAACGAAAAGAAACACAACACATAACAACCCGAGACTTAGATCATATTTCTCTCCTCGCCATGATTTCACGATCACAATTTATCTTTACCTGCATCATACACACAAGGAGATGCGTAAGTATTACCAAAAATACTTAGTGAGACGGTCCTTCCATCTACGAGCTATACACACAAACAATTAAGATCACAATTAACGAATAAACATCAAACCACAACCAGACCAATGAGCACCTAGACACTGAAATAATCACCACATGAATTTGTTTATGGACCCAACATAATTCCAACCTAAACATCACAACAAGACCAACAAACAATCCCAATCCCAAGATATACTAAAAATATATAATGAATTACTTTTACTTCATCATTATTTAATTATAGTTTTATATAAAATCGAACCAAATTCAACCGGATCTGAATGTTGTTTCAATTTTGATCCCTATTTTTAAATCAAAACATAAAAAACTCAAATATATTCAAAAAATTGAATTTGTCATCCTAAATTGTTATAGTTTACATATCATAACTTCTATTGGTTAGAAAATTGATTTGCCAAATCTCAACTAAACGTTGAATGCGTTTTTGTTTTTATATCGTAAAATATAATTTATTAAAAAGAAAAATCGTAAAGTTGAATTCAAAAAATAAAAATCAGAAAGTTAATTGTTTTTATTCCATTCCATTTTATATAATATTTAATTTTTTATTTGTTTTTTTATATTAGGTCTTATTTTACCATTTACTAAACGGGTGAGGGTTTAAAAACCCACCAAAAGAGATGTTTTAAAATTTTTATATGAAAAGTGAAGGTTTTTAACCCATTTTTCCTATATACATATATATGGCTAAAAATTGTTTTTTTCTATTAAGTCAAGCGATGGTTTCCTTTTTTTTATCCAATCGCAACTGCCAGCAATCGCAAAACGTTTGCGGAAAGCAGTTTTGAAATTAAGCGATTTAGAGCAATTCAAAGCGATTTAAAGCGGTTTTCTTGAATTTTTCAATTTCTAACAACCGCTACCACACGCAAACCCAACGTTTGCGGGTGGTAGCGAAAGAACTAATCAAGCTCTATGTTTATTTTATTTTATTTCATGTACTTTAATTTCATTTAAAGAGATGTGTTTTTTATTTTGTAAACATAAGCAGATTACACTTTTATATGAGATTAAATATTTTTTTTGTTTATTGCAGGTATTTCTAATGAGAAAAATCCTTTAGTGACGTGTCAGAATTTGTTATGCTCGGTGTATATGTTACATTCTATTTAGATTTAAATATATTAAAATTATATCAGAGTTTATTAACATTAAGAGGAAAATTCGATATAATTAGAGTCAATGTCATTAAGCAAAAAAGAAATTAATTTAACAAACTTAGTTTCACTAAATCATAGACACAAGAAGTTCAATCTCGTTCTCAGCTAATGGCTCAGTTTTGAATCTTTTGGTTTTTCATGTTGTCTTCAACATATATGGATGAACGAAACACGCAAGATGAACACTCATATCAATCAAATTTAAAATAGTTTTTCTTAGTCACATGAGTAATACTATGTTAAATGATTATATAGGTTGCAAATTTCAGAATAAATTTTAAAATAGCTCGAAGTTCATTTGGAATCTTAATCATTAGGTTGAAGTCATTCAATAGATTTCCGCCAAAATCCGATGAGGTCAGTCCTAAAATGTATACAACTAAAAATAATAATTTAAAAAATAGTAATGAATAATAACCACCAAAATTTTTCATTCTTACTTGAAAATGATATATTCAAATTCTTTGAATCTTGGATCCTCTATTAAGTCAGAGATTTCATTGCCATTAGTAAGCTGATAATCATCTGATATTCAAAAGACAATCTTCCTATAAATAGGTTAACCATTGACATTAAAAGAATATTTTATGTATGAATAAAAAAATATACCTCCGATTTTAACCATTTTCCAAAGCCTCAACAGACAAAGACTAACATTACCAATTCTTATTTTAAACCTATTGAATATCTCAATTGCATAGACACTGGTTGCAAAACAATCTATGTCCCACCTCCTTCATAATAAATTTTAAAATTAACAACACATTGAATTCAACACATTATAGAGATTAATCATTTTTTGCAGTCTCTTATAAGTCATGATGTCATATGATTATATCGTTTTTCTATAGAAAAAAATTATCTTAACTTGATAAGTAGATAAATATACTAATTGTAAAAATTATTTATAACTAGTTTCTGTAACATAAATCAATATCATCATTTCAAATTCAATTGGAAGAGAATTCGATTATAAAAAAGGTAATATGGTTAGTTCAAACATATAAATTAAACTGAATTAGTTATTAATCAAATCCAAATAATATATTTTCTCGTAATAAATCAAAACCAAAACAGGTATTGACATAAACTATCAATACCAAACAACAAAACATAACAAAATTAAGAAGATATACCAAACATAAATTCATTGTATTATCTATTATATACCAAACATAAATATTTGTAAATTTACCAACCCACATATTTTTAAATTTATTTAAAATATATTATATATTATTATTTATTATTATTTAGTATAATTGCTATTAATTTCATGCTTACAGAGATATTAAAGGAAATAAAATCTCTCTGATAATTTTAAGATGCATATGGTATTATTGCTTCAGAATAAGGTTTTTCAGCGCAAATAAAATCTCGGATTTAAAAAAATTACGATTTGGAAAAAAAAATCTTGGATTGAATAAAATTGCATATGTTTCTTGCAATGTATCTAATTTGTTAAATAAGGTGAATGAGAAGATCTCAAAATATATATACCAACATAAATATTATTGTTTAGATTTATTATTTAAGTATGCTAATGCATTAATTATGTTAACGGTATAAGAGTTCTCCATTATTTTAGTTAATTCGTATTGATGAAAAAATATGAGATAATCTCGTATTATCTTTCCATTAAAGTTTCTTTATTTTTTTTTCGTTTTATATATTGAAAACTAAAAACAGGTCAAACCTAAACATTCATCTCGGATTAAAGCTAATTGTCTGATTTCAAAATTTCAAAATTTCGGGTCAACCCTGTTGATTTTGAGCGAACCCATCATAAAACATTTAATGTTAAACCCAAACAATCCTTAATGATGTTTATTATCATAACTATGTATGAGTGACATAATTTGGAAGTATTAGGTATAAACTATTTTTTACTTCAACACAAAGGAAATGTATAAATCCAAACCACCAATTTACTGAATACTGGGAAAGAACTTATAAATTAAATACAAAATAATTAAATTAAAACCAAAATTGGTAATCGGAATCATCAAAGTTAAAAGCAAATAACCCAAATAAAAAAACAGAAGTCAACCAAACCAAAGAGGTAAGCTATTATGAAAGTTAAAATTGGAAAAACGAATAAAGATTGTTTCGGATCGATTTTCAGTGAATCACTTTTGATCTTCATGTCATTAAGTTTCTTATCGTCCTCAATATTATTTTTCTTAAACACAAAATAACCTGAAAAAAATGACATATTAGTCTCAAGTTAGAGAAGAATTAACAAGATTTCAAATCAAACAATATAATAATTGATTCTAAATCTTTTAAAAATAAATAACACTGTAAAATGTTAAAATTCTTGATAAAGGGATTGAAATAAAAATAACGAAGAAAACACAATTTTACTGGAGAGTGATGATTATTAGACGATAAGATTAGCTTTTTTACTCCTCATATGACCATGCTTAATTTTAAATCCTAAGAAAAATATAAAAGAACACAATTTTGATAAGAAACGAAACAATAAAGAAATACAAATAGGAATAAACACATATATAAATGATCATTGACATTAAATTATGAGAAACATTAACATTATGTTTATTTACAAACACATCCATAAATAAAAATAGCAAATAAAACAAAATATTACTTTGCGTGATGATTATTAGACGCCAAGGTTAGCATTTTTAACTTCATCTATGCCCACCTTTGATTTTAAATCTCTAAAAAACATGTAAAATAACACTTTTTTAATCAGAAAACAAAACAAAGAAGATACAAAAACATGTTTAAAACATTAAAACATTACCGATAAAACTAAAAGTTAAAAAGATGGTGAAGGCTATACCTAAAGCAAGGGATTATGAATTATATTTATAGGTAAATGATGTGATTTACAACAACGGGTCTCCCACGGATCGATGGGTGGAGGAGGCGGAGCCACCATCATCTCGAAAGGCGGCAGACTGTGCCTCAGCTCGACCGTTCGCATCTGCATCTCAATGACTGGAGACAGAAGGATTCTGTCGCGGTTGTGCCGTTCCAGCGCCGTCCGCGGTGACATCGGTGTGGGAAACTGAATGCTCGACGACGTACTAAGAAACCCTAACGGAGTAGCTTCTCTCCCTTCGCGAGGAGGGCCATAGATCTGATTCCTCAAGATTTGTTGTACCGCTTCATGCAGGTACTTCATCGTGTTCTCCATCAGCTCCAAGTGCGGCTCAATAGATGTGTCTGGCAGAGGGTTTTCTTGGGATGGTGTCTCGAGTTCAGGCGTGGAGGCTCGGGAATCTGTACCAGGAGCGGTAGCTTTCACAGGAGCCATTTTGTTCTCTCAATGAGAGCACCAAATGTTATATATAGGTCTAACGATGTTATGAAGAAAGAGATAAGATATGAGATGTTGAAAAAAAAGATAAGATAACAGAAAAGAAGAGTATAATACTATAGGTTAAGAGAGGATAGATTAAGAAATTAATTTCATAAGTTCATAAGTGAAGGAACCCTAATTCGGCAAGTTCCTTTAAATACATCAACTAAGAGTAACAAGGCCAAAACGACATAACATTAATAAAAGAAGACCCTCGCTCACAACTGTTGTCTTTGCCACACTTAGCCACTCATCATTTCCTTCTTCCTGAGAAACCTCTCCATAGCTCTACCCCTTCTCCCCTTTGTTCTGATCTTCTTCCTCATACAAGTATGTAGTTGGAATTCTTAGCCTATCAAGATTCAAGGAACAAAGGAGAAATCCATACTTGACTCGGGTCGAGACTTTTACTTGAACTACCTGCCGGACCTGAATCAAAACGGAGAGACTGATGTCAAAGAGGAAGAGCCTCTTTAGATGTTGAAGAGGAAGAGCAGCCACTGCGTTTTTTAGCTAAGTGTGAAGAGATTAGGGTTATGTTGTTGAAGACTCTAAAAAGAGGAATAACCTTTATTAATCCAAATCAATTTTCAGTTTTGGGCCCAAAAATTTAACCAGGAAACCAAAAATTTGGTGGGAATAATTTTTTGGCAAAAACTTAATTTCTTGGGTGAAGTCTTATCGGGAGATTTCGTGTATAAAGTCTGTAACATTTTGTAACCGTATACTTATCTGTAAAAGTCTGAAATTTCAGAGGTGAAGTCTAAAACTTTAATGGTGAAGTTTGAAATTTCAAAAATAAAGTATAAAATTCAAAAAAATTCAAAATTGAAAATATTCAAAAATTTTGAATTAAAGAGGTGAAGTCTGGAATTCAAATGTGAAGTCTAAAATTTTAAAAAATTTCAAAAATTCAAAAAATTTACATCAAATTAAAAAAAAAACAAAATATTTCAAAAAGTTTTGAATTTCAGAGGTGAAGTTTAAAATTTCAAATAAGAAGTCTGAAATTTCAAAGGTGAAGTCTGAAATTTCAAAAAATTCAAAATTTTCAAAATTTCGAAAAAATTGAAAAAAAAAATTGAAAAAATTTGAAAAAGTTCGAATTTCAGAGGTGAAGTCTGAAATTTGAAAGATAAATTCTGAAATTTCAAAGGTAAAGTCTGAAATTTAAAATTGAATTCCGAACTTTTAACCTAACCCTAGTTTTACCTCCCACATATAAACTCAATTTTTCTATTATATCAAACCTCTCTCTTTCTCTCAAAAACGGCAGAGCACTCACTCTCTCTCTCTCTCTCTCTCTCTCTCTCTCTCTCTCTCTCTCTCTCTCTCTCTCTCTCTCTCTCTCTCTCTCTCTCTTTCTCGCTCTTTCTCTCTCTCAAATCTCTGTAAAATAGCAAAGATCTCTCTACCTTCAATGCCCGTCCGAACTCCACCAAAATTTTGCTACCGCACTTGTCAATTTTGAGGTGATTGTTTTTAGGAGCCTAAAACATGACATAACATATGTGGGCAGTGCAGTCACGACTGACTTTATCATCACTTCTTTCTCCTCCTTCGACAACAGTTTTGCTGACCATCCATTAATTATTTCCTGTAAACGCTCCCGAACAAAGGCAAAAAAAAATTGTTTTAAAACCGCCTAAGCTCTCTCGGAGACCCAAGTAAGATCCCATACCTCCAATATTATTAATTCCCAAACCATTCATAATGTCCGTTTGAAGATCCAGGTCCACCGTATGTCCAAATTGTACCGATGATTTTAAGAAATTAATTCGTTGTCCAGAAGCCTCTCCGTACTTAGTAAGTATTCCCAAAACCGTATTACATTCCTCCTTCGTAGCTTTACAGAACAACAAACTGTCATCTGCAAAAAGAAGATGTCAGATCGGTGGGAAGGCCCTCGCTTCTCAATCCTGTAATCATTTTATCATGTTCTGCTTTCCTAATATTCGTGATCAGAACTTCTGTACATAGAATGAAAAGGTAAGGCGACATTGGATCGTCATCGCAGCCCCCGTTTCAGGGTGATCAATCCCCGTGCCTGACATTTATCAAAACTTTATACCGTACAGATGTTATATATCTCATTATCCAAGTTATCCATTTCTCACAGAACCCCATTTGCCGTAATACCTTCTCGATAAAGGCCCATTCAACTAGATCATATGCTTTACTCATATCCGTTTTGATAGCCATATATTTTCCTTTTCAGGAAGGATTAGTTCGTAGACCATGAAACATCTCCTGTGCGATCAGTATATTATCAGATATCAATCGTCCCTGCACAAAGGCCGATTGCGTCTCTGAAATCATAGAAGGCAATATTCTCTTCAGCTTATGGCAGAGGAACTTAGAGATGATTTTATATCCCACATTACAAAGGCTAATAGGCCTCATCTCTGACATCCTACTCGGCCTAGCCGTCTTCGGAATCAAACACATGTTTGTCAAATTTAACCTGTTATCGAACGCATTATCCTCTAAAAAAGAGTTCACCAAATTTACCAGATCTTATTTAACAATATGCCAGGCTTTTTGGAAGAAAAGCACAATTATACCGTATGGCCCTAGAGCCTTCTCCGGATGCATCATAAATAGAGCTTTATGCACCTCTGACTCTGTCACCTTAGCTGTTAAAAACCCATTATCATTTTTCTGATATCTTATGCTTGACCTCCTTTACACAGTCCTCTAAGTCCTAAGGGTTAATTGTGATGAAAAGATCTTGGAAATAAGATACCGACACATTCTAAATATCCTTTTCTTCCATTACCCAAATCCCATCATTACCATAAAGTCCCACTATTCGGTTTATTGACCTTCTCTGCTTTGTCAGAGCGTGAAAAAATTTTGTATTATGATCACCCTCTGTTAACCATCGATTCTACTCTTTTGTTGCCAATATAATTCCTCATCCCGATACGCCTCTTTTAAACGCACTGTAATTTCTGCATTCACTTGTGGAGATATTGTGTCATCATTGTGGGCCAGATCTAACTCCGTTTTCAGCTCCTCGATTTTGACCCGACCATATGGACTTAATTCTCTTCTCCATCTGGAAATTGCCCTCCTATAACTGACCAATTTTTCCACAAAAGATCTGATACCGCTCCCTTCCCCCGCATTCGTACAAGACCAACCTTCTGTAATAGCTTCCATCAATCCCTCCTTACCCACCCATCGTTTATCAAACTTAAAACTTTTTCTTCCACACAAAACCTTATCCTCAATCTGCACCAATAAAGGTTTGTGATACGAGGCCACCATTGGTAAATATTCTACCCAAGACTTACTAAACATGTCATGCCAGCTCTCATTGCCTAAAGCTCTATCCAGTCGGTACCGTATAGGTTTTTTATCCCTCCACCCTTTCCAGGATAATCAATCCCCCAAATCAGGGAACTCCAAAAGGCCACAATTGTTTATCATTAAATTGAAAGGAATGAACGAGGTTGCGTGCCGTAATTTACCGCCCTTCTTCTCATGATTACCAGAGAGTTCGTTAAAATCACCAATCAAAAACCATGGTGTATCCCTATTGAGCCCGGTCCGTGTAATGCATTCCCAAACTTGCTCCCGATTTTTAGGAACCGGATCCCCATAGACAAATGTTAAGTGTAGTGATTGAAATTTCAACATCCAATAATCGATTATTAGAAAAAGGAATTGTAACTTTAAAATTATTATTATAACATAAAACCAATCCACCTCAGTAACTTTAAAAGAAATTTTGACTTTTAATTAAAACAATGTAAGATTTATTGATTTAATTATAATTTGACGTGACAGACTCAGAGCAGCTCTCAAAAAGCTGACGTGGGTAATTTGAGGAGTCACAATCATCCATTTTTATATATAGTTTGATTATTAATGCTTAATAATACGAAGGAGGATGCCTTGAAAAAGCCACTTAGCTTCAAGATTAAGCAAACACTTAGCTTAATCTTAGGTCAGAATAAAAGAGATTATGCAGCACACACGTTGCAGATAACAAACCTCCATCCGGTTGAGAAATTTTAGTGTCAATATGATAACTATCTGGTGATGTGACCCAATGTTAGATCACAAAATTTTAACAAAACTTTTAGCTTTTGCTGACGTCGTTCAAAAGTCGATTTATTGTATCCAGACCCAGATCTATGCATGTATTAGGAATGCATTTGCATATGGTCCATTTTGGTTTTTAATTTTTTTGGCCATTTTTTATCGTTTGATTTTTTTCTTTTAGTGTTTTAGAGTCTATTTTCTTTAATAGATCCTTTAACATTTACTAGTTATTGCACAAAGTCCAACTTTTTAAAACGTTATAGCTAATTTTATATATTAAATCAAAAGTCAAAATATTTTCATTCATCCTTGTAATGTTTGATTATTTTTCTACATTTAAAAAATCTATGTTATTAAATTTGTTTACCATTTAGTGTTTTTTAAAGAGAATTCTAAATATATAAATGAAAAAACATGCGGATAATTAAAAAATGTTTGTACTTTAATCTTCAAGATAAGTTAGTATACGTTATCAAAATCTTTAAAAATGTTAAATTTACATTTTTGTCGGGCGCATAAATGTGATATACGTAGGTTATATGTAATCTTAACATTTGATTCACTAAGGTTAACTATGTATCTTCTACAAAAAAAACTTATTACGATATATATAATATTTTTTTCTAATTTCGAATTTTTCAATATCCAAAATTATATAAAATTTTAACTAATTTTTTCTCCAGCTACATTTATCGTGTTCTATTCTATATTTAAGTGTCTTTTCTCTTTCTAAAAAAGATACTGATAACCGATAAAGGCATAAATATATAAAAAACTATGAATATAATGTATAAGGAAACCTTTCAAAACATTTATATTGTCTTCGTTTCTTTTCTTTTTGGTGTTCATATCTTTTATTGTATTCATTTTGAAATTACTTTGACTATTTATCTTCAGCTAAACATTTTCTATAAGTTATTATATTCTATAATTAAATCGGTTCCGTTAACTTAATAATATATATAAGTAAGGGTTCACTCTACCCTTCTTGATACACTTAATAATTAATTTTATAAATAAATCAGAAATTTTTTATTCGAATACCTTGATCTACTCTCCAATTATCTCTCATTGAAAACATGTGTAACGGATTTTAATCATCAATATGCAATTGGAAAAAAAAATTCCAATTATGTCTTTTTAGAATCATTACTCTCCAATTATATGTCATTCAAAGCATGTGTAACATATTTAAAGCATTTAAAGAACTCTAACTAATTCTCATTCAAATGCTTTAATCTTATTTGTTAATGATTTTCGAAATCAAAACATAATTATTTTCAAAGAAACGTATTTCTATTGATCGAAAAATCTTTATGTTGATCATCTGCCTCAAATGATGAAGAAGAGTCGACACAGCTTTGCAAATCTTACGATTTTTATGCTTTGTAAGTCATTCGAGCCTCTCCATCACCTGCCTTGGATATATACATTTTGGAGTGATGTTGATTCTATGAGTAACGAATCAAGATGTTAGAAACATTATTTACCACTTCGATCAGCTTTCTTTAGTTCAATAAATTTGTATTCTCTTTTTTTTTCGAGCTCTTTGATATATCATAGTTTTTACCTGTTTTTAGTCATGATATAGGTCTTGTTTTCAGATTCTTTCTAGTGTTTTTGTAGTCTTTTTGAGTTTTTTCAGGTTTTGGCACGTTTGGAGTTTAATTAGAGCTTTTGGAGCATTCTGGTGCTTTTTGGCGTTCGTTGAATAATTTTCCACCGTTGGATTGAGCTCAAATTTGAATACAAGACAGATCAATGGATTAGCTTTCATTTGGAAGTGGTTTGAGGCTATTCTAACGGTGCGATCAAAAGTTATGCCAGTTTTCGTGAAGACAGTCCAGTCTGGCGAGCACAAAGTCCTGGTATCGACCGACACAAACCCAGTATCGATCGACACCAACTGCAGAAAAAGAAAACACGCAATTTTACAAGTTTGAAGATTCCGCAACTTGGCCCAGAAGATCCTATTATTTACAATTAAGCCCAGAACGTGTTTTAGCATTATATTTAGGCCTTTTAGCCACTTTGAGAGAGAGCTTTGGTCATTATTCTGAATACTTAGAAGAGACTCGATTTTATTCATTGTTCGGGTTTTGAGAGAGGGAGAGAAGTCAGAAACTCTATTTCTGAGAGAGAAGATTTCGAACCCTTGTTACTCCTTACTCTACTTTTTTATTCATGATGTCTGCTTCATTCACCATGTCTAAGTAGATTCCTTGTTAGGTTTAGGGTTATTCAAAGGTGTTTGATGAATTTTTAAGTTGAATTGAATTGATAGGAGAGATTCAATAGAGTTCTTCATCTAGACTTGTGATTACTGTTTATTCTAGCTTCATGACCTAGAATCTGATCTTAGGTTGTTTGATTGGCACGAAAGTGTGATTGATTGCCTGAACTAGTGTTAGATGAGCAAAAGACCTATTCACAAAGAAATTTGGTTTAGGATTTTGTGAACAATTGAACCTGATCATTAATGCTTGTTTGAATTCATAGGATTTGCAAAGAAATTTGGAATTCTAAGTTTAGACATAGATAATCTTCGCAGCGACGGTTGGTTGATTTTACATTTGTGTTTCAAGTTCAAGAACAGTGTTTAATATCCTCCTGGCATTCTGTTTTGATCTGCAATTCTGATTTACCAGAGAATTTCCCTAGGCTTAGCGTTTTTTCTCCATTGAATTTCACAACTTTTATATTCTGGTGTTTATTTCCTGCATTACTTTGTTCGCTTAGCTTAATTCGAGTGTTAATATCTATTGAGTGAATTCTTGAGTCTTTGTGGTTTGACCCCTAATATATTGCAGCTACTGCTTAGGTACTTTTAGGGTATTATATTTGAGCATATCACTCTTCACCTATTCTATTCTTCAAAGCAACATAATTAAGGTTTGCGGAATCTTGAACTAGTCCAAATTTGTTGTTCTTTTTCATACAAAAATTTCTCCATAAAATGGTCATCGAAATAAGATTTTTTTAAAGATGAGATGTAACTCGAGGATATGTGTTTTTGATGGTCTCATTCAAATGGTGTGGAAGAGCAGTGGTAATTAACTATAACAAAGCATATGTGGTTGAGGCGATTAAACAAATGAATACATTTTAAAACCATGTCAAACTTACCAAAAGACACATTACTCGTCAGTCTTATCCACTTTACTCGTCAGTCTAATCCATGCTTTCAGAACCTGAAACTATGTTGTTTTAGTACGTGGTATTCATTTGTATCCCAAGCGTGCTTCTCCTTATAGTACCAAAGCCAACTCGAATATCGACCAATGCTTAGAAAATAGTATCAATACTTATGCGGCTAGGGGAAATTCACAAGGTATTTATGCATGTTTTTACCACTAAAGACATCTCCTTTAATTTCAGTTGATCAATGTCCATGAACTATTTTCTTATACTTTCTTCAGGTTGTTGTGTTGAGCTTTTTGGATATGTTTTTTGGAAATATTATGCGTATTTCAATATATCTAATCTCGAGACTTAAAAAATAACCCACAAAATAATATTTTATAATTATAAATGTTTGTCTCTGATGATATAAATATAAATATCACATACCAATAATACATTTTTTCATCTTCTAAATTGTTAATACTAAATATACGGAAAATACAAAAGGCAAAAATATCCATCTCTCCTTTGATTATAAGTTTATCTTACACTTATAATTTTGATTAATGTAAAATCTGATATATGCATCTTTTTAAATGCAACGTCACCAATGGTAATTTTTAGAAAAATAGTAAGAAGTATGTACACATTATGTTATGTGATTAAAATGTATGGTTGAGTGTCATAAAAAATCAATAATTTTGGTCATCAATAGTTTTTATGTCTAATCCAAAAATATTTTAGAGGTACATATCGTTAATACAATGTATCAAGTTATTTTTTTTTTTGAGAAATACCCTCAATTAGCATCAAAACTAGTTTATATTCCTAAACTACCACACACTCCCTAATTTTCCACTAATAAAATTCATTAATGAATAGAAAGACCAATTTACCCTTTAGTTATAAACACCAAAATTAGATCTTGTTACATCTTCTTCATCATCGTTGTCGTCTCAATCGTCATCATCTCTGACATCGTCATCGTCTCCATCTCTCTGCTCCGACGTCATTTCCGGCGACTCCGTATAGCTCCGACCTCGCTTTAACCATGCTCTGATTTTGTCTCATAATCGTTCTGATCTTAGATCCAATTCACTCAGATCTCATCTTAGTCTCGCTCCAATTTCGTCTCTATCTCGCTCTGATTCAGTTCTTCATCTCGCTCCAGTCATATTCTTTCAATCTGTAAAGCTTCAGAGCTCAGATGTTCTCGATTGTTCTACTTGTTGTGAGCCGCTCAATAAACCAATCTATATCATGTTTCACTTATTCTCCTACTTCTTTGATTGTGAATATTCATATATGTATCACATGTTCCTGGATACATAGCTTGGTAAGTTGATAGAAACTATAAAATAAGAACAATTAGGTCATAGCTTCAGCTCTAATTGGCTACAGAATTGGCATTTCACATGTCCTTTTGATTCATGATTTTGGTGTTGTTATTATCAATTCATGGAAGCATAGGTTAGTAGGTCAAAGCTTCATCTCTATTTGGTGATTTAACTTTCAATCAGTTGTATGAATCTTGAGTATAATTTTTTATAAGCCTATAATATAGTTTGATTTGATTGGTGTCAATGATTTTAGCTAACACTATGGTGTTTTGTATTGTTGTGTGTTCAGTGTAATAATGGGCATCTAGCTTGTTCGTCGTGCTATAACAAGTTGAACAAGAGATGCTCGCTCTGTGATCTAGCGTATTAGGAAGGCTTTCCTAAATATGTGTTTAGTCTTCCCAATTTTCAAGGATTGCTTCCTGAAATAATGCACTGTATTACGTTTAAGGATTGTTGCTGCGAAGCGTTCAAATATGGATGAAAATAAGCTCGTTCATGATTGCTACTGGACGAAGACATGGGCTTTATACTCTTTCGGTTTAGTAATGTTTACAGAGAAGGTGAAGGTTTTGTAAGTTAACAATGATAGTATAACTAAGGGATGTGGTGTTTGCTTGTTGTTGAAAATTCAGAGGATTTGTTATCTCTATCTGTTTATCAGGGTTGTTGTGATCATTCTCACGTAACTGATTCTGAGATTAAGTAGCAATTGAATTTGTTGAAGAGAGCGTAGGAGAGCATAAGAGAACATTTTACATGTGTTTTGTGCTTTCCCTAAAATCTCTAAAAAGGTCTTTTGAATACTAATTCGGCATTTTAATCATCACCACATCACATTGCAAGTCTTGATACACATCTGATGACTAACTCAGCTTTTTAGTAACTAACAAGCATTATTTAGGAAGGCTTTTCTAAATATGTGTTTATCCTTCTCAATTTTCAAAGACTGTTTCCTGAACGTGCTTATTTCTTTTGTTCTTTCTTTAGATGTCTTGTTTCTTTTTCTTTATTTGTGTAGAGAGTTATTAAAGGCTTAGATTATTGGTTAAACACAAGTGTTCCTGCTCAAATCCTAAAACTACAAATATAGGAAGATCTTCCTAAAATACAAGAAGGCCTTCCTAACTTTAATTATGCATTTCTAAATGATTATTAAACTAGGTATCTCACATAAACAGAAGGTACACTCTTTACCAAAACACTCATATAATCTTTAAAAATTATCACACATCATCTTAAACTTCAAGAATTACTTCTTAAATGATTATTAAATGATTATATACAAAATCATCTCTAAACTCTAAATTCTTCTGAATCAAATGCAAACAAATCTAGAAAACTAATCTAGAAAACAAATCAACACAGCTGTCGCAAAGTTTATTGGTGCTCTATATGGAGTGATTGTTAAAATCGATGGAGTTGTGGGTCAGGTGCTCCAACTTGGAACATGTTGCTCATCATCAACTTTGTGTTTCTTCGTCGGAACAACATTCTCAACTTCCTTACATTGATTCTTTTTTTTTTCCTGAAATCAACATATAAGAAATAACCCCACATTACAATGAAACACATCAAAGATATTACACACTTCTCCAACCAACACAAGACACGAGATGGTTCTGTTTTGTAAAGAAACACTTCAAAGATATCACAGACACAAGATTAGTTATTTACAAACATATCACAAAATACTTCATAAAATCCGTTTTAAGAAGGTCTTCCCAAAATTTACGAATCCTCTCCTAAATTTTCAACAATGCTTCCTAATTTTTTCAACAAAGCTTAATCCAATCAACATTTTCTGTGAGAAACCCCATGATATTAACCTATGAATGAAATTCCAAAAAAAAAAGCATGAATTACAACAACAAACCTCGGGTGGAGTAAAACACTTAAGATCGAACTTTTGGTTCATTGGTTTATGACTTCACCTCTTTCTTTACCCTTTTTCTTATGAGTAATGTCCTTATGCAACATAAAAACATAGGACAGAGTTAAAACAAATGGTGTTGTTTATGTAAAAGATCTTAACCATGTCCTTGCTGTAAAAATGAACTCAGTAAATCTGTTTTACGAAGGTCTTATACAATGCTTCCTAAAATGAAATCAATAAATCTGTTTAGAATGTTCAACATTGCTTCCTAAATTTTCAACAATGCTTAATCCATTCAACATTTCTATGAGAAACTCTATGATAATAACCTAAGAATTACTTTGGGAGTAAAGATAAAGTAAAAAAAGTAGTCACCAATAACAATTTTTCAATCAATGTAAGTTTCTAATACGTTGATGCAAATTCTCAAGCATAAAACCTTCAAATCCAATGAAACAATGCATATTTTCCTGACAATAACACACACAATATTTCTGATGCAAAGACTCCAGCTTGTGAATTAGATATGTTAATGCGTGAATGATAATGGGAATACTCACAATTTTAAGCAATAAGGGATGCAAATTTTGCTGCAATATCCTCCACCACATGCAGATATCACAAAGGGTGAACCTGCAACGTGTAATCTCTCCAATTAACTAACTCATGTTTCATTTATAGACCGATTTCAACTAAGAAAGGACAAATCTGAATTTATCACACAATAAGCTTAATATTTAAAAACAAAAGCCAAAATCAAGCGTTTTGTTCCACATAATGCCATGATCCTTCTCAAGTTCTGGTTTGTAAACAGTTATGACTAGAATTACTAGCCTACTAAATGATTAGAATCTATCAACAGTGACAAAAATCAGGTGATTTATGTTTTTAGGGATTTTGAAAAGTCATAATCAAATCTTACAAGCCTTACAATTTCTACAATAGAACGAGAATAAAAAGTGAAAATAGAAACAAATCTTACTCATTGGAGACACGATGATGATGCGTTGCATTGGGAAGAGAGATTAGGGAAGAAGAACCACGACAAGAGATTGAGGAAGAAAAATAATCGTGGCAACGAGATTTCATCGATGATATACCGGCGATGTGAAACCGACGACGTCAGACCGGCGACGAAAGACCAGAGATCGGCGAGGCCGCGAGAATCTAATGAGAGATGGGGTAGAGGAGCGACGATAGATTAGCGAGACATTTGAGGGGCATTATTATCATTTTGTCTAATTACAGATGTTAGAAATGGAAAATTTTGAATCGGGTGGTATATCTGTTCCAAAAACATTGAAGCATGGTATCCATGAGAATTGCCCTTTTTTTTTTAGCAACAACATTGTATCAAGTTATTATAAAGCAATTAACTTTTTTTTTTAGCAACAACATTGTATCAAGTTATTATAAAGCAATTAACTTCACCATTATTGCAAAATTCTTTTAGTTATCCGTCACATAATCTTAACTAAATAAATTTAACAATTCAAATTTTAAAATACACATTAATGTTTGTTGTTCCCTTATTACAATAAAATTAACAAAAATCTGAAAATTATTAAAACTTTACATATATTGTTAATTATATTATTTAATATTTATATAATAACGAGATACTACACACACACATATATATCTTCTTATTATTTTTGCAGCAACTTTTTCAGAGTAACCTTTGTTTTATAAGATATTACAATGCAATGCCATAATATTAATGAACAAATTAAAAGATTTCATTAAGGGCAAAACTGAATTTAAAATATTGTTAAATTCGGGTTATCCATTAGCAAAAACGGATTAACACGAGGGTTATATGTTTTAATCTTAACCCTTAAACTAAACTCTATTAAATCTTGGCCCTTTATCGTATATCCATTTGCCAAAACGGATTAATGAACGGGTTACACGTTTTAATCTTAGCCCTTAAACTAAGCTCTCTTAACTCTTGGCCGTTTAACCTAGAGTTTCGAAATGAAAGAGTTATTGGTATCCCTAAGTATCCGGAAACATCATTGATCTAACAAAATCAAATAAGGGAAAATTTAAACGACAATTTAGGAATCATATAGAATTCAATATCTCGAATTTAATTAATACAGCACAATTAATCCATATGTTTGGTATCTATATAATATCCGATATCTTAGAATTTTATGGTTTTCCTTATCTAAATATCATAATTAAATCTTAGATATTATTAACAGTAACATTTAAAATTCATCGCATATTCTCTTCATAATTACCTGTTTTTAAAAGATCTTGCTCACCAAGATTTTCTCGATTGGAATCACGTCTCCTAACCTTCCATCTTCAGTTATCTCTATAAAAACATGTCAATAGAAGAATGAAGATACACCAAATCAAAAATCTTTACAACTTTTTTTGTGTGTGTAAATATTGCTTCTATTGACAAGCTGATTTCTCTCATTCATATATTTCGTTCCATTAAAATACCTCTTCTGTTGTGTCTTCTCACAAGCCTTAACTTAATGATTTGTTTCATATCTTTATCCGTAGAAACAATGAGTCCATGGACAGATCCTGAGAATCTGGAAGCAAAAAGAAAGGTTGGGTGAAAGTGAAACAATTGAGTTATTATTAGCAAATGAAAATGTACTTCACAAAACCAGTAATAAATTAAGCTCATGTATTATAGTGTATGTGTTAATCAAAAATAAATCATTGCTTCTTTACAAGGGTTTGTTTGTTTCAAAATCTTATGATCTCTAAATTACATGCAAACGTTAATTTATATTAACTCTTTTTCCTGAGTATTATTGAGAATTTGAATATTTACGGCTAAAAGGACAACCAAATCCTTTCAAGATTTAGATTTCTAAAAAAATAGTTAATAAACAGAAGTTTATGAACAAATGACATCATCAATCCTACATACTTGATATGAACTTTATTTATGGTGTTTTTAATAGTTGTGTAACAGAATTTAGAGACATACACTCAATCTTGCATAGAGACTCATGGCAAGTTCTTAAAAGACAATTATTGTTTAATAACCTGAAAATAAAAGTGAACAAGAACGGAACAACAAAACATTGAGACTTGAACTGAAATTTTATAAACATGCAACAAAAGAATTGTTTTGAAACCTAAAGNAGTATCCGGAAACATCATTGATCTAACAAAATCAAATAAGGGAAAATTTAAACGACAATTTAGGAATCATATAGAATTCAATATCTCGAATTTAATTAATACAGCACAATTAATCCATATGTTTGGTATCTATATAATATCCGATATCTTAGAATTTTATGGTTTTCCTTATCTAAATATCATAATTAAATCTTAGATATTATTAACAGTAACATTTAAAATTCATCGCATATTCTCTTCATAATTACCTGTTTTTAAAAGATCTTGCTCACCAAGATTTTCTCGATTGGAATCACGTCTCCTAACCTTCCATCTTCAGTTATCTCTATAAAAACATGTCAATAGAAGAATGAAGATACACCAAATCAAAAATCTTTACAACTTTTTTTGTGTGTGTAAATATTGCTTCTATTGACAAGCTGATTTCTCTCATTCATATATTTCGTTCCATTAAAATACCTCTTCTGTTGTGTCTTCTCACAAGCCTTAACTTAATGATTTGTTTCATATCTTTATCCGTAGAAACAATGAGTCCATGGACAGATCCTGAGAATCTGGAAGCAAAAAGAAAGGTTGGGTGAAAGTGAAACAATTGAGTTATTATTAGCAAATGAAAATGTACTTCACAAAACCAGTAATAAATTAAGCTCATGTATTATAGTGTATGTGTTAATCAAAAATAAATCATTGCTTCTTTACAAGGGTTTGTTTGTTTCAAACTCTTATGATCTCTAAATTACATGCAAACGTTAATTTATATTGACTCTTTTTCCTGAGTATTATTGAGAATTTGAATATTTCCGGCTAACAGGACAACCAAATCCTTTCAAGATTTAGATTTCTAAGAAAATAGTTAATAGACAGAAGTTTATGAACATATGCCATCATCAATCCTACATACTTGATATGAACTTTTTTTATGGTGTTTTTAATAGTTGTGTAACAGAGTTTAGAGACATACACTCAATCTTGCATAGAGACTCATGGCAAGTTCTTAAAAGACTTTTATTGTTTAATAACCTGAAAATAAAAGTGAACAAGAACGGAACAACAAAACATTGAGACTTGAACTGAAATTTTATAAACATGCAACAAAAGAATTGTTTTGAAACCTAAACAAGTACTGACAAGTAGTTCAAGTTCTTAAGTTATCCAAGTGACTCAGAGATCTATCTGTTTTTTTGTCTAATACGAGAAGAGACTAGAAGACTCACAGTGCAGAGACATAGCCATCATTGCAAGTAACCATTCTCCAGCTACAAGGATCAACTGAATTCACATCCCATGTTTGCAATCAGATGTTAAAATTATAGGTTTACCAAATCAGATGTTACAAAGGCGAGGGTAAAGAGTGAGCATGGAGACATAAGGGAGCTTAGATAATTGGATTCGTGTAGAGGCATTTAAAAGCTTCCCACCTAGAGCAACGCAGAAATCTGATAACGATTTACGATGCGACGGTTCAAGTAAAGAAGTGAGACCGAAAGAGTGTATACAAATTGCGCATGATCCAATTGCAGAGGATGGTTTGATGAAAGTCTGGAGATTTAACGAAGATCTTGCAACGGCAGTGCATGGTGGCTGAGTAATACGAAGAGAACGTTGGTTTCCAACCAATTTTGGTTGGTGATTATAATTTTAGGGGTCGAGGATAGAGAAGATGTGGGAAAAAAGGAAAGTTGTATAACTGGGCCGACTGATCAATGAAGTGGCCCACTTTCAGTTTGATCTTTGGGCGTAATAGTTTCGAGTAATGTCAATGACTTACACATAAGGATTAATCTTTACCATATATTAACTTTTTGAATATCATCTTCTTTTTACATTTACCAAATTCAAATTTTAAATCTATCTATTACACTAGATTTATACACTACATGTCGATTTTTTCTTCCAATGTTTTATTTAAATATTTTTGTTGTAATTTGAAATTGTTGATTTAATTATTTATCTAATCAAAAGTTATTTTTGCTGTATTTTTTTTAAAAAAACCACGAAACAGATTATATGGCGGGACGAATTTGAATTGGCATTAATATATCATTAATTCGACTACACTATTATAGCAAATGTCGAATTATTGTTTTTTCTTTATTTTGTCTATTACTAAATTTCACTTATTCTTTATTTTGACACCATGTAAACTTTTAATAATGTTTCATACATTATACTTATGTTAATTAAAGATATGCAAGCCTAATTTATTTTAGCCAAAATTGAAAATTATGTTTAAAAATCAAACAACATGATATTAAACTATGTAACTATTATGCATATCTTCTTGGTTAAATTCGAAAAAATCTTGATAACTAAAATTACGATTAAACCAATAGTTTCAAATTAAAACAAAAATATTTAAATAAAATGAACAAAAAATCGATCCGCGGTACACCGCGGGTTCAAATCTAGTATATATATATAAACGTAGTTTTGTTTCAATTTTATGTCTCCTAAATTACGTTTACACAAAATACAAATTTTGCACCCGCACCTAGTTCATGTAAAAACGTTAATTTTCTTTTTTACTTGTGTGTTACAAAAAGAAGTTTTACTTTTATTTAAACAAAATCACTTATCTTATATATTAAAAGAAAAGTACAGAATGCTAACATTCATCCCCATAATGATTGATTACAAGTCTATCTTTAATGAATCTACATATTTAAACTTTTTCCTATTTAGTCTAAAAAATATATATTTATCTAAATAAAATTTAATTTACTATAAACATAAATTAAAAAATCAAATATATTAAAAGAAAATAAAAAAACTTGTTTTTAAAATTCGAAATTTTTTTAATTAACCTAAAAAAATTATATTTTTTGAAAAAATTCTTTAGATAGGTTTACTTAAAATTTTTGCCATTTAGTTATAAGAAAAATAAATAAATTTAAAATAATAAAGTAAAATTTAAATTACTATAAAAAATATTTTTTAAAAATTTAAATATATTTAGAGAGAAATATTACTATAAAAATATAAATAAATAAGTTTAAAAATTTGAATAAATTAAGAGAAAAAATATTATTTAAGTTATTATTTTTTAAAAATAAAAAGTTAAATTACTCTAAAAATTAAAAATTGAAATTTTTATACTACTAATAAAAATTAGAAAATAACCAAAAATTACTACTTAGGTAATTTTCTTATAATTTTATGGAGATAAAGTTTGCTTATTCTGTTACTTTAATTTTTATTAAAAACTTAAATAATACGGAGATTATATGTATTTTAACTATTTAAAATGTTTTCTTAAATTTATATTTTATACACAAAAAATATTACGATATATATGAAAGATTCTTTAAATTTTCGAATTGATCCAAATTCAAATTAAGTTAATATTCAACTTTATATAAACTTTATTAAACAATACAACTTTTCATAAACAAAAGTGTTATATTTCGCTAATACTTTTTCAACTCTGTCTTTAATCAATTTATCTATTTAAATATTTTGCTTTAAAACAAATAATAAAAAATGAATAAATATCAAATTATTATAATTGTTTTTATAAAAATTTTGAATATATTAAGAGAAAAGAATTACTCTTTAAAAGTTTTGAAATTCTTTAAAATTTAAAAATTGAATTACTCTTTAAAAATTATAATGGTTTAAAAAAAAATTCAAAATTCAAAAAAGTTGAATTACTCTTTCAAATTCTTTTAAAAGATTGAGTAAATTTTAAATTACTATAAAAGAATATTTTTGAAAATTTTGAATATATTACGAAAAATAAAATAAACATAAATAAAAATATCTATTCTTACTTATATTTCTTTCTACAAGATAAAATTTGAGGTTTAGATTTTAATTCTTTTAAGTTACTATAAAAGTTTTTTAAAAACATTTTGTTAATATCTTGAACATTCATTTTCTTTGGTTGAGATAAAATTTATTATATCATATATATTTTGCTTTTGAAAATATTTTAACTTTACTGTACGATAATTATATAAGGATTATGAAAAATTTTAATGAAAATGAAAATATATATTTCCACCAAAAACAAAATACGAAAATTATAATATTGTGATATAATGTTTTTTAAAAATCATTTGATATATATATATATTTGATATAATGAACAAATAAAATATATTAAAAATTTAAGAAATTAACTATTGTGTAGAGATAATTGTAATGTATAGTTGTCGTTATTTATAGTAGATGTAAAAATGTCAAGATAATAACATGTAAAAATATTAAATAAAGATTATACTAAAACTAAACATAACACACAAAAATTTGAATCAATAAACAATTGCGTTTTAATCTTTTATCAATTACGGATAAATATTCAGTAATAAAACAAATTTGAAAATGTGAGATATCACATTTACTACCCTCACAAACAAAAATGTCATCATCTCTTAATATTTTTTTTCCGGCGCTGAGTAACTCCCTAGTTGGTATAAAGAAAAAAAAAAAAAAGAAACGGCGTTGGTGCTGTTAGAGATGGATGACGTGTTACCGTACCAATCGTTGGATCATATGATCTAACTGAGTAAACCTTACGAAAGGTCACAGTAGACCCAAAAGATCCACTAAGGTCAAAATAAGCAGAGATCTGGTCCAACTAAACCAGGCGAACCAATTTCAATGGCCGAAGACAAAGAAGCTACGACGAGTTCGCTCAGTCAAGGACTCACTCCTCACCAAGACCCCGACGATGCTCCCAAATCTCCTCCTAACTTTCCGAATTCTTCTACACGCAAGGTACTGTGCCCGATTTTGTCGAGCCAATGTTTCTTTGCTTACTCGTTACTTCAATTTTGTTGCTCTTGAAGTTTAATTGGTGTTATCTTATATGTCACTGATGATGTTTCAGTGGAAAATATGAAGATCCTAGCGAAATAATGAGTGGAGATGTGCAAATTTTGGATGAATCAACTAAAATGAAGTTTGAGTAAAATTTAACTATCTTACAGGCAATTTTGTGATTTCGTTGAGAAATCTGTAGGGTTCTAGTGTTGTAAGACATCTCCGAATTGTGAAGTTCATTGTAAATGTGACAAGTATAACTGATCCTTAGGGAGCCTAAGCTGTTGCCTGTGGAGGTTAAGCTGATTGCTCATTTGTGTTTACTTCAATTTATATTGAAGATGTTTATTGAGCCAATGTTTCTGTGAGCCGAAGTTTTTTTTGCTTACTCGTTACTAATTTTGAGTTAGGTAGGAGAACTGTAGAAGAATTCATATAATCAACTTCGATTTTGTTGATCTGGAATTTTGAATGATAACTATCTTTTATCACTGGAAAATGTGAAGAAAACTTTGAGTGGCGATGTGAAATCTTGGGTGAATCAATTAATTCTGGCTGTCAAATTGACATTTCTTGTTGAAAATTGCGAGTAAAATTTAGCGGAATCAATAAGATGCTGATGTTGGATGGTGAAATTTTTGTGCTGCTGAGGAGTGTTTTAGATTCTCAGAGCTTACTCAGTTTGTGAAGTCGTTGAGAGATTGTTGGGGTTCTTCCGTTCGTTTCGTAGTTCTGATTTATGAAAGAAAACTCCAAATTGTGAAATTCATTCTAACATTTCAAACGGTAAAGATGACAAGTATAATTGATCCTTAGGAATAGGGACCCTAAGCTTTAGATGTAAACTGATTACTATATCTGTTTGTGTTTGTTTACTTGAAGAATTTTCTAATTTGCTTGTATTTTCTTTTGCATTTGAGCAGGCTTGCTATGCGGTTCTGCAGAGTTGGGTGTCCAAGAAGTTTATGACTGGATTGTAAATCACTCTTACCACAATTTTTGTTTTCATAATCTTGATCTAATTTTATCATATCTTACAGTCACTCTAACTGTGTTTTACATTGGGTGTGTGGCAGTGTCGTCCTCTTTCCTGTTGCTGTTACATTCCTCATCACTTGGTGGTTTATCCAGTTCGTTGATGGTTTCTTCAGTCCGATATATGAGAACCTTGGTGTTGACATATTTGGTAAGATTGAAAAGCTAGTTAAGATTACTTTGCCTTAGTTAGGGGATGTGTACATTCAACTTTTATCTGACTTTTATGGTAATGTTATGTGCTTTATTAAAGCTGGAAAACAGAGAATATTTTTGATGTAGAAAGATCATGTACGGTGTATATATGGTCTAAGATATCTAAGAAGATTAGGATTCAGGGTTTTTTTTTAGTGCTATAGTTAATGGTATGTTTTGTAGCTTTAAGCTGGGTGTAGATGTACTTCTATAGTTTCACTAGATTTCTTTGTTTAATTGTTCAGTCCAACTCTTAATTGTGACAATGTATCTGGTAGAATGAGCATTTCATTTCATCTCTCTTAAGTTTCCTTAAAATTTAAGAGTTAAAATATTAGATAATAATATCTATTTTATCATCTAATTTGTTCTCGTCTGTTGCAGGACTTGGGTTCATTACATCTGTACTATTCACTTTCTTTGTTGGAATATTTGCTTCTTCGTGGCTGGGTTCTACTGTTTTCTGGCTTGGGGAGCAGTTTATAAGGCGTATGCCCTTTGTGAAGCACATATATTCAGCTTCTAAACAAATTAGCACTGCAATTTCTCCAGGTTAGGATGTATGATTTGAACATATGTAGGCATTCTATCTCTACACTAGTTAGCTTTCTCTCAAATATCTCTGGTCAATTCGTCCGCATTTCTCCAAATATATGTCAAAGTGCAAGAGAGAACGAAAATAAAGCTCCTCTTTTTTTATTTTCTAGCAAAAATGCATGCATATTCATGTGGTTTCTGGCACAATTTGAATGCACAAGTAATTGTATGCTGCTATGTAGTCTACCTTTTCGGTTTCCTTTGTAACAAAATAACAGATGATTTTAATCCAGACCAGAACACTACCGCCTTTAAAGAGGTAGCAATCATCCGTCATCCTCGTATTGGTGAATACGCATTTGGATTTATCACATCATCGGTGACACTTCAGGTCAGTTATTCAGCAACAAAAATGGCAAAACCCAAGAAAGCAAATCAGGTGAGGAACATAAAGCTGAGCCATTGAGATGATTTACTGCTTTTTTTTTTTCTTGGTAACAGACGGACCACGGAGAAGAAGAGTTGTGTAGTGTGTATGTACCAACGAATCATCTGTACATAGGAGATGTATTTCTAGTGAGTAGCGAAGAAATCATAAGGCCAAATTTATCAATCCGAGAAGGAATAGGTCAGTATTGAGCTGTTTCCGTTTCATCATCTATCCTTTTTTTATGAGAAAGATCAGATTCATAGTGCTGTTTCGATGGAACAGAGATCATAGTATCCGTGGGGATGACGATGCCACAAGTGCTATCTCATGTGGACAGGACAACGACTAGAACTCCTCACCAACACAGTCTAAGGATTCCTCTCAATAGACTTTAGTTAGTAGCCGCGTATGGCCTCTCTACCTTGTAAAGATACTTTATGTGTTATGCTCATTCTCGAATTATTATAAATTTCAAATTACTATTACATATCTAATAACAAACTTTTATGGATTTACCGTTCAAATTCCATCCAATAATTCCTAGTTACACTTCTTTTATTGCTAATTTTATAGTTGTACGCTGGATAACATCAAAGAATTATGGTGTGGTAAAGGTAAAGGGGGTTTAACCGGTATGAGAGTTGACAGTACAATTAGATGTAATATAAGAAAAAAGGGTACGACTAGAGGGTCTCTAAAACAAATGAACGGTCTGAGATAGTGGTACAATTTCTTATTGGTACTAACATTAGTTTTAATTGATAAATTATTACCATCATAGTTATATAAATAATGAATATGGACATTTCCCATGGTTCTCCTCGTATTATTCCTCAAGATGATGTAAACTTAATAGGGCTTTTGTTTTTGCCATATATACCTTTGTGGGAAATCCCATAATTTTTTTTTACTTTAAACCTCTAATATTTAACACTTTCAACTATCAGAGTGGTAAAGCTGTCATGGTAAACCTTCAAAGTGGCATATTTTTTCGTGGTCATGTAAAACTTAACAGATCTCTGTTAATTCTGTTAAATTTTTTTTTATCAACAATCATATATTAATTAGGATGACTCAAGTAAGCGGTATGAACGTTCGGGTATTTGATTCGACTCTGGGTAGTAACTTTTCGGTTCCGGATAGTTCAGATAAAGAAATTTAGTACCCATTCGAGTATTTTTTAAAATTTCGGTGCGGTTCATTTTGGTTCTGGATATTTTCGATTCAGTGCCGGATATTTTCGAGTCAGTTCTGGGTACCCCAAAATATTAAAAAAAAAAATTGTTAAATGTAAAAAAAAAATTACTTAACTTAACAAATAAAACATAAAATTCAAATGTATTGGTTTTTAGTTTAGTAACCAATATATAGTTTACTAACCAATATAGTAGTTTTCTATAATATAGTGTAATAATAACCAATATATTGGAAATTTTTAGTTTTATTTGTCAAATTAAGTAAATTTTATAAAAATTTAACAATTTTTTATTATTTTTTTCTAATATTTTGGGTTATCCGGAGCCGAACCAAAATTTCAAAAATACCTGAATGAGTACTAAATTTCTTTACCGAAAATATCTAGAACCTATTTACCCGAAATATCCGGAACCGAACGGTTTCTACCCAGAATCGAATCGAATACCCAAACAGCCATGCCGCTTATTTGAGTCATCCTAATTAATATATGATTGTTGATAATAAAAAAAAATCTTAACGGAGTTAACAGAGATCCGTTAAGTTTTGTGAGACAAATATATATGCAACTTTGAAGGTTTATTGTAGCAGTTTTGCCACTTTGGTGGTTTTAGTTGGGAGTGCTAAACATTGGAGGTTTAAAGTGGAATTCAGTGCCACTTTCAAGGTTTTTTTAATGGGATTTTCCCTTGTTGTGTTACCATTAACATAAACACTACATTTTAAACCAATAGTTATTCATCTCTCCACTGTAATAATTATTCTTTTATCTGGAAATCTGTCGTAAACATGTGTCCTTCTGGTCTGACATTTGGAGCTCTTCTGCTCGATTACATAATACACTTGGTGCTCGGGGTATTATAGATATGAGCATACATTACACAGCAACCTTGGCAGATGTCTTTCGTACACATCGGAGGCGAATGCATCGGGCTCCGCTACTAAATCAGATAGAGGAGGAGATTCTGAAATTAAAAAAGCACTCATACATTAGAATCGGACATCTCATTGTGGAGGGATCAATTTAGGGAATTTTTTTTCAACAAAGCATACATGGAATCAAATCAGAAATGTGGAGCAGGTTAAGGACAGGTTAAGGACGGGTACTGGGAAGTGTGGTTCCCGTTTGCTACCCCTAAGTACTCCTTCATAACTTGGTTAGCAGTACATAATCGCTTGGTAACAGGGGAGAGGTATTGAAGTGGAACAGAGGGGGAAATATCAATTGCGTATACTGCACTCAACAACTGGAAACTCGTGACCATTTGGTTTATAAGTGTAGCTATACCTCTGCTATCTGGTACAAACTCACAGACGGTATCACCAAACATAGGTATGTCGACTCTTTCCAAGATAGTCTGCACCTGATATCGAATCCACACTTCTGGCGAACACATCAATTTATTCTACGATACGTATTCCAAATGACAATATAATCCATCTGGCGGGAGAGAAATAGAAGAAGACACGGAGAGCAACCTGATACTGAGTCTCAGCTAATCAAACATATTGATGCTAGGTCTGTGACTGTATGTCAAAAGTGTCGCGACAACGAAACAGTAATGTGGAAAACTCATTGCGGGAGTGGTTTGCGAGAAGGGGATTCTAGTACTCTGACTCACTCAGCTAAATGTGTTCTATTTTTTTTTAAAAACTTTTGATCCAACCTAAAATGAAGGTTGCATATAATGTAAACAAGGATTTTTGAGATGAATAAATCTAACATTCATACATAAAAAAAAAATGTTGTAAACAGTAACTGAAAAAAATAGTAGTAAAAATACATACATAAAAAAGGAAAATGCTTTTCGTACACAGTAAAGCCTAAACAATTTTTAGGGCGACTGCACCTCTTTCGTAGTTTCCACCGGAGATCGACATCTTACCGGTCAGCGATAATCTTTTCTTTTCTTTCTCTTGCTTCTTTCTTTCTCTTAGCTTTGGCCAATTGATTAATCGTCGATCTCTCTCCTTGTCCTCCAGCCGTGAAACCCCAAATCGCCGCTATTGACACTGCCGATTCTCCCTCTCTTCAGCTTCAGTCTTCTCCTAGTCAACAACATATTACTTCATCTCGTTCCTATGTAGTCTCTCCTCACAATGTGCCTTCCTCTTCTCCAAAAATTTAAGACCTAGAAACAGCTAAGCTGCCTCAAGTCCCAATTAAGTCCTCAATTCCAGATTCGGTTCCAACTATGGATGTTCCCTCTTATGCTCAAAGGTTCAAATCATCTCTCAAAAACCTTAGGAAGATATCTTCGCCAACCTTCCAGGAGGATGGAACTCTGGTGGTCCAAGCTCCAGAGTCAGTTCTTCTTCAGACTGCTAATCTATGGAAAGGTCACATTGTCGCTCAGTTTCATAGTCTTATTCCTCCTCCAGCAAAACTTTCCTCATATCTAAGTCCGGCTTGAGGAAAATATGTAAATATTACGATTCGTACCATGCTAGAGATTGTGCTTACTGATCAGTATTCTCGTGGTCTCCGAAGGGCTCACTTGAAATGCGAGAGTTATCTACTACTTCGCCGTGGATAATTCTAAAGAATATTCCCCCTCAGATGTATTCTCTTGATGGGATTAGTGTGGTCACCAGTGCGATTAGATAGCCTCTTTATACGGAAAAATCAAAGGCATGACCCTTTTCTCTTTGGAGATGCTAAAGTAAAGGTGGATATTTGTGGATTCATCTCCTTATACTAATATTATTGTTTGGAATTCTCAAGGTAACTCTATTAGAGTGGGGGCTTCATACCCGAGGTTGCCTCCTAAGTGTTGTAACTGTGGAAGATTTGGCCATTTCCTGAATAGGTGCCTGATGCCATTGATGAAGAAAGCTATTGGGAAGGAGTCCTCTAAAACGTTTATAGTAAGTGGAGTGGCTACAACGGATACCAAGGTTTCTCTTGCACCAGATGTGGTCAATACAAGTTCTGATGAGATGGTGGCTATAGTTAAGATGTTACTTCAGGTTCCTGTCAAGGAAATGGGTCTTCAATTTTGGGGGGGGGGGGGGGNGGGGGGGGGGGGGGGGGGGGGGGTTGGATACACCTTGGAAAGTTAGGCCGAGGAGTAGATCCATGGGAAAAGGATTGAATGAAGGATTGTAAAATACGGTTAGGAGGGGAACTAGTTCTTATATATGAAGACTTTGGTCAAGTTAGCAGTCAGGAAGAGATCTAAGAATCTGCAGGTTTCTATTCCAGATTTGGGTAATGAAAGAGGTAATCAGTTTACTTCAATCTTGCATATTATCCCTACCTTAAATCCTACTCAGGGCAATGCCTTGGGTAGTGACACCAATCTCTAAGTCTTCAACCTTTGTTGTATATATGAAGATCTTCTGGTTGAATGTTAGAGGCTTGAATAGCCTATCTCGTCAGAGATGCATCGGAAGTTGGGTTGGTGTTAATAAGCCACTGCTAGGTAGTGTTTTAATGACTCATGTATCTTTAGATAATGCGTCTAGAGTTTTCAATTCTACGTTCCTAGATTGGTGATGGGGGAAAAAAAACTGTTTATCTTCAGAGGGAGGTCAGATCTGGGTGGTGTGGGATCTTTCAGTCGTCTATGTTATGTGCTTCAAGAAGTCAGTTCAACTCTTGTGGGGTGGAGTGTACAATCCGGCCACTACAGAGTCTGTCTCAGTAGCCTTTGTTTATGCTTATAACTCAATGGTTCAACGTCGTCTTCTTGGGAAGGAGATATCTTGGATAGCTCATTTTTCTCCTGCTAGGGTGATTTCTTGTATTATCATAGGAGATTTCAATCAAATTAACTCGACATATGATGATTTCTGATCCTCTCCATATTGGAGGCATGTCGAATTTATCATTTTGCTTGATTGACAATGATCTCTTTGATCTCACTAGTAGAGGTGTTTTCTTCACTTGGTCCAATGGAAGACCTGAGGATCCATATTGAGAAAGTTGGACATGTAGTGGTAAATGAGAAGTGGATCTCAAAATTTCCAAATTTTATGGCCATCTTTGATCCTCCTATGGACTCTGATCATTCTCCATGCTTAGTAAATACAAATGCATCTGTTAGTAGGAGTAAAAAGTGTTTTAAGTATTTCTCATTCCTCTCAACTCATCCAAAGTTTAAAGAAAGGATTGAAGAAGCATGGGCTAAACAGGTTTGTGTGGGTTCAAAATTGTTCACCCTTGGCCAAAGAATGAAGGAAGTCAAAGTTGCTTGCAGGTTGTAAAACATTGAGCAAAGGACAAAAGAGGCTTTGGCTTATCTAGAATCGGTTCAAGCGTCCTTATTGACTTCTCCTACTCCTTTATTTAGAGAGGAACATGTGAAAGACAAAAATAAACATTCTTTGCCAGAGCTCTAGAGGGTTTCTTCAGACAAAAATCTCAGATTAGATGGCTTAGTGAAGAAGATGATAATACCTCCTTTTTCATCGGACTGTTCTTACCCATCAAGGTAGGAATGGTATTAAGCATCTGATAGGTAGTAATGGAGGAAGAATTGAAAATCAAGATCAGATTAAGGACATGACGGTATCATATTTTCAGAATCTTCTTGGGAGTGAGAGTATAGGCATTGATCTCTTGTTTGTTGAAGAAATCAAGAACTTGGTTCATTTCAGGTGTCCTCAAATTTTAGCTTCTCAATTGGTGGCAATACCTTCAGGTCTGGAAATCAAAGAGAAATTATTTAAATGACAAAAAACAAAGCTCTTGTGCCAGATAGTTTTCTTGTGGAATTTTTTTCTGGAAGCTTGAGATGTTGTGGGAGAGGATACCTTGTCGTCTGTCAAAGAATTCTTTATTTCAGGTTATCTTCCAAGAAGGTTTAATGCTACTGTCATTGCTTTGATCCCTGAAGTTATAGGGGCAGATTCTCTTCATCAACTTAGGCCGATCTCTTGCTGCTCAACTTTGTATAAGGTTATTGCCAAGATCCTTAAAAGTAGGCTCAAATTGTTTATCTTAGAGGTTGTTCAGGAAAATCAAGTGGGTTTTGTGAAATGGAGACTTTTATGTGAGAATGTGCTATGATAGTTTGAATTTAGAGTTTCTGATTAATTTTCTGAAGGCTATAGATCTACCTCTGATCTTCATTAGCTGGCTCTAGGAATGCTTTACTACAACTTCAATTAGTATTACCCTTACTGGGGAACTGATTTGCCTCTTCCCATGTAAGAAAGGTTTGAGGCAAGGAGATCCTATTTCCTCTTTGTTGTTTGTTCTGGCCATAGATATTCTATCAAAGAAGTTGGATATAAGTGCGATTAATCAGGCTTTCAAGCCTCATCCTATGTGTCTAGCACCTATGATTATCCACCTGAGATTTGCTGATGATGTTCTCATCTTCTTTGATAGTTCTAAGTCTTTTCTAGAAGGAGTTCTCACTATTCTTGAGCAATTCGAAGAAGCTTCGATTCTTCGAATCAACAAAGAAAAGCCAACCTTTTCTTTGGATGGAAGGTATTTCCAGGCTAATAATGTTTATGATAGAGCTGGGATGCATAATGGCTCCTTTCTAGTCATGTATCTAAGAGTGCCTATAACCCCACAGAAGCTCAAGAAACAAGACTATCAACCCATGTTGGATAGGATTTCTAAGAGGTTTAATTCATGGGCTGTTAAGAAATTGTAATATGCTGGGAGGCTCCAATTGTTAAGGTCTATAATATACTCTAGCATTACCTTTTGGGCCTCTATATTCCTTTTCTTTAATCAATGCTTAAAAGAAATGGAACAAATATGTAATGAGTTCTTATGGAAATGAGCTTTGAACTCTGCTAAAGGAGCAAAAATAAGTTGGGATTCAGTTTTTACATCTAAAGAAAGTGGTGGACTTGGTCTAAGAAGGTTGTTGGCTTGGAACAAGGTGTTAAGACTAAAATTGATCTAGTTTATATTTGCAGCAGGAGGTTCCTTATGAGTATCATGGCCATAAGAAAGACATTTGATTTACTCTTCTTCTTTTTGGGGTCTTAATCCAAATGTGGCAGGGAGTTGGATTTGTAGTATCCAAATGTGGCAAGGAGTTGGATTTGCACGAATATCTGCAAATTAAGATCCTTAGCAAGGCCTTTTATCACTTGTGAGGTAGGCTATAAGATAACTTGTAGCTTTTGGAAAGATAATTGTACATCTTTAGTGGCTTCTAATAGATATCATAGGAGAAGATGAACCTAGATCCTTAGGTCTCCCTGAGAATGCAGTGGTGGTTGATGCCCCACTTGATTGTGATTGTTGGTTAGAGAGCAGTATGAGTATGATTGTACAGCTGCGCCAATGATGGATCCCTGGAGGGAGGATCCCTCAAGGGAGTATGGCATATATCTTTAGAAGATTGGGGACAAACCTTCATCCTTTAAGTTCTCCACATTTGCAACTTGGCATCATTTAAACCCTCATGGTCTAGAAGTTGATTGGCCTGAAGCTATTTGGTTTAATGGAAGGACTTCCAAGTATACATTTATTTCTTGGATAGCTACAAGACAAAGACTCCATACTCGGATAGACTATTAAGGTGGGGTCTTCATATGCATGCATCTTGCCTCCTTTGTAACAATCATGATTAATCCTCTCAACACCTATTCCTTGAATGCTCCTTCTCGCTTTAGGTATGATCTTTCTTTACATCTAAAGCTGAAGTCTCTCCACCACTTTTGTTTGAGGATGGGGTTAGATGGATCAAAGAACCTTCTCCGAACAATAATGTAGCTCTTATACTTAAGTTGACCTTTCAGGCATCCATTTATTGTATATGGAAGGAGAGGAACTCCCGACTTCACTCTCGAAATAAAGAACACCATTCGTTGTAGGTTGGATCCTCTATCAAGAGCTCAGAAGACTATTTTTTCATCTGATTCGTACTTATCTACTTGGTTAGGTGTCTTTCAATAGTAGATATTGGTAAGCTTGGTAAGTTTCACTTGTTTGCTTTCATTTGGTTCAGTTGTTTGTAATGTATGTATCCACCTTTAGTACGATTTTCGTTTCTACCACTTTTTGATGGTAATGATTCACACGAATAGACGAATCTACCCTTGGTAATATTAGCATTCGTGTCAGGTTAAAAAGTAGTGGGAGTTCGCCAATTAAGCAAAATGGATTGTTTTGTATATAAAATTACATATAAAGAGATAATATATAGTAATGGTCATGGATGAAAACATATGTGAAAAAAGATGAATTAATGAAAAAGAAAATCATATGTTTGTTTGTATGGAAGGCAAAATGGACTTTCCCGTTTACAGAAAGTGGCATATGTGAATAGTAAAAAGAAACTGACATTTGTTTTAATAAAATGACCAATTGTGGCATTGTTGATAATTTTCCCAACGTAAAATGAGTTTGAGTTTTTTTAATGCTTACATTTATTTTTTCCTCTCAAAAGATAATATATTATTTTCTATTTTAATTCTCTGTTATAAATTTTAAACTACCAAAACATATTAAACGCTTGTTAAAACCTTATAAAATGATAATAAAATTTGATTAGAATGATATACTATTGGTAGCGATCCGATGCCCTCTGTTCAGAAAAAGAAATATCTAAATTTCATGTTCTGCCCAAGAACAGTCTCAACTTAACTAAATCTGACCTCTTGCCTATAAATACCTAATCTGCATTCACTTATTAGGCACACCTTTGTATGCTTTCATATGCCTTCATAATTTGTGATACTCTTTAGTACTTTTAGATCTATCTTACTTTTATGCTTTTGGGAGATAAATCCCTTCATCTACATTGTTGAGAAGTGTTTTTAAACCCAATTTACTCTTTAATTATGCAATCTATTTATTCTATTTGTTTTGTTATTTCTCACAATGTCTGAGTAAATCAATAGTTAGATATCAGGATTTAAATAGAATTTCATATGAATGATTGATTATAATATTTAGATCTATAAAACAATTACTAATTTCTTCATCTATCGTTTTTCTCAGTGCTTTCCTACCTTGATAACCTAACATATACTTAAGTTCAATCTATTAACAAAAGTGATTGTTAAATTACTTAAACGAACATAGATGGGTAGGTTTAATCAATACTTTTCCTACCCAGATCACCACAAAAACGTGATTTTACTATTTTTTACAATTCAAAATATTTATCAAGTTTCTATGTTTTCATCTTTTAGAAAAGTGATTCCGTTTATATATCACTAACATGTTTAAAATATTAACTTTTTTTTGGTCATTGTAAACAATTTTGATTTCAATTGGAAAACATTACAAGAGCGGACTTGGCAAGGGAGTCCGCCTCACTTTTATTAGCACGTGAAATAAAAGAAATTACAATAGAAGAAAATGATTCAAGAAGATCTCTGATGTCTTCAAGAATTTCATAGATGTCGCTATGCGAATCTTCTGAATTCAAAAGATGAACCAGGTGAGAGAATCCAAAAAGAGTTGACTTTCATCCAAGTGTTGCTCCTTAAGAGCTGTTAAAACTTCTCGAATTGCCCAAGCTTCCGCAGCTAACGCCAATTAAAACAACTCTCTCGAGCTACTCTCTGACAAATCTGTTACTCCATGTAGTTGATTGTTTAAGCGAATGATCCAAGCTAAGCCACTTCATCTCGTATTCCTGTCCCATGTCACATCAACAAAGCAAAGAAATCTATTCAAACTTTGGACGATAACTTCTGGTCCCTTTGTGATGTGATCCTCCCAAGGATTCGGCTCAGAGAAGTTGGTAAGTGGCTAGATCGAACGTTTGGAGGTGGAAAGCTTGCGGAATAGCTTGAGAAAGATTGACTCGAGTGTCCAGCTCGAGGGGAACAAATCGAGTGAAGAAGTTGGATGGACGGATTGAGTGAGGGTTGGCTCGAGTATAGGACTCGAGTGGTAGACTCGAGTCAAGATGTGTGGCGTCAGATTCAGGTGTTGAAGGACGAAAGAGGCTAGCTCGAGTGGTGAGCTCGAGTTGAGTGATCGAGTTAGACAACTCGAGTGTAGACAGACGGACTCGAGCCAAGAGAAGGAGACTGACTCGAGTATTATGGTCGAGTGATAGACTCGAGCCACGAAGAAGAATGATTTGTAGAGACGTTACCGAAGCAACAACGAATTCCAGAGAGAAGACAAAGAGTTCTGTAGCCAATGTTTTGAGATAGATAATATTTTTGGTGACCTAATCCAAGGTGAAGGTTCAGAAAGAGTTTACAAGAGTTTAAATAGAAAGATAGCAACAGGATGCCCTAAAACAGATGGGCCTTAAGTAGAAAACGAAAATGCAAAGATAGATGAGTCTTGTTGGGCTTGAGGAAGTTCACAAGATGGGCCAATGGTGTTGTGAATCATTTGGACTCGTTAAAAACCTATCTTCGTAAAACCCAGTGGGACAAAAACGAAGACAGGGAAAAAGAGCACACAAATGATTCACAAACCCATCTAGTGACTTCTTTGGGCCTGAATCATAACCATTGTGGTTAGATGAGTATATGAATCGCCAATGCCTTACTTATACACGAGCTGGGAACTTTCAGCTACAAAATTTCCGACAGGTTCAAGCTGCTCCTCCATGTTGCTACTCGTGATCACATCACTTTGACAATTTAGAGAGACTCATTGCCGCTTTCGCTTCACCCCATATCTTAGCATCTACCACCGATTTAGATATAACATCTGAAGCCGAGAAAATCGTCTCCTCAAAGACCAGCTTATTCCTACCTGTCCAAATATTCTAGCAAATCCAAGAGAAAAAACGAATCAACAAACCCGGTGGAGGCAAATTAATGTACCATTTTGAAGCTAAAATGAACTCAAGCGTAGAGTGATCGGCCCTATAGGGTCTACTCTTTAAGGGGCTTCAGTCCCACACCTCTCTTGCAAAGAACCAGTCTTTGAAAACATGAAGGGTAAATTCAGGTTCTTCACACAAGAGCTGCTTGTACTTACTCCTCGATAAAAAAAAATTTAAATTCACTGGTAAAGCATCCTTAGAAATTCTCCATAGTAGGTGTCTTATCTTAAGGAGAGTTTTGTCTCTCCAAATAATCTCTTGCCAATTAAAACTCTTCTCAACGTCATTCATATATTCTGTTGTCAAAAGACCATAACCTGATTTGATGAATACAATCAACTCTTAATTGGCAACCAGACCAAAGAATCGATACCTCTTGAAGCTCTCGTTGGCAATAGTCACATATTCTCCTCATACTAAGGATTTACTATCCTTAATTTCTCCCAATCCCACTGATTGGATCTCTGATCCTTTAGATCAGCAACTCTTAAGTTCATTCCATTCAAAAGCGGAGGACCAAAAGGAACAACAGACCTATCCATAGATACCCAAGGATCTTGCCACACCTTTATGAGTGAGCCATCACCAACTTGCCAACCTAAGCCAAGCTTTACGACCTCTCGACCTGCGAGAATCCTTCTCCATCCATGTGAATGGTTAGAAATTTTTAGCAAATAATGAGTCTGGCCCTTGTATTAACCTCCTTCCAGCTTAGCTAAAAGAGCATTGTTAAATGCTTCAAAATTATGGAAGCCTAAACCTCCCGCATTATTAGGTAAGGTCATTTTATCACAAGAAGCCCAACACATATTTCTTACATCCGGTTTACTGTCCCACCATGTCCCACCATGTTCCACCAAAACCGAGTAATTAAAGATTGAGTCGCTTACAGATCGAGATAGGCAATTTGAAGCAAGACATGGAGTGAGGTTGCAAAGCAGAGAGGACAACCTTTAGATGAACTTATTTACTCGCTCTCTAACTCTATCCAAAATAGATGCGAAGATATCTTGCTTTCTCGGCCCAAAGTTTTCAAGAAGTCCAAGATAAAGTTTACTAAAGTTTATGGACTACATAGTGTTTTCTCGCTTCCCTGTACCTCCTTCTGCCGTAAAACCAAGAATACTCATGAATTTATCCTTTTTCCTACAGAATATTTTTGTAAAAAAAGTGACAGAAGATTTCTATAGATTAATGAATTGCCCTGAAGGTTTCTCATATTTCTTGATGATAGAAACCAACGCCTCACAATTGGACTATTCATCTTGCAGAAAAATGTAGTGTCATCTGCAAAAGGAAGATGATTAACTCTTGGGCTGTGGAGAGAAACTCTTATCCCTGATAGTTTTTCCAGCTTGTTGCGCTCAATCACAAAACCCTAAAAGCACCTCTGTGCAAAGGATGAAAAGATAAGAAGATAATGGATCTCCTTGTCTCAAGCGTCTCGAAGGAATAATGAGGTGCTCCATTGACTATGAATGCATCTCAAACAGTAGTAACACACTGCATTATCTAATTTATCCATATATCATGGAATCCAAGTTTAATTAGAACCGCTGTTAGGAAATCACACTCTAGACGATCATAAGCTTTACTCATATCTGTCTTTACTGCCATAGAGTCGTACACTCGCGCCTTAGAAACTTGCAGATAATACAAAGTGTCATGCATTATAAGCACATTATCCGCTATTGCCCGTCCTGGGATAAAATCCGTTTGAGTTTCCGAGATTAGACCCGGAAGAATAGAATGGAGCCTCTTGGTAAGAATTTTGGCCACAATCTTATAATAAATATTGCATAACGAAATTGGCATGTAGTTTGCTACCTTCTTAGGACTAGTTCCTTTCGGAATAAGCCTTATATTGGTAAATTCTGGCCAAGGGGAAACGTCCCATAGAGGAAGAAGGATTGAATGTATTCTACAATATCATTCCCTAAAGAACTCCAAAATGATTGGAAAATCTTGCCGAGAAGCCATCCATGCCTGGTTCCTTTTTTTGGATTGATAGAAAACAGCGGTAAGCATATTCCCTCATGAGAAGGAATGGAGATTAATTGATCGTTCATCTCTTGCGTAATGCGTGGCGATATAGTATCGTTTACCACTTCAAGGTTGCATGAAGACTGACTCGTAAAATATTACGAAAGTAGTCCGAGATTAACCCTTGAAACTCATTTTCCTCATGAAAGGAATTCCCATTAGCATCCTTCAAAACCATGAATCTAATGATGGTTCTTCTACCCCAAGTAGTGTGAAACAAGTAAACTGAATTCTTATCTCCTTATTGTAGCCAAAGGACCCGACTTGTTTGCTTTGAAAAAGTTTCCTCCTCTTTATAAGTCTCCTCTAACTCTCCAGTGAGTGTAGCTATAAGAACCTGATATGGGAAATCAGAAGATAAAGCAATTTCCAAAAGCTTTAGAGTATCTTCAATCTTCTTTAGACTATTAAAATTATGTTCCTTTGTCCCAGAAATATGCTCCTCCTACAACCTGTGATTATCTGCTCAATCGATTGGTGCTTACAGTTTTCCATATCGTATCGATAATATCATGAATCTCTTCCTTATCACATAGCCACCTATCAAATCTGTAAATACCTCGCCTCTTAATTTTTGAGTCATCGATAAAAGTAATCAAGGGACATGATCAGACCTTTCAACCCTAAGGTATTCAACTCTTCCAGAAGGGAAGTTCTCAATATTATCATCATTAGACAAAGTCTTATCGAGACGGACTTGAACAAAGTGATCATACCTTATGCCACACCAAGAAAACTGATTACCAAAATTTTTAACATCCCAAAGCCCATTCCGAGAGTGCAAACTTCGGAAGTTAATGAAAGAACCTTCACGTCAAGCAAGGCCACCTTTCTTTTTGCTTTGCTCCACTATATCATTAAAGTCTCATGTGAGAAGCCAAACTCCAGTCCTACTAGCTCCGATACTACTCAGCTTATCCAAAACTTCTTTCCGTTTACTACTCTCAGGATGGCCATAAACAAAGGTTAAATAGAAAACCTTAGTTTTATACTTAATGTGTGTGTCAATGAAATTTGCACAAGACAAAATTATCTCTAAATCAACGTCTCTAAAAAGAGCTAGTCCTCCCTTCGTACCTACATGTGGTACTGTGAATTGTTTTGCGTATCCCATCCACTGAAAAACATGAAAAAAAAATTCATCTTGATTCTTTGTTTCCATGAGAAACGTTATGTGAGGAATCGGTCTTATTTCCCTTAGACGTCGAACTGTAAGGGTGCTTCCTGTTAGTTTGTAATTGAGTTTAGTTTGTATAAGTTATTAATTTGTATAACACATTGCGAATGACTTAGATGTCATAAAGTCATTTGTATAATTATAAGTCTTTGTATAATCGAAGAGATACAAAACTTTACGACATAATCGTTAGTTGGTTATGCCACCACTTATGTCTATTCGGAGAGACAACTCTCTTCACTTGTGTCTAGTCATGTTGTATTTATACACTCACTGTGAATCAATAATGTAATGTGTGTTTTTCAGTTTAAAAGTATTGGTTACGATTTTGTTTTGAGTGTTACCAAGTAACAGCAAGCGAGACGTATTGAGAGGGACAAAAACATAAACACTCTATTTTTTTGTTATTCTCAACGATTTTTTTATTAAGTCTTACATGGTATCAGAGCGTTACCGATACACTTGGGCCTGAAATTAAAAAAAAAAAACACAAAAACACTCATTCGAGAGAAGAGAGTTATGGAGACGATGTCACATATTGTGACTCAGATCTTCAATGGTGAGAGTTATGGGTTTTGGCACATCAAGTTAAAAACAATTTTCAAAACAAAGAAATTTTGGGAAATTGTTGAAGGAGGAGTTCCAAACCCACCAGCCCAAGGAGATTAAGTCTCGAAGCCGTGCAACAAAGGATTCAGTGTGATGAAGCATCTTTAAAGGATTTGACAACATTTTAAATTTTTCAAACTTCAGTCTCGGATTCAATATTTTCGAGAATCGCTCTCGCATCAAGCGTGAGAGAAGCTTGGAATGCTTTGGAATTGGAATTCCAAGGATCTCCTCAAATGAGGATAATAAAACTTCAATCTCTTAGAATGGGAGTATAAGAATTTGAAGATGAATGAAAGTGACAATATCAACACTTTTCACGACAAAATTGATCCTCAAGGGAGAAGGATATTGAACATTAAGATGAAGCATAAGAGTTTTCTATTTAGATGGAGTAACTCGGACGTAAGTGCTTTACTTGCACGTGAAGAAGAACTCAACAAAGTCAAGTTATGGCATAGATGATTGGGGCATGCTGGTTTTGACAAATTAAAAAAGATACAAGCGGTGAAGATTGTAGATTATCTTCCCAAGTTTGAAGTCACAAAAGAAATATGTGACTCATGTGAGATGGGAAAGCAAGCAAGGAAACAATTTCCTAATTAAGAAGTCTCAAACAAAGACAAGTGAAGTATTG
The DNA here is from genome assembly GCA_004349715.1 of Crucihimalaya himalaica. Lineage (NCBI taxonomy): Eukaryota > Viridiplantae > Streptophyta > Magnoliopsida > Brassicales > Brassicaceae > Crucihimalaya > Crucihimalaya himalaica. The sequence continues at coordinate 1,384,320 of SMJT01000020.1, forward strand.
GAGTTGATACACTCGGATGTTTGCGGTCCTATGCAAAACGAATCTATGAGTGGCAGCAAATATTTTGTATTCTTTATTGATTATTATACACGGATGAGTTGGGTGTATTTAATTAAAAACAAAAGTGAAGTCCTCTCAAAGTTTAAGACGTTCCAGTCGTTGGTCGAAATTCAATCCAGGAAAAAGATCAAGCAACTTAGAACAGATTGGGGGTCTCTCTCGGTGAACTGTGGCCATCCCCGGTGATGGTTACTCTTTTACAAGGAGTTTATCACATTGTGTCAAGAAGCTGGGATTCAAAGTCAAATCTCCACCATACTCCCCACAACAGAATGGTGTCTCAGAAAGGAAGAAAAGAACACTAGTGGAGATGGCCCGATCAATGCTTGTGGATCGAGGTCTCCCAAACAAGTTATGGGCTGAGGCAGTGGCTACATTAAACTATATATTCGGAATCTATTACCTACCAAGTCTCTAGAAGAAAAGTAACTCCAATGGAGAAGTGGAATGGAGGCAAACCAAGTGTGGAACATTTGAAAGTGTTTGGGAGTTTATGCTATGTGCATATACCAGAAGAAAAAAGGACGAAGCTTGATGTCAAGGCCAAATGTGGTGTATTCATAGGCTATAGTAGCGAGTATAAAGGGTATAAAGTGCTTTTGTTAGACGAAGAAAAAATAGAAATACCATGAGATGTGATATTTGATGAAGAAAAGAGATGAGATTGGGGGAAGAAAAAAGTGAAGAAGTTCTATCTTTCATCAAATGATACCGAGTCTCAAGAGGATCGACAAGATCAAAGATCAAGTATTGTCGTAGACACTCAAATTGAAGATGAAAGAGAAGAAGAATCTCTGAATAGACCAAGAAAATTTTGTTCTTCAATGAGATAATTCAAAGAACCAATCAAACAGAGGAGATGGCGCAAATACATGAAGCATGTCTAATGATGAATGAAGAACCTCAAACGTTTGATGAAGTAGTAAAAAAAAAGAATGGTGAGAAGCCATGAAAGAAGAGATTCAAATGATTGAGAAGAATCGTACGTGGCAAATGATCAAGAAACCAAAAGATAAGAATGTAATAAGCGTTAAATGGATTTATCGTTTAAAGACAAATGCAAGTGAAGTGCCTATAAAGCATAAAGCAAGGGTAGTGGTCAGAGGATTCACTCAAGAATATGAAGTCGATTATCTTGAAACGTTTGATCCCGTTTCAAGGCATGACACCATTCGAACTATATTAGCGGTTGCGGCTCAAGAGAAATGGAAACTTTTCCAAATGGATGTGAAGTCAACATTTCTAAATGGAGAATTGCAAGAAGAAATTTATGTTGAATAAACACCGGGTTTCATACAGAAGGAGAATAAGGAAAGGTTCTAAGGCTACACAAGACGCTCTACGACTTGAAACAAACGCCTAGAGTGTGGTATGGGCGAATTGATGAATACTTTATGCAAATTTGGTTCAAAAGAAGTATCAATGAAGCTGCATTATACGTGATGAAGACAAAGGAAGATATGTTGGTGATCAGTCTATACGTAGATGATAAACAACTTGAAGCTTATAAAGAAGTTCAAAGATGATATGAAACAAGAGTTGAAATGACAGATCTAGGAGAACTAAACTACTTTCTTGGAATGGAAATTGATCAAGATAAAGATGGAGTATTTCTATCACAAGAGAAATATCCAAACAAACTTCTAGAGAAGTTCAGAATGAAGGAGTGCCAAAGCGTTAAGTCGTCTCTTTCACCTCATGGAAAAAGTGAAGAAGAAGAAGGGAAGTTTGAAGATGAAACTAAGTATAGAAGTTTAGTCGGAGGACATCTATACTTGTGTCCATCAAGGCCGGATCTCATGTATACAAGTTTCTACTTATCAAAGTACATGTCATCACCACTCAATAAACATTATCAAGAAGCAAAGCGTGTTCTAAGATACATCAGAAGAACAACCAAGTTTGGAGTTTAATTTTAAAGTGTAGAAGAACCAGAGCTTCATGGATATTCAGAGAGTGATTGGGGTGGATCGATTGAAGATAAGAAGAGTACATCAGGTTATGTATTCACACTAGGATCGACGATGTTTTGTTGGCTATCAAGCAAGCAGAAAACCGTAGCACAATCCACAGATGAAGCTAAGTACATTGCATTATGTTCAGCAGCAAACCAGACCATTTGGCTACAAAGATTGATGAAGGAAATCGGGTTCAAAACTGAAGAAGGAGTGAAGATATATTGTGACAACAAATCGGCCATAACCATTGGCAAGAACCCGGTTCAACATAGAAGAACAAAGCACATTGATATCAAGTATCATTTTGTGCGTGAAGCTGAGCAAAAGAAATTTATAAAACATCGTCTGTATATTAGTGTTTCGTTTTGTTTTTTATTTACGTTTTGTGTTTTGTGTCTTCACGTGAAGCAGGTTCAGATGAGAAGCATCGATCGATACCACACTAGTATCGATCGACACCAGGACGAGCAGAGAATGCAATTACTCATGATCCGAGTATCTATCGACACCAGCAATGGTATCGGTCGATACCCCGGGCACAAGTATCTTCTTGCTTCTCATTCTTCCACTTGGTTCTTCTGATTTCTTTTACCAACGCTAGACTAGATAACACTGGGGACAGTGTTGTTTAAGTCTGGGGGAGGTAGTTGCTAACGACGTGTTTGTTTTTCTTAGAGTCAGTCGTTTTTGTGTCAAAATTTGTTTTATTGAGTCAAAATTATCCTGGAGATTATGATCTTGTTTTTGAACTTACTGTGCTGACTTTACTTCTGAGTGTTCATTGTTACAGAACCAGTTTTCAGATCGACTAATGAAAAATCCAAAGGCTGACCAGTTGACTAGAAAACACACATGTTTCCAGTGGATTTCATCGAAACCTGAGCATGATTTTTGCACTTCATCGATGTGGTTAGTGTCTCTAGAGCTTGATTCCTCACTCATATCTGACAAAAGAGACCCATGTGTTTAAGGTAATGGTATCTCTCTCCCCTGTTATAAGTTTACAAAAGAGCATAAAAGTGATATGATTTTCTTCTGAGTAGAGGGCTAGGAAAATTTCCAGCGATCCCATTATTTTACTTGTGAAGGAATGATCACACAAAGGTTGGAAGCGAGGTTAGGAAAATTTCCCGTGATACCACTGTTCGCCTACACCTTTGATACACGGAGAGGAAAGAACCGGGGATTCGGTGGCAAACACCATTAATACTCGCGTCTCAGACCTTAATGTGTATATGCAGAGCTAAAAAGAAAAAAAAGAGAAAATAAAGTAGAAAGAAACGAGATGATCAAAATTAAGTCTGGGGAAGTAGAAACAAATACCAAAAAAGTAGTGAGAATTTTGCGCCGCTATTCTTTTTGATACATCCCGATTTATTTAGTTTGGGAAAAGAATCTCATATAAGAACCCTCTTAGGCATCTAACTAAGTAGCTGCTGACTTGTAGTGCAAACTGTTTGATAAATCTTGATTAAACCGTATCCAGTGGAGAGTGCCTGTAAGATTCTTGTGTAAGTAATAGTATCTGACGTCGAATCTGTTTATGCCCTGCTTTACAGATAACCGAACATTAGATACTTTTCTAAACGTTTCACAAAGACTGTCGTTAAGGTTTATTTTAATTGTTTTATAATAAAGGTATTTGTGTAGTTCCTTATTGAAGTTTTAATCGTAAATTTGTGATCACAATGTTTTAATTTAATCTCAAGTTTAATAAAAATTACGAAGAATTAATATAAATGTAACGTATATAAAAAAATATTAATATATTTTGTAAAGTATTATAATGACACTCTTTATATGAAATAAGACGGAAATTCTTAAAACAGGAATTCATGGTAGGTCCTTTTTCACAAAGGCAGATTTATGGGTTGGGGTTTTTAAAATTTATTGTTTAAAGTTATTTGTACGTCTCTCAGTAGTTTCACAAGAAAGTGTTCCGTTTAAGCGATTTTTGCATCACAGATTAAAAAACTTAAATTCTGTTTTAA
>SMJT01000020.1:1388494-1712887 GCA_004349715.1 Crucihimalaya himalaica
GGAAGAAGCTAGAGCATAAGATCTACGAGAAGTTAACATTGGGTGGTTAGATTCTGGACTGTAAAAAGTAATAAAGATATTAGAAGAAGGTCACTACAGTATCTCAGGAAAACAAGGAGCTCCGCTTTTTCAGAACCCTTCTGCCGGTGGGTTTTCTGTTGGCTTGAGGCAAGCAAAGGCTAAGTTGGGGAGTTGATATAACATGCGTTCATTAAACATTTTAGACCATGAATATAAGCCTTTTTACGTCTTTCCTATCGTGTTGCCGTATCTGTAAAGTCTTTTCAGGTTTTGCCATGTTTGAGCCTTAATTGGAGTTTTTAGAGCATTTAGAGTCATTCGGAGCTGCTGAGGCAATTCGTTGAAGACTATTACACCGATGGATTGAGCTCAAATTGGACGAGAATTAGATCAATGGATTAGCTGCATTTGGAATGTTTCGTGAAGACATCCAGTCCTGGCAAAAAACCAGAAATGTCCTGGTCAATCGGAACCGATACCAGGGTACGATCGATACCTGACGCGGAAAGGAATAACGCGACTTTCTAACGAATCTTAGAAGAATACTGCTTTGGCCCAGAAAGACTTATAAACAAGAAAGCCCATAACCGTGTTTTAGACTATAAAAGGTTCGCCCTGTTAGACTACAACTTATTCTAGGCATTTATTTTACTTGGTTCTTTAGGAGACAAGTCTGAACTCTTTTCGTGGGAGAGTAAGATCGAACCCTTTGTTATTTCCTACTTTGATGACTATTCATCAGTTTTGCTTCAATTATCAGGTCGAGTAATCTCCTTTTAGGTTAGGGTTTTCTCATTAAAGGATCATGTTGTTAAGACTAGATTAACTGTTAGGTCACAATCAAATTGAATTCTTCACCAAAAAGGTTTGTCCCGAAGCTATCTAGTGACGAACTGGAATCAGATTTTAGGATTTGTGATTAGCTCACGAAAGTGAGATTGATTAACGCGACAGAACCAGGTGAGACAAGAATTATATATCTGCAAAGAAATTGTAAATATTTTGTGAACATATCACACTTGACATTAAGTGGTTAGCATCTAAGGATTGCAAGAAATCGAAATCAAGATTTAGACTTAGAAACGTTTCGCAACGTAAAGTTGTTAATATATCTTAGTGATTTGAGTTCGAGAACAATGCTTAACCTGAACCCTGTTGATTGATTTGTCTGCATTCCTTGATTTCCTGAGAAATACCCTAGGCCTATATCCTCTCCATTGATTTTACATCTTTTAATTCTGCATATTTATATTCTCGCTTGATTGATTTGGCTTAGCGTAATTTGATTCTTGAAATCTATTGTGTGATTCTCTAAGTCTTTGTGGTTCGACCCCTACTATACTGCAACCACTGCTTTTGTATCCTTAGGGTATTATTTTGAGCATATCAGCGGTTTCAGGGACTTTTCCAAACATTTACAAATAGAAGGAACAAAGGCCTTAGAAATAGAAGCAACAAGCGAATACTTACATTTCTCATTTAGAGGTACAGAAGCTGAAGCAGTAGTCAACTCACGATCAACACTTCCTCTCTTCCTTGGCGAGCTCCTGATCGGTATCACCATCCTTTTCCTCGAGCCAAATCACGTGAGACGGCTTGTACCACTTCTTTTAGTTCTCAAAGCTGATTTGCTTTCACCTTCCTCTTAGATCCTCGCTTTGGTCCAGGTTTACGCCTTGTTACCTCAGATTGCACTAAGTCTTCACCATTCTTTGCTACAACTGTCGACTCTGGTCCCTCCTCGTCAATTGACGCTACCTGCTCATTGTAATGTAATGACTGAATTGATTATTATTGAGAATGATTTACATGATATATATATGCAGAGTACAAGGAGAGACACTAGGGTATAGCTATACATATTCATTACATAACACAACATTCCTTATATTGTCTGCATGCCCCCTCAAGATGGAGGGACTGGTGTCACTCCTATCTTGCTGTAAAGTTCTTGAACCGAGCCCGTGAGAGTGGCTTCGTCAGAGCATCGGCCAGCTGATCTTTGGTGGATACATGAGAGACCCTGATAGCTCCAGATTGCACATTATCTCGGACAAAATGATAATCAAGAGCGAGATGTTTCATCCGGGAGTGAAATATCGGATTTGCACTGAGATAAGTGGCGCCAATGTTGTTACAATAAATCACTGGTGCGGAAGGCAGTGGAATGCCAAGTTTGGTGAGAAGAGAACATATCCAGCGTTGTTCTGCTGCAACATTAGCAACAGCACGGTATTCGGCCTTAGTGGAGGACCGCGCAACCCCTTTCTGCTTCTTGGAAGACCAAGATATTGGTGTAGAGCCAATATAGACGATATATGCGTTGGTAGACACATAATCATCTCTGTCACCTGCCCAGTCCGCATCTGAAAATGCATGTAAAGTGAGAGGCGAGTTAGCGCGGAGGAAGAGACCGTGAGAAGGAGTGCCAGCGAGATAATGGAGGATATGTTTAGCAGCCATACAATGATCGTCAGTAGGCTTATGCATGAACTGAGACAGCTTTTTCACGGCGAAGGCAATGTCATGCCTAGTAAAGGCCAAATACTGCAAATTGCCGATAACCATGCTATACTCACTTGGGTCAGAGAGAGGAGAGCCTGAGTTGATGGACAATTTTGGATGAGGAGCCATAGGCGTGGATACTGGCTTTGCATTAAGCATTTTTGTTTTAGTGAGGAGGCCAACTACATATTTCCCTGCATCAAATGAAGACCAGCCTTTGTACGATGTGCTTCAATGCCTAAGAAATAGCTCAGAGTGACTTGATCTTTGATAGAGAACCGGCGAGCTAGTTCAGAAATCACTCGGGTAACCAATGCATCTGTGCTTCCCGTCGCAATTATATCATTGATATATCATGGTTTTTACCCAATTTTAGCCATGATATAGGTCTTGTTTTTAGAGTCCTTCTAGTGTTTTTGTAGTCTTTTTGAGTCTTTTCAGGTTTTGGCACGTTTGGAGCATAATTGGAGATATTGGAGCATTCTGGAGTTTGTTTTTGGCATTCGTTGAATAACTTCCCACCGTTGGATTGAGCTCAAATTTGGATACAAGATAGAATAATGGATTAGCTTTCATTTGGAAGTGGTTTGAGGCCATTCTAACGGTGCGATCAAAAGTTATGCCAGTTTTCGTGAAGACAGTCCAGTCTGGCGGGCACAGAGTCCTGGTATCGACCGACACCCACCTGTTATCGATCGATACCGACTGCAGGAAAGGAAAACATGTGATTTTACAAGTCTGAAGAGTCTGCAACTTGGCCCATAAGATTCTATTATTTACATTTAAGCCTAGAACGTGTTTTAGCATTATATTTAGGGTTTTTAGCCACTTCTAGACGAGGGGATTTTTATCCTAATACTTTGAGAGAGATTAGTTCCGGGTTTTGTGGGAGACAATTCTGAACCCTTGTTTACTCTTGATTTATTCTATGCAATCTATTTTATTCATGATGTTTGCTTCATTCACCATGTCTGAGTAGATTCCTTGTTAGGATTAGGGTTGCTTAAAGGTATTTGTAGGATTATTAGATCTGAATTAATTGTTAGGGAATAATCTATAGAGCTTTTCACCTAGACTTGAGATTAATGCTGATTCTAGCCTCGCGAACTAGAATCTGATTTTAGGTTGTTTGATTGGCACGAAAGTGTGATTGATTGCCTGATCTAGTGTTTGTTGAACAAAAGCCCTATTCGCAAGGAAATTTGGTTTAGAGATTTTGTGAACAATTGAACTTGATCGTTAATGCTTGTTTAAATTCATAGAATTTGCAAAGAAATTTGGAATTCTAGGTTTAGGCATAGATAGTTTTCGCAACGACAGTTGGTTTACTTTACATCTGTGTTTCAAGTTTGACAGCGGAGCTTAATTTATTCCTAACAATTGATTTGATTTGATAATTCTGATTTGCCTGCAAGTTTCCCTAAGCCTAGCGTTTTCCTCCACTGAATTACTACCTGTTTTAATTGTTTTGCTATTCTTAGTTTCATCTATTTGGTTTAGCTTAATTCATATTCTAGAATCTATTGAGTGTTATCTTGAGTCCTTGTGGATTGACCCCTAGAATACTACAGCGTCTGCTTAGATACTTTAGGGTATTAAATTTGAGCATATCAATCATCCACATAAACCAAGACATAAACAACATCAGTACCTCGATGATACGTGAAAAGCGATGTGTCAGCATTAGAATTGCGGAAACCAGCTGCAACAAGATACGCTTTAAGCTCTTCATACCACGCGCGCCGCGCTTGTTTCAATCCATAGAGAGCCTTGTTGAGCCGACACACATGATCTGGACGATCCAGATCAACAAAACCAGGTGGCTGCGAGACATAAACATCCTCGTTTAGTGTTTCCTGCAGAAAAGCGTTGTTCACATCGAGCTGCCGTATAATCCAGTAGTAACGAACTGCATTCTCCAACACCACGCGGACAGTAGTTGATTTTATTACAAGACTAAAAGTCTCTGAGTAATCAACACCGTATTGCTGATTGAACCCGCGAGTGACGATCCGTGCTTTGTGCCTATCAAGCAAACTATTAGGCAAATACTTAAGAGTGAATATCCATTTAGTTGAGATAACATTTTGATTCGGTGTCGGTGGAACCAAATCAAAAGTTCCTGTGCGAACCAGCGCATTGAACTCCGTCCACATCGTATTCCGCCATTTTTGATCCCTTAAGGCTTGGTGTACGGTTGTGGGAATAAAGGGTTTGGTTGAAATATTGAGGCAAAGTCGATTAACTGGTTTGGTTATATTATTTTTGGAACGGGTTTGCATATTATGGTGATTTATCGGAGGATTAGGAGGTGACGATGGAGAGGAAGAGTGTGAATTTTGGTTTGGTGTCGGAGGCGAAGACGAAGATGATGTGTGTGATGGTGGGCTTTGGTTATGTGGGCTTGAGTGTGAATGTGTTGATGGGCTTGGACTATTTGGGCTGGATTGACTAGGTTGGGCCGATGGGCTTGAGTGAATGAGAGGAGGATTTGGACCCAGAGTTGAAGTGTCGGGAGGCAGGATGTGTGACGACGACGACGGAGACTCCAATTGTTGATGTAGCGGAGAGAGAGGCACGATGTTGTTGGATGCAGAGACCGTCGGTGATGGTGATGGAGGTGATGATGGTGAAGGATCTGAGCTTAGGGGCACGTTGGGAACTGTGACAAATTGTGGTCGTTGGGGTATAGTGGTGGTCGGTGGTGCTAGAACCTGTGATGAATATTCAGAGGAAGACACAACTGGAGCCGATACAGCAGCAAATGGGTATGTGCCTTCGACAAACCTCACATGTCGAGAAGTGTAGATACGACCGGATTGCTTGTCAAGACACAGATACGCGCTTTGTGTAAGCGAATATCCGAGAAAGAAACACGGTGTAGAATGATGGTCAAGCTTGTGAGCTGCATAAGGTCTGAGCCAGGGGAAGCACATGCAACCAAACACCTGGAGTTTCAGGTAATTCGGTTTCTGATTGAATAGCCGTTCATACGAGATTTGATTGTCGATTGCAGCGCTTGGCAGTCGATTAATGAGATAAACTGCTGCAGTGAAGGCATAAGACCAGTAGCTCGTCGGCATTGAGGATTGACTCATCAGGGTGAGACCAGTCTCAACCACATGACGGTGCTTTCTTTTGGCGATGCCATTGTGTTGTAGAGTATGTGGTGGACTCGTGAGATGAAAGATTCCGTTGTCAGTCAAGAAGCGACGAAGAGCAATAAATTATCTGCCATTGTCTGAGCATAAGATAATGATTTTCCTCTGAAACCGAGTCTCAACAAGTGCCTTGAAGGAAATGAAGGTTTCTCTGGTTTGGTCTTTTGTTTTAAGTGGGTACAGCCAGGTGTAGCGAGTATAATGATCTGTGATAACTAAGTAGTATTTGTAGTTGTCAACAGACATAATTGGTGAAGTCCATACATCGCTATAGAGCATTTCTAGAGGTTTATTTGAAGTGATTGTATTGGTAGAGAAAGGCAATTTGTGGCTTTTGTTAATAAGGCAGTTTGAGCAAGCAAAAGTTTTATTAAAAGAATCTGAATTAGGCAAAGAAAATTGAGAAACAATGGTTTTTAAAATAGGAAAAGAAGGATGGCCAAGTCTTTGATGCCAAGAGTTGACATCGATTTTTGGTGTAGGGGAAGCGAAGTTTGATGATGGTGAGGAGACAGGCCATTCGTACAGCTCATTCTTGGTTATGCCTTGGAGCAATCGGGCCCCCGTGCTGAGATTCTTCACCTGAAACGAAGTTGGGAAAAATTCCACACAAACTTGATTATTTTTGCACATTCGATATACTGATATGAGATTGCGCGTTAAATCAGGAACAAACAAAAAAATCTTGCAGTTTAAGATCACGGGAAATAGTAGAGAGAAAAGAGGAACCAGTATGAGAGATGGTGAGACCCGAGCCATCTGCAATGGTGACTTCTTCTCCCCCAGTATATGGATGATGCAGCGCAAGATTATTCAGATCAGATGTCAGATGGTGCGTGGCACCCGTGTCCATAATCCAGTTGGCAGCATTGTATGGAGTAGCATTGTGTGGAGCAGCAGCCAAATGAGCACAAGGCTGCCATGGTGCTGGTGCATGAGCTGAAGCAGGACTATAAACACCAGCCTGTTGGAACTGATGACAGCGCCTTGCACTGCGACCCGTGATCCCACAGATTTGACACATGCCGAGGTACGGTCGCGGTGTGTACTGCGAGGACTGACGAGGCGCAGATTGTGGGGAAGACTGCTGCCAATTGGTGTGAGGACGAGGAGTCTGTTTTTGATAGTGCTGATTTTTGGTGTTTTCTTTGTAGATGGTTGCATTCGCAGTGACGGGAAGCGACGATGAAGAAGCTAGGACGGACTGAAGCTTGGCCTCTTGATTGAGAAGTTTTTAATGAATCTCCGTGTGTGATGGTGGAGAATCACGAGCTTCAATCTGATCAGCCACAGACTTGTAGTCGTCGGAGAGACCTTCAAGGATATATTCAACTTGATCCTCGTGGTCAATTGCCTATCCAAGGAGAGCAAGTTGATCGAATCTGGTGGTGAAGCCTTGATAGTACTCGTTGATGGACTTAGTTCCCTTCGTCCAATGCTTGAGTTGTTGTTTAAGCTGCTTGATATGGCCACGACTTGGCTTTGCGTAGATGGAGGTGAGTGTGCTCCAGATCTCGGCGGCAATAGTGGTTTTTGAAAGCAGTGGTGCAGATTTGTGGTGATGGCACCGAGTAAAGCACTATAGATCAAACGATCTTGCCTTTTCCAGAGTGTGTGGGCGATGTTCACAGTGACAACATTATCGGTGGTGATAGTTGGTGGTGGAACATCGGTGGAGCCATTCAAAAACCCTACAAGACCGTATCCGTCAAGCAAAGCGTGGATCTGAAGACTCCACATAAGAAAATTCGAAGCATTTAGCTTTGTAACGTTTGTCATGTTGATTGTGAGGAGAGGAGAAGAACCAGGAACTGTAATGGTTTCATTGGATGTGGTCTGTGTTTCAGAGGTAGACATGATGAACTCGAAGATTTGAAAAAGAAAAGGTGACGGCCAAAAGAAAATTTTTTAGATGGTTAGGTATCTTTGCTTTGATACATGTAATGTAATGACTGAATTGGTTATTATTGAGAATGATTTACACTATATATATATATGCAGAGTACAAGGAGAGATTCTAAGGTACAGCTGTACATATTCATTACATAACACAACTTTCCTTATATTGTCTACACTCATCGTGCAACATAGACTCGTCAATGTTATCCACTATATTGTCCTTACCTACAACCTCTAGATCGGAATCCAGCTTCTTCATTGCTTTTGGGTGCTGATTCTCATTGACAAACTCCGATAGAGCTCCACTAAAAGTAATAGTGACATCCGTGAAGCCCTCCGAAGCTCCCAATCTGTCAAAAACCGAAGAGAGCGGAACCAAAGCTTGATTTATTATTTCAAGAGCTGGTCTACGATCTTTCAATTGCTGAGGAGGCTATTCCTCGAATGGAGTCTCAAGTCTTTCTAAGACTGGTCTTCTCCCTTTAGCTTTAACGTTTCTCTCAATCATAGCTGTCGCTTGAATTTTCTTAGACATAGAATCTGTCGTTATCTTCGTTTCTTGCCTGTTAGTAGGCAGTAAAGGTAACGGTATAGGGACCTCATCCTTCTCTGCCGGAGAAGTATCGTGGCTGTTCAGGCTTGAGTGGAAGCTGCCATTACATTACTTCTCGATTTAGCAGGGGAAACTCGTTGTCGCTTAAAAGTGTGGGACTGTTCCCGTGTAAACTTGTCTCTGAACCCTCCTTGGACATAAGCACGACGAGAAGAGTGGGAAGTTAACTCTAGACCGTGATTTCTTTCTTCCCGACTTCGAGGATAACCATAACGGGAGTCGTAATCTTATCTCTGCCAAACATAATGCTCCCGATCATGTCTATCATTTTTTTTAAGGACTTAACTTCTGTCCACTCTGTTTGCAGACCAAGTCTTAACTCTAAGAGGAGATCAAAATCTCTTTCTTGAACCAGGATAATGAAGTTCACCACCTTTATACTTGGGGATACGCTCCTCCTTATGACTTGCATTAGTCGAAAACTTGATGCTCTAAGCTGAAGAGTACTTTCGATCCTCCTTTCTACTCTTATGCGCTTCTACTCTAGTGCGAGTATTGACTTGGTTCACATCCTCAGATTTTGGAAATGGTATTTGAATGCGTGTAGATGGGCAGTCCGCCTCCTCATGCAACAAACTCATGCACTAAAAATAGTGCTTTTCTGAACCTTCATACTCAAAATAAATAAAGACTTCATTAGTGTTAAAATCGATTGCCATATGTAATATGTGGCTTGAATGCATTTAACTCAACTTTAATCCTAGCCTAGACGCATCATAATCTATGACTTGTCCCAGATTTTCCCCAATAGACTCCAAGGTAGCCTTATGCCAATAGTGGAGAGGTATACCATGTATCCGTATCCAAAACGAAATTTTTAATGGAAACGAATCCGAGAAAATAGGTTCCCAGCTTTCCAACACAAACATCCATCTTTTCTAATAAAATGGAGCACGATGAAGGAGCGCATTCAGGTCTTCTTCTGTTTTAAACTTGAAAATGAATTTGTCTTGACCTAGATCTCTCCCCTGCACACTCGATTTCAGAGGCCATATAGACGACATAAAACTTAGAAGACCTTTAGTGTTTTGCACCTTCAAGTTAGCAAGTCGACCTATTAACGCCAATCGATTAGCCTCCATTTGTGTTATCTACATCCGGAATCAGGATAGGCTCCTTCTGATGTCATGATATGTTCTTGTCAGATCGTGATCGTGAAGAGTTATAACTCGTTATGAAAGACGAATGAAGCAGCTGATCAAACAATGATGTTCCACAAAGTGAGAAGAAGAACGCAGCCACACTGTATACACCAATACTATTAAGGCATATTCGTGTCGATGAAGAATAAGAATTCACCAGCGGTACGAAGAGAAAACGAGACCTCTCACACAAAACGCATAACGAAGTGTGGAAAAAAACAATAACAAATCTGTATAAAACAGAAACACCTCTGGATTGGTTTCAGAACTAGCAGATCGCGATAACCCTAGATGATAAAAGAAGAAAACGATCACCAAAGCTCACATCAAATAAGGATTGAAGCTTGATACATCATCCCTTGTCGTTGACCTGTGAAGCCGAAATATATGGTAATCAAATTCAAAATATTGTCTCCCCTAAACCTTAAACACTAAAATTTGTGTGTTTATATAACACTATAATTTTTTTTTATTTATAGTATAACTATAAAAAACTAAAGTGTGATTAATTTACTAAAATTAAGTTTTCAACATATTATAGTTATTCTAAAAAAACTTTATTTACTTTAGCTCATTTAAGTTTTAATATTTAAATTTTATTATTCCGTTATATATTTGACATACTATTCAGATCGTAAACTATTTTGTTATTCTATTATATATATCTGATATACCACTGAGATCTTATTGATTTTCATTTAAGATTTAGTTTTTCCTTAATCTGCGAGTTGGATACGTCTTTAAGATAATGATTGGTTATGACACTAGACATTTAACGTGAAAGTCCCAAGGCATGTGGGAGCCTCATGATTCATCTTGTTAATAAATTCTTATATTAGCTGTAATTTAATTTAATTTAATTTCGCAAATGAATGTGACTAAAATTATAATTATCTCAGCTGTTATCTCTTTTTAATCCTTCTGAACTGTTTCAAGGAAAGTCTCAGTTGCTTTCCTCCCAAGACAAAGCAAAAGCCCTTACACAAACGTCACCATAAGCAAATCTGTTAGCAAGCATCTGATTTGCGACCGAAACAGATTGGTTCATCCAATGGAACGTCCCGTACGGGACGCGTTAATTAAAGTTATTTATCCAAAAAAAAAACAAAAGTAGAGTTTTTGTTTTGTACACTTTGTTGAAAAAAGCTGTAAATTGTAGAATGATTAAAGTCATTGACATTTGATGGCAAAAACAAGTGTTCATCTTATAACTTTGACCCACAAAACAAAACCTACAACATTAAAAAATGTATACCAAATTCCCAAAAAAGAAGGAAAAGTAATTAAGAAAAAAAATAAAAAATAAATGTGGAACTTCTTCCATACTTTGTTGAAGAATGAAGAATAAGAAGATATCATCTTCAAAGAATAACGTGAAATTTAAGTGTTCATACGTGAGAAGGACGCTATCTTCTATACGGATCATCACTAGTATTGATATCAATGAAGATAATGAGATGGTGGAGATGTATTAATGTAATGAGGAGAATGAGTCGTGGACTTAAGGTACTGGATCAAGTTCATGAAGACTTGGATCTCGCAAGCGATCCGTAAAGCGCTGTCGTATGAGTGACCAAATTCCTCTTCGGATAATCGAAGGAGATTCTCAAACAATGGATGGGTCAGCAAATCAGCATCCATCTCTAACTTGCATTGCGTATCTCTGTCGTTTCCGACATAGACTCGGACTCGTCCTTCTTCCGGTAATGTCGCTCTCTGGGAGAAGCTCTTGGCTCCGCAACATAGTAGCTTTTTCACCACACATTTCATCTTCTTTGTGTTTGAGTTTGAATAATTTTGTCTTTTGGGTTTTTGTAGTTGTGAGGCTTGTAATGTTTTATGGAAAAACTGGTGGAGATATTTATAAGACTTTAGAGTTTAAGAAGAGAATTGAGGAAGGTCGTGGGAAAGACACAATGGAGAGCCGCGTTAATACCTTCAACCGTACGTACATCCATTTCAGTTTTTTTTTTTTAATAGTTACTCTTTTGTTTTTTTAAATAACTAAGAGGTGATCCACACTTCTACCATCCGACTAATCCCCAGAATGAAAGTAGACGTTGAGTAGTCCACTCACCGGGTTTTGTAAATAAACCTAAAGCATGATGCTATTCAAATGTAATGATTTAGTAAATTTCGTGGTCTAAAGAAATTGATTTCTTGCCAAGACCTATAAAGCAACTCCTCGCTCGTCAAATGTAAACCACTAGATTATAACCACTTTATCCATATAAATACAGTAGGCGATCAAGTTTTTTTGCATGTATTTGAGTATTGATCTATAATAATCCTTCAATTGTTGCAAAAAAGAGAAATAATGATAAATGGTAAGACAATCAATTAAATATATGGATCGTAATTCCATACCGGAGTTGATGAACCTAAAATATTAATTAACAAAATGAATTATAGCATAACGATCCATATGAACCAAATAATCTATGCGATATTTGAGATCTCTGAGTCTGAATCCATACTGATAAGATGTGTCTTAAATGAAAATAGTTTAGGTTCGTATAGATGATAGATCAAAGGGGTCATATACATGCATCTTTAGACTATTAGTTTGATTTGTTTCTTACACGAAAATTACACTATGGCCCTATTTCTGTTTTATGGCAGTGGAAGGTCAGATATTACTGTGGCAACATTATCTAAACTTACAACTTGACCCTGACATTTTAGTTGATAATTACGGGTAAATTCTGTCACATATGGCCACTCAACATATATAACATTATAAAACTTAGAATAAGGACATGAGTCTTTTAGTGGATGATTTAGTGGCAAATACTGTTGTTGCTATCATTAGCGAAAACGATTGCTATTATGTGGCCAAAGAGTTGTCGTTTGGCTACTACGTAGCAACAAAAAGAAATCATTGCCATATAGCAATCAGCAATGATTAAGTTGCGTATATATAGTATTTGGTAGATTGTTTGTGTAAATCAATCCGTCGCTGTGGCCAATTTAAATTGTCACCGATTTTTCATGAGCAACGTCCAATCTAAATAATTATTTTTGTTATATGGTTAGGCTGGAAAATGTGTTTCGAAATACTTGACTTTAACGTGAAAGTTTTGATTGACATCTCAGGGTTATCACATGACATATAAATGACGTAGAAGTGCTGATAAGTTTATGTGGATCTATCATAGTTGATCAGCTCATCAGTTAACCTATCTAGACTACACACTTTTCAAGTAATATTATTTATGCTGTTAAAAATTAAAAAAACTTGGTATTTCCTATCTTTTTTTATAGCCAAAATACTTAAAAACATCTGATTTTCTTTTCAATACATCTTTAAATAAAATATTTTTTCTATATTTAGATAAACACTTATCAAATCTTCCATGATGCATGAATTTTGTCCATTTCTCTCGAACCAAAAAAAATAAAGATTTAAATCACGAAAAACTACTAATGATTTATATTATATAATTCTATTCTCTATGTAGATGATGGAATGAACAAAATATGTACACAATACGATGTGGAAAAGAGAAGTATACGTGGATAGAATTATTACTCTGACATTATGCATATAATTGTCTTGAATAAATTGACTAATATATGAGAGAAAATGGTGGCCTCATATGCTTCATTGCTTGCTCAATCTCGAGAAAAACTCCTAAAATGTCCTCCTCTTTACATACTTAATCTAAAATCTCCTCCTAAAGCCAAGTTACTAAAAAACCAAGGGATAGTCAAATTAATAACATCTTCTATCAGGGCAAAACCCGAACCCAACAGATCTAACCCGAATCGATTCTCATTATTCTCGGGTCCTTCTTGAGATATTGGAAAGGGAAAAATTTTGAAACATCGAACCTCGAATTCTCCTCGAACCATCGAACTCTTCTCATCCCTAATCCTCCGACTCCAAACTCTCGATTCTCAATCTTACCAATGGTGGCTCAAACTCGAGCGAGAAAGACTAGGCAGACGCCGACGGAGAAGGCTGTCGACGCGAGGAAGAGAAAACCAGAGCCGGCGGTTGAAACTCCTGGAGAAGCGACTGCGGAGGCGGAGGCTTCGGTTCCTGTAAGCAACGCAGAGCACGGGACAACAGGGGAGAATACGGCGGAGAAGGCGGGGACGACGAAGAACAAACCGGATGAAGAAATTAGTGATGATTTGGACGGTGAAAAAACCGAATCCGATGAAGGAGAAGACAGAGGAGAAGACGAAGCCTCAAAAACGGCGGAGGAAAGCAACTCGGACTCCGATGGCCAGAATGAGGTAAGAATCAAAATAGGTTAACTGGGTCATACTGTGACTATCTTGGTAATACCGTTTGTATGTTGCAGGATGCGTGGGCAGAGAAGGAAGCCCTGAAACCACTCAGAATGTACTTCCTGCCTGAGGAGTATAGCAAAAGCATCAAGTTGTCTACCCGTTGCCACATCGAAGAAGTTTTAAAAACGTTTAATGACTTGGAGCCTCCGCTGAGTCGGAGTGAGATGTCGTGGTTTGAGGATCATCCGCAGTTCTGCCACATTATGCACATCCCGAAGAGCAATCACATGGTTCAACCCATGTGGATGCTGTTGCTGCGTACTGCTGAGATCGAGAGGAAGAAGGAGGTTTGGTTCGTCGTCAATGGCATTCCGATACGATATGGGCTACGAGAGCATGCCCTGATATCGGGACTGGACTGCCACAACTATCCTGTAGAGTGGAAGCGGAAAGGCTCCTTGTCCTTCAAGAACAAGTATTTCCCTGAAATCAAGAAAATGGAGAAGAGAAAGGCGAAGAAAACGGAGAAGAAAAAGGAGAAGACAACGAAGATTCTTAGGGAAGACGTGAGGGAACTGCTCAAGACAATGGGGCCTGATGATACCGGAGATAGGCTCAAAATGGCGGTCCTGTATTTCTTGAGCAGCATCGTCTACTGTCACACCAAGGTCGGAACCGGAGGGAAACCCGTGCTCGATATCTTTTTCAGATACGTCGATGATCTGGATTTGTGTAATACATTTCCTTGGGGCAGATTCTCCTTTGATCTGATGTTAGAGTCGATTCATACTACGGTTACAAAGTTTGTCGACGGGGAGGTGTCGGGCGACACCACGATTCCGGGTTTTTGTCTTCCTTTGGAGGTAATGTGTTTAAGTTGAGTAAGTTGGTAGTTTTTGCAAAGGAGTATATTTGTATGCGTTTGTTTTGTAGTTGTTGGCATTGGAGGCCATACCGGAACTGAGTAAAAGCTTCCGAGAACCTGTAGCAGCCCCTGATGACGATTGCCCAAGGATGTGCAGGTCTAAGTGGCAGAAATGCGACCTGAGAGGTTGGCCTCTAGAGACTGTGTATGACAGGCTCGGAAAAACTCAGGTTAGTAGTATTTGCAGAATTTAGTAGAACTAGGAAAAACTTGGTAATACTATGAAATACTAATATGCAGTGTATAGTATAACTTGGGAAACTTGGTAACACTATGCAGTGTATAGTATAACTAGGAAAACTTGGTAACACTATGAAATATGTTTAACTTGGCAGGACATTCAAAGTATGCTAATAGCTTCGGAGGAGGAGAAGGTTTGGTTGGACTCGATCATGGAAGCGGAGGACGATATTGATGCCCACGATCCTGTTGTGGATAGTTGGGAGGAGCGGCTTAACCACGGATTGAAGGTCGAGTTTCAAGATATGATGGAGGAAGATGTGAATGGCCGAGAAAAAAAAGAAGAGGAAACAGCAGAGACTGGTTGGCGAACTAGGAAAATAACTCAAGCGGAGACAGCAATCGCGGTGCGTAGTCTGATTGATCAGATGGCTATGCTAGTTGAAAAGGTCGATAAACTTGCTCAAAAGCTGGAGGATAGGATCACTCCACTAGAGGAGTATGTTTGAGCGAGGAAGGGAAATGTGTTTGGACGGGATAGGAGTGGGAGGGGGAAGAATGTCTGATTTGAGTAGGCTTTTGAACATGGTCATTTGTATTTTGGTTGTTGTTGAACTATGTTTGTTTTTTTTAGAGGTAAAACTAGGTAATACTAATAGGTAAATATAAACTTAAACAAAGGTAGTCTTATACAACATTGCACAAACTTAAACGAAGGAAGTCTCATAAACTTTCATTTCTTCAATAGTTTTTCTTTGCTCTTCAAAAGCTGGAGGATAGGATCACTCCACTAGAGGAGTATGTTCGGGCGAGGAAGGGAAATGTGTTTGGACGGGATAGGAGTGGGAGGGGGAAGAATGTCTGATTTGAGTAGGCTTTTGAACATGGTCATTTATATTTTGGTTGTTGTTGAACTATGTTTGTTTTTTTTAGAGGTAAAACTAGGTAATACTAATAGGTAAAAATAAACTTAAACAAAGGAAGTCTTATACAACATTGCACAAACTTAAACGAAGGAAGTCTTATAAACTTTCATTTCTTCAATAGTTTTTCTTTGCTCTTCAATAGTCTTGCTCTGCTCTTCAACCTTACGAAGTACATTCGAAATCTCTTCTTGGACACCGAAAACCCATGGCTAATGAAAGTGGAGTCCATCGTTCTAGTATTACCCAGTATTTCCAGTATTACTCAGAAATAAACCCGAAGAACATGCGAATAGTATTACCCAGTATTTCCAGTATTACCCAGAAATAAACCCGAAGAACATGCGAATAGTATTACCCAGTATTTCCAGTATTACCCAGAAATAAACCCGAAGAACATGCGAATAGTATTACCCAGTATTTCCAGTATTACCCATAAATAAACCCGAAGAACATGCGAATAGTATTACCCAGTATTTCTAGTATTACCCAGAAATAAACCCGAAGAACACGAATAGTATTACCCAGTATTTCCAGTATTACCTAAACCAGAAGAACATGCGAATAGTATTACCCAGTATTTCTAGTATTACCCAGAAATAAACTCGAAGAACATGCGAATAGTATTACCCAGTATTTCCAGTATTACCCAGAAATAAACCCGAAGAACATGCGAAAAAAGAAATCGAGAAGAAAGAAATCGAGAAGAGAAGAAAGAAATCGAGAAGAGAAGAAAGAAATCGAGAAGAAAGAAATCGAGAAGAGAAGAAATCGAGAAGAGAAGAAAGAAATCGAGAAGAGAAGAGAAGAGAAGAGAGAGAGAAAGAAATCGAGAAGAGAGGTGAGAGAGAGAGGAGACTCGAGAAGGAAGAAATCGAGATGAGAGGTGAGAGAGAGAGAAGTATAATTTGGAAACTTTTATGTTGGCACCGAAAATTTTGAGAAGTTTCATGTTGGCGCCGAAAATTTTGGAAATTTTCAAATTGGCGCCAAAAATTTTGGACTCAATTTTGACTTAGTCAACATTTGCCTTGTTTTTACTCTGAAAAATGTACATAGTTGTTCCAGGTTGTCAGTTTTACCAAATTTTGAACTTTTTGATTTCCAACGAAAATGTATATTAGCTAGTATTACACCAACTTAAACGTTTATTTTCTAGTATTACAGTTGATATTTTTGGTTTTTCTGGTAAATTTCAGTGTCCTATGGAATAATAAATTTGAAAATGGTATTTTGGAAATATTCACTTAACAAATGCATTCTACATTATAATGTGTTTCTTAAAGTATAAAGGAATGTTGGCCAAATATTTTTCATGTCTTTAAAAGTTCATGTCTTTAAAAGTTCATGTTTTTAAAAGTTCATGTGTTTCTTAAAGTATAAAGGAACGTTGGACAAATGTCTTTAAAAGTTCATGTTTTGTTAATTCTTAGGTATTATTTTATATATTATGTTGGAAAGTAAACTAATACCAGTAATGCATAGTTTTACCAGTATTACCTAGAAATCATAACAAATTACATACGTCAACGAAAACAAGTTTTACATAACGAAAGCATAAACATTCTACATTGGGGCATACGCTTCTCCATAAATCAACCATGATAATCTCCTTCCCCGCTTGGGTGTGTTATCTGTCCTTCGCTTTCGGCGCCTTTCTCCACTTGATGGAAATCTTTTTTGCTTTCGACGACCCTGCTATATGACGCGATCCGGAGGTATTATCTGCTTCTCCATGATGTAATCCGGGACAATCCACGCAGACTTATCGGGCACTACATAGATCGACCGTTGGTAAGACAAAGCCCACATGTCCGTCCAATAGTATTGCGAACACAACTCATGAAGTTCGATGCGGTTCCCACGTCTCACACTTTTACTGAAGGTGATGAAAGCGGATAGTGCGTGGAGACAAGGATACTGATGAATATCGTAGAATCTGCAAGTGCAAGTTTTGTTTGCCAAGCTCACCAAATACTGCTTTCCGTCTTTAGCAATTACCTCGTATTCAAGGTCAAAAGCATTAACCTCCCTCACACCTAATTTCTCAGCATCGGGCCAACTGTTGTGCAAGAAGTTCTCAACCAAAGGAACAAGGTTGTTCGCACTCGTTCCTCCCACAGACACGTTCCTATGCGCGTTAAACCACTCAGAAATCTTTCGAACTATCGTATCAAGCATGGGAATTAAGGAGTAACATCTAGCATCCTTAAAAGTTTTGTTTAGAGATTCCACGGAGTTGCTAGTGTCAAGGTTGTATCTAGCAACCGGAGAAACACATCTAGCCCATTTTTCTGGCACGGTGCTTTCATCTACATACTTCGCCGCTGAAGGAAATCTCTGCTTAAACGCCTCGTAGAGCCTAGTGAACTCAACCACTGTATGAGCCTTACCACACTCTTGGAATTTTTCAGCGATCACGGCTCTACTTGCCGAAGGACCTTTACCTTTAACGTTTTGAGACAAATGCCATAAACAAAACCCATGATGAGCTTGTGGAAAGACGTTAGCTATGGCGTTGATGAGGCTTTTATTTCTGTCGCTCACAAATACCAATTTGGAAGAGTCATTTATAACGGTCTTCAACTTCTCGAAAAACCAGGCCCAACTAGCATTATTCTCGCCATCGAGTACACCGAATGCTATGGGATATATGTGACGATTGGTATCCTGAGCTGCGGCGAAAACTAGTACACCACCAAATCCAGCACTCAGAAAAGTTGCATCCACAACTATCACTTTCCTCATGAACTGAAACCCATCAATGCAAGCTCCCAAAGCTATGAATAGATACTTGAATTTTCCCAGCTCATCCAGTTCCACAGCCGTTTTCGTACCTTCATTCAGCTCCTCTAACACGTGCAAATAACGATGCAACATCCTGTAGTTATCTTCCGGACTACCGCACATATTGGAAATTGCTCTATTCTTCCCTCTTAAAGCCGTGGAGTATGATACCTCTACACCAACTCTGCTTTTCACGAGTTCCATGATGGCTTTAGGTGGTGGAATATCGAGTTTCCCGGGAAACTCTTCACTCATAATAGATGCAACTAGATGTACTGATCCTTTCTTCTTCACGCTGCCTTCTTCACTCTGACTAGCGCGGTTGCATGTGTGCATCTTCGTGTACGTTCTAATGGAGAAACTATCCGACTTTGCGATCTTTGTTGCTCGTACACTCCATTTACACATTCGCTGAGCACATTTTGCCACCCATCGCTCGGGATCCGATTGTTTTAAAACATACCCGAAAGAGTTAACAAATGCGCCTCTGTGAACCAAATCTACTACGCCATTCTTACTAGGAAATTCTTGACCAATCTCCAAGTTCAAACCGTCTTCCCATGGCTGTACACTCTGACTAGATTCAACAACGGGTGGTTCCTCAACATAATAATCCACACGGTTACCCTCACATTTGTCGTCATTATCAACATCGTCATCGTCATCATCATCATCATCATCATCTTCTTCTTCTTCTTCTTCTTCTTCTTCTTTTTCTTCTTCTTCTCGATTTCCTTCTCCGTTCTCAACAAACAACGTAATGGCATTGGGTCCTATTTCTCCGCTTTCATCATCATTGCACATCATTGCACTCGACTCTTGCACGGTCAGTTCCGGTCTACTAATCAACTCCACAAACAAAACACTTATACGATTCTCATTATCATAATGCGTTAGATACACCAACAGATCCTCATCATCACAAATATACGACTTCTCCTCTGATCCAAACAATCTAGCAATGTAACTCAATTGCAGTTTAACCTTACTTTCATCTAACCCAAGCTTCTTGTTTAACCTAGCTTCTAGCATCGACAATGTTATCTCCTCAACTGATGATGTCTTGAAAACTAGACCATTAACGCGACCTTCGCATTTGTAATGTATGTTGACGTAGCTGCTCATTTTATCCTGCCAAACCAATCCCAAAAAAAGTCATTCAATACAGTTTTTTTGTTCACAGTTATACCCTAGTGCTCCCAGTTATACACTATTTGTTTCTAGTTATACCAGGTTGTACTAGTTATACCTCATCTAGGTTGTACTAGTTATACCTCATCTTGCAGTATTACTAGTTTTACTAGTTGTACTATTTTCGCAGACCCAGATCCATCCGATTTCAGATTTCCAAAAATTACAAATCCGTACGATTCAACCACTGTAAGTCATATTCAACCCAGAAACCCCAATGTGCATGAAAACCCACTCAATCTATCATTTCCAATCCCTAAAACCCAAATTTCCCAAAAATCCCCAATATTTCCATCAATCAAACGGACCTCAATGGAGACAGCTCCGGTGCAACGACGGCGAAGGTGACGTCGACGGAGGTGGAGGAGGACGTCGTAGGAGGTTTGCCGCTTGGAGACGACGGAGTCTCGTCGGAGATCGTGAGCAGAGATGAAATTTTTTTGGTTTTTTTTAAATATCTCGAAACCTTTTTTTTTTTTTTTAATTTTTTCAAAAAAATTGGTGAGAAGAGAAAATGATATGAGAAATAGAGAAGAGATAAAAGAATGAGGAGTTGAAAGAGAATGAGAACGTTTCATTAAAGGGGTTGAATAGTCATTTAATTGAGAGAGAGAGATTGTGGATTAGAGAGAGAGATTGTGGATTTTTATTTTTATAGTAAAGAGATTTTAGACCTTGACTCCTCAATCTCTCAAATCGAAGTCAAGACGACGAAAAGCAACAAGTGTAAATGTTCTTCATAAGGAAGTCAAGGTGGAACCGCGTCTTAAGCCGGCAATATTATTCTTGTTTTTTTCTTCATTGATTTTTTTTTTTCATTTCGTTCAAACTACATATTATTGATATTATGTCAACA
Source organism: Crucihimalaya himalaica (assembly GCA_004349715.1). Lineage (NCBI taxonomy): Eukaryota > Viridiplantae > Streptophyta > Magnoliopsida > Brassicales > Brassicaceae > Crucihimalaya > Crucihimalaya himalaica. Next base: position 1,408,940 of record SMJT01000020.1, read on the forward strand.
ATTGTTTAATTTTTGTTCTAACCTTAAAATACAGTGCATTTATTGGAGTAGCGAGCCGGTGTCAGAAACCAATCACCGCTCCCATGTGCTTCTATGCCCATTTCAATTTGAATTAGTATACTTTATGCTTTGGTCTCAGTTCTGTTCAAATTATTATAATGCCATATTAGGACCGATTACTCTTTAAACTATATCGGATCCAAATTTGATACTGATTTAAGTTTTTTTTGGGTGTAAAGTTTAAGAAATACTGATTTAAGCTTTTAACGATTTAATTTAAATATTATCTTTGTCTTTAAATTAATTTTCTCCTACGGTCTGATAACAATTTTTTATTTTATTATGTCTATATATATATATGCATATATATTATTTCTTATCGAAAGTTTTTGTATTAGGTGTTTCTTTATTAAATGACGACTTTATTACTATTCAAATATTTATTTTTAGATTCCATAATAATATTGTTGGTTGTTTGTAGTATAAGCGAGTTAATTGATACAGTATTATGTTACTAACTAGATTCGGACCTGTACGTACGTACGGTGTTATATTTAAAATTGTTTATGTGTGTTTAAAAAAAAAAACTTGATTACAATGGTAAATTAAAGTAGATGGAATATAACTGTTATCATAAGGTATTTTAAAAAAATCTGGTATAGTAAAAATATTTCTGGAATATAATCGTTAACATGATTTATAAAATATAATATTATATATGAAAGATAATTTAATGTGATTTTTTTTTTTAATGAAATTTTGAAATTTTGGATTTTAAAGGTTAGGAGAAAATTATGTATGACATGAGGTTTGCGAATTTTGAATGTAGAGTCAATAAGCAAAAAAAAGTATAAGTGAATTTAATTGTAATTTAAATGTGATGAACAAATAATTTATACAATCAATGATTTTATATATTAAAATAATATATTTTATTATAATATTATTAAATAAAGAAGGTGTTGCATGAATATAATTTTGTTAACAGTGTGAGAAATAAACAAATGAACAAATTGACATTGGACTATTTGTTTGTGATCATAACCTAAATATCATGATAATTCGGTTCATATTGGAAATATTTAGCTAATTTGAAATGTTTTTAGTTAAATTAGTAAAAGAAAGCAAAGCTTATATTTGAAAAGAGTAAAGATCGACCTAGTTGTCGTTCTAAAAACAGAAATCATTGTAAATCCTACTGACATATCTAATCACAAACTTATTTCAACACAATCGAAATATTAACACGATTGCAGTTTTCCATTTGCAATTTGAGAAGTAAAGAGAATCGAGAAAGAGTTGTGTAAATCGACATATGTCCATGTAAAGAAATTAAGAAATTGGTTTTCTTTTTGCTTAATTAATTTAAAAGGAGTTGTTTAGTAAGGATTTTGTAAACCGACCGAACTCTATATAAATGGAGGCAATTTAGTATTTTAATATGTATTTTAATTCAAATGAAATATATAAAGGTTGAATCAGAAGTTATAGGAAATGAATATTTGTTCAATAATGATAATCAAATAGTGAGTATATAAGTAGAATCATGCTAATGATGTTAAGTTGAAGTTCTTAGGTTCTGCATGTCGAAGGAAAAGTTACTCTAACTGAAAGCATAGTTTTAGTATCGTCATAGTGCGTATGAGTTTTGAAACGTTTACTGGTCGTTGGGATGTATGATTTTTAGTTAATGAATACCATTTTAAAAATAAATCTTCCTGAAAACAATTACAATGATACATATTATGTCACATTTTCTAATATTTGCAGATATTTCAGTATGAATAGAAGGTTAACGTAATATAAAACTAAAGGGGTGGTCATCTTCTTATATCATACCATATATCAAGAGCATGAAATATTTGAGGTTAGTTATTTATAAATTATAAATACTGTACTTTTAACTTTTTAATAACTCGTTATATTAGTTTTATGTATGATATTGTCTAAAACTCCAATTGACATAAAAAGATGAAAACACATAAAAAGTATTTTCTTACAACACAAAAACCGTTCAACAAAAAGAAACCTTAAGAACAGAACAAAGTTGATCATGTAAAATAAAGTCACAACAACTTACTACTGAAAAATATAATAAAATACCAGCAAATGTCATTTTAATCTGCAATCTCTTCAATCAGAGGATGAACTTTCATCTTCAATGACAATGTTCTCATCATTTGTAGAAGCAGGCTCTTGATTGTATTGTTGTAACCTGTACATGGTCCGCATAATGGTGTGAATCAAGTTTATGGAATTTATGCTAAGTAGGGAGCACTTTAATTTTACCTGCGGTTAAATGTTGTAGCTTAGCCAATGGAAGGATTTAATATAAATCTTGAAATACTTTCAGCATATTTTATGTGAAGGCGACCTACTAGACACATATATTGATTTAATGACAGTGAATCAAACTTATATGTTAAACTTCATGATAGATAAAAAAATTTAGGTTCAAATGACACTAACCATCGATTACTCTAACACGCCAGTCTGATAAAAGACATAATAAAGGCACCACTCTCTCATTATAGAATTTTTCATTAATCTCAATGGCTAATTTGCCAACAGCAGTGATTTTAATTCCAAACCCTTTAAGTTACATTTCAAAAATAAAAGCAAAAACAATTCTGATTCTTGTAATTTTGGAATAACAAGATGAGTATAAAACCTAGAAAAACACTTACTTATAGTTCTTCATAGTGAAAGTTACGGTTATTGTTTTCTTCGCATCATTAGCGGTGTAGGATTATCCCTCACTACATTTGACTCTTCAATTGAAGTTATTAACCCCATAAATATGTGAAATACAAAAGTTAATATTAGATGGCTGTATTTTAAATTTAATAAAATTATATTTAAGAATTAGTAATTGACATACCAATAGGATAGAAAGGATCGGCTCTTCCAGCAATAACTTTTGAGAAATTTGTAATTACATACGCATTCTCAAATTCATTATCCTCAAAAGGAGTAATGTTTGTATTCTCCATAAGATGAATTCTAAACCCAGATGAAGTATATGGTTCTTCCCTATTATCTTCGCATACAACGAAATCCTTAAAAAAAAAATGATTTACCTTCTTTTAAAATATCTTCATTATTTTTTTGTAAAAAGTTACAGCTGACATAAGTTTCAATCGATTCACCCTTGCATAATTTAAAATTGAAAAATTATAAATTTAGCAAAATTTGTTTAACCCATAATTAATTTGAAAAAAACTTAAAGAGTTTAAAATAAACTAACCTAAGAATGAAATATAACGTTACGTGGTTGAAATCTCCCAACTCTCTCCATTTCTTCATTACTCTTGCTTTGATTTTACAATCAGTTCGGAATTGTTGGAGTTCTTCAAAGGAGTTGTATGGTTCCATGGGAAATCGTTTAAATATCTCTACTAAAGGGTTGTTTTGTTTATAAAAGTGAGTTTGATAAAATTTTAAAAGAGAAAGAGATAGATCTTCGACTTATCGCCGTAGACTGAAGGTTTTTTGAAACCGATAAAAGCTAGTAAAAGTTGATGGTTTTTGAGTTTAATTGATAGTAGATTATTTGACAAATAATATATTGCATTCTATAATAAAGTAAGTTTCAGAAGTTTTGATATTCACCTTTTAATAAGTCAATACCATAAATTTTGAAAATTTAATTGAATTTGTTTGTTTAAAATTTTAAATATTTGTGAAATAGATGAATATATTTTAATACTAAAGATGTTGAGTAACAATAGTGAAACCATAATTACGAACTTTGATTTGTAATGTAAATTACTTAAATGAATCATTCCATTCATGATCTTTCCCACAATAGAAATTGTGGTTAAAACATAATTACGAACTTTGATTTGTAATGTAAATTACTTAAATGAATCATTCCATTCATGATATTTCCCACAATAAAAATTGTGGTTAAAACAACAATTTTCCAGATTGAATTAAAAAATCTTTAACATATTTGTTACTTTAGATGTTTTGATAACTTACATAATTCCAAGATTCTACAGGTTTTAAAATACTTTTTTGAACACTACATTCATCGTTTCCTCCTGTGGTTTACCATCACTGTCAACAATAAGAACCTTGAGACCAGTTTTAGAAGTCACTCAAGAAACTGCAACATAGAGCTGTCCATGTGAAAAACATGGCCTAGGTAAAAACAGCCCAACTTTATCCAAAGATTGACCCTGGCTTTTATTGATAATCATTGCAAAAGCAACAGCTAATGGCAGTTTTCTTCGGCGCATCTTAATGGGTATTTTAGTATCTGAAGGGGATATCAAATTCCTAAAAATAAGGACTTTGTCTCCGACTATATCTCCTGTAAGGATTATAGCTTTCAACACAAACTCAGCCATTTGGGTAATCTGTAGCCTTGTCCCATTCATTAACCCTCCTTTTGGATATATGTTTCTTAACAATATTACAGGACAACCAACCTTCAACCTTATGCTGTGATTTGGTAACCCCGAAACTTGAAGGATGTTTAAGAACTCTGGTGTCAAGACATGATTATTTGTTGATCCAGTATCTAGTGGGTCTATATAATCAGAATTTTGATAGATACGTTTCTCACCTATATACAATTGAGTTGTCTTCCTCACTAGTACATTCGTACGCTTGATTATATGTTTCTTCGAGTAAACTTTTATCTAAAAGATTGCATAAATTAAATGTAAACGTGTGGAAAAGAGTAAACTTTAAACTGAATCAGTATATGTTATGGAGTAGGAAAATGACATGTTAATGTCGATCCAACATTTTGATATGTTGTTTCTAAATCTAACTGCAGATTTGCATGTTCAAAACTTGGACCATTTTGCAATGACTCCTGGGATGTGGCCCTTTAAGCTTTGCAAAAAAAACCTTAATAACTCTTAAACTGTTTTTTTTCCTGGTAAGTACCAATCATTTGTTTAAACCTTTCAATATATAGTATAATATTTTAATATCTGATTGCTAGATTTGTAGAATATATAAATGTAGCTTATACCTTGTTTCTTGTTTACAGATGGTAGACTTTGTATGTTAAAAACACAATTAGATGTACTTTGTTTATTCAAATGTGTATTTTCAACATCTTCTGGAGAAACATATATATTTGTTGAATCCCTTAAAACATCTAATTGTGTAATGCATGATCTTGAACTAGCACCTTATAAATATTACATGCAACTTAAGACAATATACGCAGGAAAAACAAAAAAAATTGAAAAACCCAATATATGTTGGGTCCCTTGCTTGCTGTTTACTGATGCAGGACTATATGGTGTATGTAGATCACCACTTGGAAAACGACGCAAGATTAATACTAACTATACCATTGCTCATATGTAGATCATTTTTATTATTTCTGATGTTTGTAGGATTTGTACTTCCTTCAAATCCGACAGATGCATAATGCACATTATGTACATGTTTTAACCCATCATAGATCCTTTTTGAATATAGAACTAACTTTAACCTCATAACACCCTACTCTGTTTAGAGTAGGGTCAAGATTCTCATCATTCACTAATGATTTGGTCCGTTTTATGTTGTGTGAGCATAAAACGGCTTTAGATCCAATGTCATTCTCAATTTTTTTAATTTTTCATTCTTTGAAACTATTAACCATGAGAGAAAAGGTATATTTAGGAAATTTTATGTTATAAGATGGAAGACTACTAAAGCAAAAATATCGTCACAAAATACTCTTAATTAGATTTAAATAAATAATTTAATTAGTCAAATTTATATAAATGTTCATTCAAATAAATAGTAATAGAAAGTTAAGGTTTTTTCGTTTTTAGTTTCAGAATCTTAACAAAAACAGCTTATGAGTATCAAATCATATCACAAACTATATGGTTATTGAAAAGAAAACATTTATTATAGTATACATAATATTCATTTGAAATATTTTTTCAGTAATCTGTTTGATGGGTATTTGCTGATTGATTCGATACGATATACTTAATTTCCATTTAAAATTCATTGCCAATTATTGAAAATGTAAAACTTGAAAATTTTTTAATGTTAGAATGACCAAGAGTCTGAATCTAGTATTATTATCTATACTATTTTGGTAAATGACAGCTTAAATGATTGATTATACATGGGATGTTGTATTTACCAAAACTCTTACTTCAATTTATAAATAGTTAAACATTTTAATTAAATAAGGGATGTTTTATATAAATAGTTTCTAATATTTATGAGTATTTTAATAGTATTTTACATACAACATATTCAATTTAATTACTCAAAATAAATAAAATAATAACTAAAAAAAATATAAGATCAAATGGTAAAAACATTATTAAATTAATGTATGATGTAAAATGTAATAAATAAGAAATTGATATAAACATAATTAAGCTTTCCTTGCAAGCCGATAAAATAATAATATGGTAGAAACGAATTAGTTAACTGGTTCACACCCGTAAAAGTATAAATATTCGTTTAAAAAGAGTAAACCTACTTACATCACAAAAATTTCATCCACTTCTAAGATATTCGGGTTTGGAAACACTTTAGAGATGCAAATTCTCACGTTCTTTGGGATATCAAAATAGCGATCAACCTTTCACCATTTGAGTACGACCACAAGAGCACCACCACCAAACCTGCGGTAGTTACGTTCGAAGTCCAATGTCTCTATTTTCATGGCCATACAATCCAAAACATGACCACTACAGTTAAAAAACTAAACATGTCACCAAAGTCATAGATAGTTCATACAAAAAATTTTAAAAATGTGTAAAAAAGACTAACTCCTTATTCTTGATTTCAAATTCAAGTCCAAGCCCATCAAAGTCATGTGGATTGTTTGCAAACGATTATTAGATTTTCGTTAGCAAGAACCAAACCAATACGCTTGTATGGAATGTCAAAAATACCCTCCAGCGTCGTAAACCTTTAAGCCGCACATGGAATCCGATGATTTCAAGAACCAACAAACCCAGATCATGATAATACTCTATTTTAAAATTATAATTGTATAATCCAAGAATTCACGAATGACTGCATACGGTTTTTAGAATCAGTATCTATAGAGAGTTATGGTAACTTGATTCATTGAGTCTTAAAACGATATTTTGAAAATATTCAAATTATTAAATAATGGACAGTTACGACTATTAAGGAATAATTGCGTATATATCATATTTGTAAATTGGTGAGTTTAACAATATTAGTAAAACAGATAATTCCAAATCTTTATTAAAATAAGTTGTTCGAAATTAGAAACACATTCAATATTAGGTATATTAATAATCAATAGATATAATAGTATATAACATATGATTTATTTTAATTATGTATCTCTAGTGAATAATTTAGTGTAATGAATATTTATGTTATATTATTATGTACAACTATAACATGTATTTCCAAATATTAATATAAGGATATTAGTGTTTTTTAATTTGATATAAATACTTCAAATTTTAAATAGGTTAGGAAATTGCATTATCAAAAAACACAAGTTCGAGACGAATATAAATCATAGGAAAGTACTAATGTTTACATGGACCTTATAAATAATTAAAAATAAAGTTTCAAAATTATTAAAACATAAAATAGTGCAGATGGGAAGACAAAAGCATCAACTATAATAGAAGCTTGAAATTTCTAATCGAAGTTTTGACCGGTGCTCTAAGCATCATCTTGATTAGCCGATACCCTATTGCTTGTTATCCAATCAACACTTTCCATGTATGACCTAGATGAATCAAAATAATAGAAAATTTTTATATAATATTAGAAGGAATGTGCAAAGTTTATTTCTTATTACAACTCTCTGTGTTCAGCAAGCTCTGCATAATCTAGATTAAATATAAACTTTACACATCCAAATTGATTCATAAGACATGAGTGACCTATAAAAAAATAGATATATAGATCAATATAAAAAAATATTAAACAGTAAAAGTTATCAACATGAGCAAAGTTGAAAGTAATTACCTCGTCTTTCATCAACATACCAAAACCTCAATACACAGAAAACTGGATTATGTTGGAAAGTGCGACTATATCCTCTGTTTACCCACATGCTAATGAACTGGTCAGCCAAATATCCAGTTGCACAACAACCAATTCTAACTCCCTAAATATAAGATGAGAAAATTTTAACATGTCATTATTCACTAAAGTTTCTAACTGAAAACTGATATTAATTTACCAGTTAAGCTGATTTTCGAAAAAGATAGTCCCATAAAACTTACATTGTACTCATTAATTGGAAGTTTTAAAAACGGCAACAATTTGTCTCCTCATACTGGTTGGAAACATATGGTAGTCTCTTCAATTCACCAACATCCACAATGACTCCATATGCATCTAACATAAAAAATACAAATCTCATTTCAGAATAAGTAAATGTTGTTAGAATACATTTTAATGTGAATAGATAGTGCCTAAATAATAGATTTTCTTTATATGTGACCATACCAAAAGTTTCACTTGATGGAACCATGTTACTAAGAATATCATAAAATCCACAAATTGAAAATAGGCAAAAGATGATCTCGGGAGACAAATGTCCATTTTTGTTTAATTAATGAACTTGATATGGTATGGATGGTTTTTGTCCATGATCATGTTACTGGGAATTCTAGGCAAAAAAAATTGAAATGATATACTAGTCGCCATCACTTATATCTCTTAGGTTGACATGATCAAAAGGACCACCAGCGATTGTAGCTTCTAATCTTGTTCCCTACATTATATTGCAGTACATAATATATATCAAACAATGTACCATGAATTTCATACAACCCTTAAGAAATTTTAAAAAAATAAAGACTCCCTATGATATAAGCCTTTCAATTTCAAAATGTTGTTTTCCTATACCACAAACATATAAAATTTTGAAAAAATCAGAATAATGCAGACTTGATTTGATATCAACTGTAAATTAAGTCACTCTCGTCAACAATTTCTAATTTACACAAATTGTTAACGTTTCATAAATTGAATGAAAAGATAAATCATAGATAGCATAATATATGTTATTTAAAGTACGTAGATACAAAAGCATACAAAAACAAAACACACAAGTAGTAGGTCAAAAATAATAAAACTTAAACGATTTATAACCTTCAAACATCAAAAGGTACAAACTTCTTGATGTTTACAAAAAACTTAATACTGTACTCAAAACAGAAATAAGAAGTGAATTGATTCATAGATTAAAACCATTACAAACGTCGGGGACATGAAAGCTTAGTAAATTGTTATTTCTAGAGAAAGTTTTGACCAACATCTTCTCTATACCCGAGATCATAATCCAGCTTATTGCGTATTATCCAAGGAGTACTTCCATTGTAAGACTTATACAACGATAAAACAACATACATGTCAAAGAAAAGTAAATAAAAGGATGTTGTAAATAATTGCTTATGTAAATGCATTATTACATCTCTCTTTGCTCAGCCAGTTCAGGAGAATCCATATTGAAGAAAAACTTAGCACATCCATAACGATTCATGATACATGGTTGAATTAAAACAAAACATACATGGCTAAAAAGAAATAATATTTACTAAAATTTAATTGTAGACAACAAACTTTGACAATGATAATTACCTTTTCGTTCATCAACATACCAAAACCTCATAACACAGAACACTGGTGTGTGACGGAAACATTGATGGTATCCTTTGTTGACCCACATAGTTACGAACTGATCAGCCAAATCTCCAGTTGCACAATAATCAATCTTAACTCTCCTAAAAATGTTTTTTTACAAATTTTAAGAAACTTAAAAACATAATGATGAAGTATGACAATTAATACAAAATGAAATTGATGTTATAGATTACGATAAGCAATTTTGTACTTACTGTGGACTCATCAAAGTAAAATAGACAACGTTGCATCCATTATAATCCTTATATTGGTTATGAACATAAGGAAGTTTGTTAAGATCACCAACACCCACAATTACTCCAAATACATCTGAGAAACAAAAAAAAGTTCACATATGATGCATAAAATGAATCATTCACTATATTATGTATTAACTCATGTATATGCACATGCTTTAAAATTTTTAGTATGTTAACATACCAAAGGCTTCTGTTGATGGAATCATGTTCCTCACAATAGAATCAAAGTCTGCAAACTGAAAATATGAGAGTGGTGATCTCTGATAAACACTTGTCATTTTAGTAGGATATATGAACTTGATATGGAAAGGATGGGTTTGTGTTCATGATTCTGTTGGTTGGAACTCTGAGGATGAAATCAGAAATGAGATATCAGTCCCCTTCACGTATATCTCTTATGTTATCATATTCAAAAGGGCCACCAGTGATTGTCGTTTATATTCTTGTCTCTTACATAGTTAATTTGTATGTTATTTATATAAAAGTGGTAAACATAAAATCCTTATAAACACCCTAAGATAAACCACTAAAACGAAAAAAAGAAATAATATGATTAACCTGTAGATGCACAAGAACCATCTCAAATTTCCTTCCGTAGTTTCTCCAGCTTGTTTTCCATAAACTGAGAACTTTCACACAAATTACCCAATCAGTTCTGCCATTATAGAGATCAGCAACATTACATAGATGCTCCATTTTAGTTCTTTATGCATGTTTATAGTTTAAGAAACGGTGTTTAGATAATATAGTGTTGTCTTTATGAGCAATATTACCAAGATATATTAAAACGATAGGATATATAGTAACAAAGAAAGATATTCGAGAAATTTATGTTATAGAAAATCTTACATTTTTAAAATATAGTCATACTATTACTACTTTGGAAATATATGAGATAAAATCAAAACAGATTTGACATTAGTTTGTCCTTGTAGTGCATGTCCTATTTCAACATTGGTATACCAAATTTATCTTATCAAAAAGTATTGAATTGTCATTCAATATTTTCATTACAAATTAGAAGATTTTATTTGGTATAGGCTGCAGTTAACAAGCTTAGCTATTAAGTACCTAGATATGAGTTTTTTTTCAACTTCAAATTGATGTGCTCAGAGACTCATTATATATATTATTAAGAAAACGAAAAGTGAAGATTTTAATTGATCTTAATTTCATAATATTTTTATTATTATAAATAATGATTGGGATTGATTAATTATGATAAGAGGATGTTAAAAGACATTGTTACTAATATGATTTCAATGATATAATGAGGGTTATTTTTAGAATAAAACTAATGAGAAAGTTTATAAATCGAATTTGAAAATATCCAAAGTTTCAATAGTTGTCATCCGCAAATGCTATAAATGAAACAATAACAAAACTTGAATTAAGGTCGATAAAAGAATTAAAAATTAAAGCATCATTCTTCATTTTGCGATTCTTCTTTAACTGCCTTTTCGATCTCATAACTTACTGAACCAACACAGATTTTTTTGATCTTGAAGACTGTTCAACCACATCATCGACACCATCATCCTTACGCTTTGATGATGGAGTGGTTGATGCATAACCATTTGCATCGAATGTGTTAACGCTATTAGTAGAGTATAGGGGTCCCTGTATCAAAATGTATTGAGTCTTATTCATAACTAAATGAAATACAAAATACTAAGCGTATTGAAATAAATTTATAAACATGAATCTTACATGTCATTTGAAACAATAATATTCGGATCAACATAAGTATCTGACTCTTCAATATTAACATCTTGATCTGAATTATTACCCACTTCAACATAAGATACTTTGTAAGTATCATTCCCATCAAATATATTGTTGATGTGCTCAAAATTAATACCCTAAAGTATCTAAGCAGTCGCTGTAATATTCTAGGGGTCGAACCACAAAGACTCAGAGAATCACACAATAGATTTCAAGAATCAAATTACGCTAAGCCAAATCAATCAAGCGAGAATATAAATATGCAGAATTAAAAGATGTAAAATCAATGGAGAAGATATAGGCCTAGGGTATTTCTCAGGAAATCAAGGAATGCAGACAAATCAATCAACAGGGTTCAGGTTAAGCATTGTTCTCGAACTCAAATCACCAAGATATAATTAACCAACTGTCGTTGCGAAAACTATCTAAGTCTAAATCCTAGAATTCCAAATTCCTTTGCAAATCCTAAAGATCTAAACCAGCTTTAATGTCCAAGTTTGATATGTTCACAAAATAATTAAACCAAATTCCTTTGCAGATAATTATTTTGCTCACCCTAGGTTCTGTCAGGTTATCAATCTCACTTCCGTGAATAATCAACAATCCTAAAATCTAGATTCCAGATTCGTCAACCTAGAACTAGCTTTGAGAACAACCTATGGTGAAGAACTCAATTGATTATGAACCCTAACAGATCAATCTATCTAACAAGCCATGAAATCCTTAATGAGAAAACCCTAAACCTAAAAGGGATCTACTCAGACATGCAGAATGAAGCAAACAACATGATTGAATAGATCATCAAAGTAAGAAATATCAAAAGGGTTCGAAATCTTCTCTCCCGAACAGAGTTTCAGACTTGTCTCCCTAAAGAACCAAAGTAAGAATAAAGTAAAATCAAGCATAGCCTAAACAGGTGGCTGAAAACCCTATTTATAAATCTAAAACACGTTCTGGGCTTTCTTGTAAATAATAAAGTCTTCTGGGCCAAAAAGCAGATTCTTCTAAGTCGTAGAAAGTCGCGTTTTCCTTTCCTACAGTCGGCATCGATCGACACCAGCTGGTATCGGTCGATACCAGGACATTTCTGGTGTTTGCTAGACTGGACTGTCTTCACGAAAACTGGCATAACCTTTGATCGCACCGTTGAAATGGCTTCAAACCACTTCCAAATGAAAGCTAATCCATTGATCTATCTCGTGTCCAAATTTGAGCTCAATCCATCGGTGGGAACGTCTTCAACGAATGCCACAAAGCTCCAGAATGCTCTAAAAACTCCAATTAAGCTCCAAACATGCTAAAACCTGAAAAGACTCTAAAAGACTACGGAAACAATAGAAAGACTCGATAAAAGGACTTATATCATGGTCTTAAATGGGTAAAAACCATGATATATCAATTTTCCTTTTCAACACTGGCCAAAAATAGGAAAGTTTTTCCAACCAAATCTTGTAAAGGCTTAGGAATTTTTGTCGGATCTTGAATCTAATACGATATACAATGAAATTTGAGAAATTAAATTATATATATAATTAGTTGAATCTACCAAATGCACTTTTATGAAAATCTTTACAATAAACAAACCTCATCAAAAGGTCATCCCAATAAATTGGCAGCAGTTTTGATAACCATCTTAAGTTCGTTATTGTCAAATAACATAAACTTAGTCTTCTCTTCTCTATCCATGACTTGGAGAATTAGCTTATACCTAAGAATGAATAGGTTTTAGAAATTAATATAATTTTGCATCTACGTTAGATGTATAGCAACTATAATGTTATAAAAGGCAATAATTAGTAAACTTACCTTGGGATAACCTTAACAGTGTTTTCTTTACATGAGCCACACCAAAAAAAAGGTTTTTTTATTTTTTGACAGCCTCGTTTTCTTTTTTCGGAACCTTATAAGCTGTCTTCGTACACTTATGACAGGTAAAATAATACCAACCAAAATCCATATCAATTCCTTGTACGGTGCACATTATCTTGAATTTACCCTCTTAATAACATAATTAGATAAGGATACTTTGGTTAGTTAAACATGAAACATATATTAACTAATATAGATTCTATTGATTCTTTTGGTTAACTTTCTTAGAAGAATATCAACAATTCATCTTTTGGTAAGCTATTCACAATAAAAACAATACACCAAAGATATTTATAATTAAGGGTATATATAAATTGTAAATCTTTAGATATTTACTTGTTAACAAAGTCTTCAACACCGGGATAGGTTGGATTGATGACAATCAAAGATGTATCAAAAGCATTTGTTATTGATCTTTCACCTATAATATTAATTTAAGATATTATTAAATAATTGAGCAAATATTATCAAAACATGAAGTAATGAACATTAGTAAAATTACTGTTGAATGTATTAACTTTAGCAAACCTAAGTAAACAAATAACAATGTTATTTCCAGATTTCTCGCATGCATCCCACATTGTATCAGCAAATCTTTCCCAAAGAGTACATGATAATTGGTTGTCATTTCCAATACATAAAAAACGAATTAGATCATTATAAAATGTATATATTTTCTATAAATATAGACTGACCAAAATTACCTAGTGTCCCTCAATTCCACTTCCAGTCTCTTAGAAGTCTTGTTATTGACTTCGTGTGTTTTCATTGCACCAACACTAACGACCTAGCCAATTATGTTAATAGAACAATATTGTAACAATCTTTTTTTTTTTTGGTCACGAAATGAACTTTTATGTAACAAAGAAACAATACAAGAGCCGCTTTCGCAAGCGAGTCCGCTACACCATTATTCTTGCGAGGAATAAAATCAAAAGAAATAGAAGAAAATAACTGGGAAATGTCTCTAATATCTTCTAAAGCTCCAAATATCTCATTATGTGAGTCTTGTAAGTTTAAGAGTTGAATAAGAGAGAGGGAGTTCGATAGGACTTGGACACTATCCAGATGCAGGTCTCGGAGACACGAGAGAGCCCCATAAATCGCCCATGCTTCAGCTTCAAGAGCACACGTAACCATTGCCCTTGTCGATGACTTAGTCGCCTCAAAAGAATTCTTGTTCGAACAGATTCTCCAAGGTATTCAACTTGCAAGTGTATCTGATTCCCAAGCTGCATCCACGAAGCAAGTGTAATGCTTCTGTTCGTGAGCAATCCCCGATGTTACACATCCTACTCGAGGTTTCTTCTTTTTCATTTGAGATGCGCTCCATTCCTTGGCATCTATAATCGATTTCAACACAACTTCTTCTGGAGTGAATATCTTCTCAGTAAACACTACTTGATTTCGAGATGTCCAAATATTGCAGCATAACCATGGGGACAGAGATGTTGCAATACCAATCGGTGGCAGATTAACTATACTCTTTGAATACTCTATAAACTCGAGTGTAGAATTATGTACTGGATTTTGAGCAAACTTCAACGGAGCAATGGACCACACTTCTACTGCGAAGGGGCAAGTCTTTGAAGACATACATACTTGATTCTGAATCCCTACATCGAATGCAAGCTAAGTTGTGACTTAGGCCATGCAAAGCCATGTTAACTTCTACATGCAAGGCGTTTTTGCGATCTTCCACATCAATTGTCGAATTTTTGGCAATGCTTCAATTTTCCAGATCACGCTTTGCCAATTAAAGTCTTTTTCAGCTTGGCTTATGTTCACCATAGTCCTTAAACCATAGCCAGATCTTGTAGAATAAGTCCCCTTCTTCACCGGGAGCCACACTAGGTTGTCTTTGCGCTTGGTCGAGCTTGTTGGTAAGCGCTTAATTATGTCCACATACTGTGGTAATAACAACTGAATCTTCTCCATGTTCCAGGCATTAGATTGGTCTTTAAGCTCCTCTACACGTAACTTCAGTGTCTCAAGCGGTGCTGGCTCAATAGGTATTGACGGTTCAGAGATTGAAAGCCATGGATCTTGCCAACCATTAATACTTGCTCCATCACCAACCCGCCAACCAAGACCCATTTTTAGAACCTCTCGACCAGCGAGAACACTACGCCACCCATGCGAAGGGTTAGAAGGGCAACCTAGTTCAAATAAAGGAAGAATTAGAACAATACTTTCCAAGTAAAACCTTTGCGTAGAGAGATTCAGGAGCCTCGATTAACCGCCACCCAAGCTTGGTGAGAAGAGCATCGTTGAATTCTTCTAGGTCTCTGAAACCTAGTCCTAAAACATTCTTAGGTAGGGTAAGTTTATCTCAAGCAATCTAGCTCATTTTACGAACATCCAGTTTATCATCCCACCAAAAACTTGTGAGAACCGATTGAATTTGCTTACACACAGTAGCTTGAAACATGTCATTGAATGAGTAGGCATAGGAGAGAGGGTGGCCTTTAGTAGGACTTGCTTACCCGCTGGTGATAAAAACCTAGAAGTCCATGAATGAGTTCTTTGGCGTACTTTATCTGTTATTCTTGCAAAGATATCTCGTTTCTTTCTCCCAAAATTCTCCGGTAACCCGAGATACGTCTCTGTACCACCTTCATTATGAATGCCAAACTCTCTCATAAATTTTTCTTTTTGGCTTCCGGGGTCTTTGATGAAAAAGTAATCGATGACTTTTTTAAGTTAATACATTGTCCCGATACTAATTCATATTGCTTTAATATCGAAGAGGGAGCTACGCAGTTAGATTGATTCGTCTTGCAAAACAACATAGTATCATCAGCAAAGAGGAGATGGCTCACTCTTGGACTATGAAGTGATACTCTAATGCCAGAGAGACGACCTTCAACTTGAGCTTTGTGACACATGCCCAATAAGACTTCCGAACAGAGAATAAACAAATATGGTGAAAGTGAATCCTCTTGTCTCAATCCTCGAGATAGTTGGACTCTACCTTGAGGCGAGCCATTGATAATGAAAGAGTAGGATATTGTGGTGACACATTCCATGATCCAATTAATCCATATATGATGGAAACCCAACCTACTTAGAACCGCTTTTAGAAAGCCCCACTCTAATGCGATCATACACCTTACTCATGTCATTTTTACAGCCATAGAGCCATAAACACGAGCTTTAGAGGTTCTAATATAATGAAGCGTCTCACGAGTAATAAGAAAATTGTCTGCTGTTGCTCTTCCTGGCACAAACGTTGTTTAGTTTTCAGAGGTCAATCTTAGGAGAATTGGCTGGAGGCGCTTTGTGAGGATTTTTGCTACAATCTTGTTGGTAAACATTGCACAAGGCAATAGGTCTATAATCAGAAATCTTCTTACGGAGAGAACCCTTAGGAACAAGAAAAATATTCGTCTCATTTTGAGGTAGCCGAAATGAGCCTGAACTGAAGAAGGTCTGAATCTCGTTGACCAAATCCTCTCCTAGGGATTTCCATAAATATTGGAAAAAACTTGCCGAGAAACCATCTGGCCCAAGCGCCTCTTTTGGATTAATCTCAAATAGATATGAGGCTGGTGCTCATCTCGTGAGTGATACGTGGGGAGAGTATGTTATTGACCACTTCAAAATCGCCTACTGACTTGATTGTGAAGATGTCACGAAAATAGTCCGAGATTAACCTCGTAAAGTCAGTCTCTTCGTGAAAAGAATTTCTTTGCTCATCCTCTAGCACCATTAGCCTATTTAAAGCTCGTCTACCTCGAGTGTTGTGGTAGAAAGAAGCGGAGTTCATATCCCCCTCTTGTAGCCATATAACTCTGCTCTGTTGCCTCCAAAATGATTCCTCCTCTTTGTAAGCCTCTTCAAAATCTCTAGTGTATTTTGTGATAAGCTCGGTGTCTGGAACAGTCGCTGCTAGTGCTGCCTCTAAGAGCTGCTGAGAGTCGCCAATCATTTCTTACTATTAAAATTCCTCTCTTTAGACCAAGCTATAAGGCGCCGACGGCATGCTATGATCTTCTTCTCAACTGTTTGAGACCTCAACGCCTTCCAGGTTTGATCTATCAAGGCATGGACTTCTTCATTCTCACATAATCGTCTCTCAAACCGAAATATACCTCTTCTCTTAGGCCTAGCATCATCTAGACATGTTAACAACGACCGGTGATCAGATCTTTCAAAACATAGATATTCAGATCATCCTGATGGGAACTCTTCTATCTAATCGACATTGGTTATTGATCTATTGACATGAACTCGAACGAAGTGATTATAACGCATACCGCACCAAGATAAGGGATTCCTTGAATAATTAACATTGCATAAGCCATTTTGTGCAATAAAACTTCGAAAATTCACAAATGAATTTTCTGGAGTAGGAGGGCCTCCGCGCTTCTCACGATGATCTACAATATCATTATAGTCTCCCGTGAGTAGCCAAGCTCTAGATATTGTCAATCCTAGCTGAGTTATAGCGTCCCAAACCTCCCTTCTCTTGCTACTATCCGGGTGACCATACATAAATGTTATGTAAAATGTTTTTGTTTTGTATTTTATTCGGGTGTCCATGAAATTCGTACAAGACGAAAGAACTTGTAAGTCTACATCACTCCTCCAAAATAACGCCAGTCCACCACTCCTACCAATAGGGGGAACAGTAGCCCGATTACCATGAGAAACATTATGTCTGTAAATAAGTCAGTATTATTTCTCTTAGATGACAAACTGTAAGGGTGCTTCCATGCCCTTGACAGTTCTAATTGGTTGTAAACATTGAAGAGTGGGGGGGTTTAAGGGAACCTGCCAATCCCTTACAAGTAGATGACACTAAGGTCTTATTGATAGAAGTTACAAGAGTAGTATTAACATCCTCAACGAGGAAAACTAGAGGAGTTAACTCCTAACTTAGACTGCCTAGCAACAGCTCTCTCTACACCCATTATGTGCCTAGGGGAACTTCGGACCGGTAATGATGGACTTAGATGTCTTCTTCCTCTCGGTGTCACTCTTGCTACCACTCTCCGTTTTGAGCCTGGTTTTGGACATGGTTTCTTTTTAGTAGAGGTCTTTATTGCACTACCAGCTCCTATAGAGAATTTCCCAGAATCATCTCGTAAAGTCGTGGTCGTTACAGGGTGGATCGAGTTGCCTCACACACCATTATCCAAAGGAATATCACCTTCTGTAGAACCAAACTCGGACATGAGGTTCTTCTTGGCTTTTGGAGCTTGTTTTTCTCTGGAAGATCCAGAAGGAGCACCATTTAATGTAATGGTAACATTAACAGCTTCGTCTACACTGCCCAAACGATTAAACACTAAAGAAAGTGAAACTATTGCATTTTCAATCCTCTCTAATGCAGGTCTACGTTCTCTTGGTTGTGGTGGTGATTTTTTCATGGTGGGAGGCTGGAGACTCTCTTGGAGAGTTTGAGTACGTTGATTGATGGCAGCCACATCCAACATTGTCTCCGGAGGAACTCTATCATGAGATCCAGTGGTATTGCTTGGAACTGAAGTTACCGCGAGGATGTCATCCGACGTAGGCCCTGGAGTGGCTAAAGGAGGTGGAGGGAGAGCAATGTCCTGAGGTTCAACGCTAGTAGCCTTATGCTTAGCTCAAGGTGCAGCTTTCTTGGTGGACGTTCGATTGTAGCGATCCGAGCCTTGTTGTGATGAGTTGAATCGACTATGTTGTGGTTGAGCTCTAAAGACAAAGGAATCAAAAGGATAATTAATCCTGCTCCTCTCACGATCATTATAGTGACTAGCTTCTTTCTTAGCGGCGATGTGCCTTTTTTATTGGCCTTGGTTCTTCATGATTCCTTCCTCGATTGCTATTGTAATCAGAACCTGTTCGACGTTGCCTCTTGGGAGAGCGAGAACGAGAACGAGAACGATACAGGTGATTTATTGGTGATCTAAGTCGAGTGTTAGCTTGTGATTGTTGCCTTAAAGGGAGTAAGTGTTGAACTGGATTCTTCCTTTGCATCTCTTAGAGGTCTAGCAGCCTCCATTCTTTGTCGAATATTCAAATGATTAATGTCTTCGGTTTTTAGGATAAGGCAGTTTACCATCTTTGCTAAGTTTGTCCGGACTATCATTCTCTTCATGTAGCAGACTCATACAAGAAAAACAATGTTTTTCAAGGCCATTATACTCAAAAGGAAATAAATATTTCCTCTCCCTTTGGAGTCCTAATAGCTTATCTTATAGGCAGCGATTTGAAAGCATTAAACTCAGCGCGAAGCCTTGTTTCAGTTGCATCAGTCTCCAAAGTGGTACCCAACTTATCACCTATAGACTCAGAGTAGCATTGTTCCAGTGCTAGAGAGGAAGATCATGAACCTTTATCCAAAAAGGATTTCGAGAAAGGAACAAATCTGAATCGATTGGCTCCCAACATTGAAGAACAAAGATCTATCTTTTATAGTTAAAGGGAGCTCACTTCAAGACTGATTGGCGGTCCTCCTCTGTTTTAAATTTGAACATGAATTTTTTTCTACTAAGCTCTCGCCATATCAGCCCAGCTCTAGTAGGCCAAATCGATGGCATGAATCCAACTAAACCCTTAGCTTTTTGCACATTTGGATTTGTCACTCTTTCGATTAGCGTAAGCCGATGAGCCTCGATTATATCTGAGTTTTCCACTTCGGGGATGATGATGGGCTCTTCCCTGATCCAAGATCTGGACCGTGAAGAGATTTTGTGAGTCGACGTAAGTACCACAACTGTGTCGATAAGACTCAAACAAGCGAGTGAAGATCTGAAAAACTTGTTGAACACGTTCCAACCAGGAGTAGAGAAAAGGTTTAGGAACCAAAGTGATGAAGAAGATGTTGTGATAAAACCGTATAGAACAGTAACACTACGAGTAAGGAAAGCGAAACGAGGAGATGCAGAGGAGGCAGAAACGTACCAACCTTTAGAACAAGGGGGAAAAAACGATTACACACGGCTTACGATCGTAGAAGAGGTTGGAGATCTGCCCGTCAAACTGTATCAAAACAATTTCTCCTCCAGATCCACCACAGAAGGAAGCCCCAGGGTAAGTCAAAACAAAACGATGTAATTAGACACGTAAACCAGAGTACACGAAAACAAGAACTGGGAAAATAAATCGAAAAACCGATCACCAAACTGCATAAAATAGTAACCAAAAGGAAGATCTACAGAACGCAGAAGCTAGAGAAAAACAAATGAGATCGAGCAGAGCAAATCCATGATCTAAACGATAAATCTAGATCAGATGGTCAGCCAAACCCTAATCGCCCTTGAGAACACTAGCCATCGCCAATTTTAATAGCCTTATTACAATTTGCGTGTTTATTGTAACAATCATATACCCTGAATATTAATAAAATTAAATATATGTTAAAACACAAATTTGTATACCAATCAAAATGCAATCGTTTAAACCATCATCCAATGCCAAATCTTCAAAAGCGCTAAATCAAGATAAAAGTCATCTGATAATAAAGCACATCTAACAATGGTAGTTGTGTTCATCAGAGACATTTTAAAGGAATGTTTCGTGGCCCTAAACTTTTCCATAGATTTGGTTAGAGTAAAATTCTCAATGATGCTCCATTCTCCATAAACAATGAATTTCTGAAACTTGTTTACTTCATGTTTTTTAACGGTGGTATGAATTAGAGTATCCTAAAATAATAATATGATATGATTAAAACAGTCCTATTTAATAAACAAAAAACAATACTAAATAAGAATATAAAGTATTATAAGAACTCACAGAAACATTAGCCAAAATCATCTCTAAAGTCTCTCTAGTGTATGAAGTGTATTGCCTCCAGGAATGTATAACTTTGACTTGAATTCTCCAACTGGTTTTGAATGGTTTTATGTTAGAAAGGCTAGTAAAACCACCGCTCGCCACCATAGATGCTTTCATGATGTATGTGAATGTTTTAGTTGACAAAATAAGTAGAAACAACGCATGTATTTATAGCACACAATATTGGGTTAAATCTAGGGTTTTGGTTTGTGTTTCCTTATGCCAATTTTTTAAAAATTTCAATCTTTTAGATATCGTGATAATATCCCTAGATTTGGTATGTTGACGGAATATGCGTTAACTAAATTGATATTCGAAGATTTGATTAGTTGGATAAGGTAATATCTAAATTTAACGATAGTTAGATATGGAAATGTTCGAAACATACGTTTTGAAACATGAGATATTCGGTCAGATAAATATCAAATTGTTTTCATCTAGATTGTTGCGCAAGTTTATGATATATTTTCATCTAGATTTGATAATTATCTTATTTGTTTATATTTTTGATGCGCAAATCTCGGCTTAATTGCAGTTGTTACCGGATTTGGATTTGTTAGCGTGATAAGCTAGGCCATAGGATCTGCGTCCCTTAATTCCCGATCCGAATACCTAATCCACACCAGAATATAGTAATATCGGATTTTTTCTTGTTTGGGGTTTTTTCTATGAACGTCAAATACCCTTCATACAATGGCATTTCATTTAAATAAAAAATCCTTTTTGTCTTTTACATATTTGTGCTTCCCCTTTAATAGTATAGATGTAAAACATTAATTTTTGTGAACTTCTACAGTCTCGATGCTCTTTGATACAAATAATGGGGGCACAAGAAAGAAGAATGTGACAAGATGAGATGAGTTGTTATGGAGGAAAGTGGGATAGTAAGTGAAAATGTTGTAAAAGAACATAATATGGTTAACATGCATGGATGCAATTATTGTGTAAGAGGATGAGTCTTGAGACGACCGCAACCCGGTGTCTATTTTTTTTTTTTTTAAACATTTAATCACATTAATATTAATTCCCATAAATAATACTAACCACACACACAATTCAATCCACACACATTTAATTCAACAAATCAAACGGAAATCAGTTTTTAGCAATTCTACAATGAAAAGCAAACACAAACACACAAAAGCCCGAGTCATTAGATCATCCTCCTCTCCTCGCCATGATTCCACGATTAAACCTTACCTCAACCTGCATCACACACACACATGAGATGCGTAAGTATTATCACAAATACTTAGTGAGGCGATCCTCCCATCTACGAACTATACACACAAGCATAATGATATAACAATCAACACACAATGCAAATGACTAACCAATGACCACCAAGTCATTGACATAACACCACACCTAATCGATTATGACTTCCCATTTGCATCCTACACATCACACATGATCACAAACAATACCATTTGCTTAGATAAGCTCATGGTCACGCACTCACCTCGATAACACAACGGAAAATCGGCCAAGGTAAACTCCACACACACTCAGGAGGACCTTACACACGAACTCAAAGCAGCTAAGAACAACCTACAGCCAACCACAACAATAAACACCCAAATTACCAAAACTGGGCAAAACTGGGCAAAATCCAGAAACGTCCGCCGGAAAGATCAAACCATAACTTTCGATCTAACCGTCCACTTTCAAAACCAATCGGTGGAATTAAACTCCTATGAGTCCTGAAACTACTCACCAAATTTCGTGAGGATCCAACCACAGACACGGCGGCGATCTAACCCCGAGTCTCCGCTGGTCTTGCCTTCGACGGAAACGGAACACCTCTACGAAATCGTGAATAACTTTCAGACTATAAACCCAAATCCATTTCCGCAAAGGGCTACAACTAGAATAAAGGGTTAACTAAAACTCCACCAAAAATGGTTACCTTTGGACACGATTTGACCGGTCGAAACCTTTTTCTCCCAGACTCTGTCTGCTGAATCCGAGTCCACACCCAAGGACTTGTCCTTCTTCTCCTCTCAAGGTTTGAGCTCTCTCTCTTCTCCCTCTATCTCTCACAGGCACGAAAATGGCTGCCAAGAGAGATGAAGTCGAGTTTTTAAAGGAGTAGATAGGGTTGACCATGAAACCCCACCAACACAAAACTCACCAACCCCACTAGCCAGAAAATCGATCATGAAAATCGACCATGGCCCGATTTTTGCTCCAGAAATCGACCATGAAAATCGACCTTGGCCAGATTTTGCATCTTTCAGAGATTTTCACCAAAAACGCCGAACGACCACCAAGATCGGTTCCAAACCGACTTATGGCCACAAAATCGGTTAAAAACCGATTTCAAGACCGATTTTTCCAAAGAATCGGTTTAAGACCGCTCTTTCTTTCCTTAGATCAGTGGGTCCCCTCCCACATGATCCCGAGCGTACAGAACATCCACTTTTCTGGATCACGGGCGTTACAAGTCTCCTCAACCTGTGAGCCGTGAGGGTTGCAAAGCAGCAAGATGCACCCCACAGCTGGATGGTTCCTGAAAAGGGCAAAGGAAAGGATTTTTTTAGTGTACAGAACAGTTGAAAAGGGAAACATATGACAAGGGCAATCCTTTTGGCCTTGGACGTCTTGGTGACACAATGAGAAAATAGAGTAGAAAATAGAGTAGAAAAGAGAGTAGTGCGAGCTCTTCTTCCGCATCTATTTTGGAGCTACATGAGCAATTTCAAGATGCTCGTCGTAAAGTCGATGAACAAAAAAAAGAGCAACAACTTGTCCTTTCTTGAATCTCAAACTTGGAGATGCTAGTCTTATCTTGAAGAACAATAATCCTGTCTTAGCTGAGTTTATGGATGCTAATCCAATAGCAACCATCTTAGACACTAAAGCAGCCATCTCCACTACATCAGCCACCTCCCCAGGAACTACACGAACCACTACAACATGGAACACACCAGCCACTTCATCACCAATCATCACACCTACCATTGCACCAGCCACCACAACAAACAGTTCACTCAATTCCTCTTCCTCTCCTTCTCTTTAATCTTTTATTATGTAGGAACTTGAACTTGGAGCATATATGTTTTATGTTTTGGTTATGTTGGAAACAATGTGTTGATGTTTGGTATTTGCCTATTGATTGCTTTTTCGGTAATTTTTAGGTGTCAAATTGTTTTTTTTCAGCCGATTTCTGTATAAGTTTAGCTTTTAGATTGGTAAAACAATATCAAGGTGTTACTAAGTAGTATCAAATAAGTCCTAAAGTGTGACCGATTTCAGACCAAGTAAGTCACAGATTGTAAACACCACGATGGCAAAACAGCCACAATTTTCTAACCAAAAACTTTACCTTAGTCGCAATCTTTTATGACTATTCTGTGACTAGATCGAGACTAACTACAAGCTCATTTACCTCTATTTTAGACTTCTCTAAAACGTCACGAATAAAATACACTCTTAATAACAGTATCAAATCAATCGCAAAATGTGAAACCCTTTTACGACTTATTTAACACGACGTTTCTACAACTAATTCGCTACGACTTTGACGTCACGAGTCTACGACGGGACTGGAAGTCCCAACGTTGTCATAATATGCGACATGCACAATTAGTCACGTTTTGGTCTTAGATTTAGGACGATGTTATAATGCCCCAATATAGACGCTTATATATAATTAACTTGGTTAGTTAAAAAGTAGTCGCAAATGTGCGACCCTTTTGTGAACAAGTTAAATTAGCGACGACACATTACGATCACTTTTGGTAGTTTGGCAATGGTCGTAAACAGCTGTTTTGCAACTCTTTCAAGACAATTTTGGGGGTCACAAAATACATGTTTTCTTGTAGTAATGGATGCAATTATTGTGCAAGAGAATGAGTCTCCTCAATCTATGAGCTGAGAAGGTTGCAGAGCAGCAAGATACACCCCCACAATTGGATGGTTCGAAGAAGGTTGTGACCCCAAATAAGATTATTGCAGAGGGCACTACGGAGCCAGGATTGGGACGAAGTAGGTAAAAAAGGTCATGCTTCACCTTTGAAGAGCATGGTTTATGTCCCCATAATCACAAGGTCAAGTGATACCATGGAGAATATACCGTAATAAGAATCTCCTTCGAGATCTCAAGTTTTTTCAAAAATTCGATAGGAAGGAAATGTGAAAATGAAGTCTATTATGAGCTCATGATCGAACTCAAACTACAATATCACTAATAATACAACAAAAATCAATTCACTGTGGTAGATCAAAATCTAGACTAAGGGAAATTTTCTCGTAAAGACCAAATAATAGTGCCCATCAACACATATCCTAGAAATCGGGCCGTGAGGATGTATTCCCCTGCAAAGTTTGTATTAAGTCTGTATAGACACAATTTTCCAAACTCAATGTTTAGCCACAATTTTGACTTAATTCGAGTTGTATCCCCACAAAAAAGTTTAAATCGATGTAAACCCCATCTTGTTGACTTTTTGGTTGACTCGGACAGAATTACTTAACGGACGTTACTGTGCAACTGATATGGCACCACTGTGCTGCTGATGTGGCGCTATTGTTCTGCTAATGTGGCGCCACTGTGCAGCTAACTACAAAGGTTTTTAGTTTTATTTTCCACGTCAGGTACACAGTGGTGCCTGGTCAGCTGCACAGTGGCGCCTGTTCAACGTTAACATTGTTGTACTTTCATCATAACCAAACCATTATGTGACTACAATTATCAATATTTAGTATCGAAAACCCAATAAAAGAACCTCATCTCCTTGCTAAGTTTTACATAAATATATTCAGGTGTAATCTTTGTGTCTTATTGTCTCATTCGTATCAAGTTCATTCCGACCAAACATGTTATTGTTTGACCCGATAGTCACTAAACTATATTCGAAGCAATTAAAAAAAAAATCTTGAATTGTGAACGTATTTCATTTCCCTTAGCATGAAAGACGGCATCTCTATTTGTCTCTCGTGTGCGATGAGAAGTGATTTTGAGACTTCAAAGTGAGTGAAAATAGAATAAGAAATATACAATTACATGTATATATGCAAAAAAATTTCTTGAAAATATAATTAGACTGGTAATGTTATTAGAATAATAATAAAAAAACATAAAACATTTTAAAAATTTATTAGAACGATAATTTTATTAGATAAAAAAAAGCTGAAAGTTTTTTGAAAGTGTATTATTGTGATGATTGAGATGGAACAGCAGGTGGTAGATGCCATTGGTTTAGACATCGTTGGGTACAAGTTTTTTGAGCTTGGAGGGTGAGCCCACACTTGAACATGCACTTGTCCCAACAAGAAAGTCCTTCTACCTCTCCTCCCATGGTTGCCAGTGCTACTGCGACCACCAACATCAATATAATGCAGTTTTTCAAATTCATCTTTCTTAAATTTCTTTTTTGTATAAGAGAATATTTGTATGTTCTATAAATATTTTTCATACAAAACTAAATATATATAGCAGCTAAATCTTCATTTGGTATATGTTTAATTATGGAAACAAATAATTTCAAATTAAAGTCTGAGATCCTTGATCTATTTACAGATTTATTGTAATCCATGATATAAGTGATTATTATGATGATAAAATTTTCTAACATAATTATTCTAGTTTTTTTACATATAAACTACTTAATTTTAGGGAAAAATCATTTATAAAATTTCTATAAAAAATAGCAAAGATCTAGTATTTTAAAAAATATAAAGTATCCTAGATAATTGTGTATATTCAGGAAAGTGTTCTTAGTTATAATGGTTAACGGTCCACATGTACAAATGTTTTCACAAAATTTCAACTCAATTAAATTGCCCCGCTTAGCATAAATTGGATTATAGGTCGATGAGTCGATTCAATGTAAAAAGAAAAAAAAGATTACTACTTTTATTCATTTTAATTTTAACATATATATTATGAGTTCAAACATATACGATAACTGATTTATGAGTTATGTATCTATTAGGCTTTATAGTTTCATTAAACATGGTATGCAACTCCTTTATTACAGAAACCATAAAATCAAGGGTTGCTGTTATATTCTCCCATGTATTATGGCATTTCTCACGTTTCTACCACATATTTTTTATCTCTTTGAAAACCACCAAAAAAACTTTAAACTTGGTCTTTAATCATGAACTTTACTAACCTTTTATAATCGATACATATGCAATTGATTGGACGGTTTACGAATGACGTTTGGTTTTAACAACTATCACATTTTGACCTGATTAAATACAAAATTACAAAAAATTGATTTGAGGCTTTGGGTTCTTGTTCAATTGGATTTTGAAAATTTGAAATCATTTTAAATTCGATTATTCAATTTGAGATGCAAACAAGGGGCTATATTGGCTAGTCGTTTATCCACTAAGCTCTGGATTCAACTGTTTCTATAATTTAAACTCTTGGCTAGAATCTGAACCTCCAGTTGAAAACACGACACAAAAACTTCAAGTATAGATTCTTTAGATTAAATTCAACTCTAATAATTCGTTTGCTTTTTTAAAAACTTATATCCTCAAACAGACCAAATTGTCAACATCATTAGATGTGAAAAGTAAACCAAAATCAGAACCATCTAGCAGAAAAAATCAACTTTCAACCTTACTGTTAGCAATCAGAGAACCACAAATAGGACCAGCCACTTCTTGATCGCCGATGTAACTCGAGCCCGGCTGGCTTACCACTACCTGAAGCCTCTGCTTCGACTCATCCTTGTCCCTGTGAACCGTAACCCTCGTGGGTCATATGTCTTCGGATTTTTGTTCGGGTCCTGTAGAGTTAATGGTTAATCCGAGTTAAACCAAACGCAATTGTTAAACATGTTTAATGGTTAATCCGAGTTACTCCGGTTTGATTATCTCAAAGCATTCAATCAATTGCATATGTATTGATTATAAAATGTTAGAAAATTCCTGGTGAAATACAAAATTTAAAGATTTTTTTGGTGGTTTTCAGAGAGACAAAAAGTTAATGGTGGAAACGTGAGAAATGCCATAATACATGGGAAAATATTAGTGGCTACCCTAGAATCAAAAGAAAAGGTATCGTTTAACAGACAGAGAAAAGAATTATATAATCAAACCTCTCAATCAAAGAAATAAATAATCTCTAGAATAAAGGAAAATGTAGTAAATAAGAGGCATTCATATTCTGGAAAAATCTCGTTTCCAATTGGATATTGAACTATTGCGTCAGGAAATTTATATGACAGTTTGTTTAGGATTTTGTAGTATCAACTTCTATTATTTTGGAAACATAAAATATTAATAGTTAAGGTCCAAGATTTAGTATCACAAGCCCAGCAAAATGACCTATTTGCTAGCTAAATTTTATAATACAAAATACTGAAAGGTGAAATTATTGCTTCCTAATTTCTCATTTGTATTAGGTGGATTCTGATCATACATGTCATTGTTGGACCTGGTAGTCACTAAACTATATTTGAAGCAATTAAAAATTCAAATTTTGAATGGTGAACAAATTTCATCTTCGTTAGCGTGAAAGGAGACCTTTCTCTTTGTTTATTGTATGCGATAAGGAGTGATCTTGAAACGTCAAAGTGAGTGACGAAAAATAATGAGAGAAAGAGAAGTGATTACATGTATTTATGCGAGAAAATCGTTTGACACCGAACTGATTTACCTATGAATTTAAAATGAGGAATTAACGGTTTAATAGTAAACCGATTTGTTTAAGGTCGGTGAAAATGTGTCGATATCGTAAAACTTGTGAGTTTATATGTCAACATCATGACTCCATGAGTTTTGTTTTTCAACCTCTATGGTTAGAAAGTAAATTGTTTAGGTTATAATTTGTGTGGGTTGTTTTCTTTATCTATTGTTTCTTTGTATATTACTGGAAATGTTTTAAAACGCGGACTAGATGGTGTCTAGGTGTTAGGTGGTCACCGGATGTTCCGATTCTATATTATAGGTAATGACTACTAGTTTTAGTTGTTCTCTCGAATAATCATATATAAAGCTTTTTGGTATGATTACTAGAATGACCCATGAGTTTGTGTTATTAACAAGATTAATTTATATCTTTTGGAAATAAGTAGAGTGTCTATGACATTTTTAAACCCCATAAATGACACTTATTAGCTTTGTTAGGAATAATAGTATTACGAAAATGTCATTAAAAATTTCTACCAATGTGACAAAAGTTGTAGTTATTTTCTGAAAAACCTACTAAGATTTTCAAAATTGCTACTCTGGACGCGGAGTAGAAACAAATCTACAAAACAAATCTGCCACGGACTTGTTTAGTACTGCAGATTTGATTACACAGTTACCACAAACTTATTTATATATTAACCACATATTTGTTTACATAGTTACCGCATATTTGTGTACATAGTTACCATAGACTTGTTGTAAAACAAATATGTGAAAAATTTGTTGTCATAGTTACCTCATACTTATTGTCAAACAAATTTGCGGCAGACTTTTTTGAGAGCCACAGACTTGTTCCACCATATTTATTTCACATATTTGTTATTAATTTACTGCATATTTATCTTGAAAATTTGTTGACAGAGTTACCGCATACTTATGTTGCTGATTTGTTTGTTGACACCGCAGACTTGTTTTGATCAGCATACTTATTCTGCAGACTTATTAATAACTATGCAGCTAAGTTACCGCATACCTTTTTTTAGTAGCCGCAAATTTATTATTAGTTTTTAGATGTCGCATACTTGTTTTACAAAGATGATATTTAGGACACTGACTCGTAGTTATAGCAGATCGATCCAACGTTACAACAAAATTAAGCGATATACTTATTATACATGGTCGCAGATTTGTATTTTATAGTTTTTTTTATTTATGTATTAGAGTATAAGAATCATTGTCAATAATAACATACATAAATACTCATATAAAACATCATTTTATATGGTCTCAAGTACCCTCGACGTAAAACCTATCCCCAATCAACAAGATAACATTTACTTGTACGTGGATGCGGAAAATTAGGATTGCCTTCCTTAGCTAAACTTAACACATTTGCTTCATGAGTAGAACTAGGGATAATAAGATATATGTAAGTAAACTACATGTCCAAGTTACTCACTGCAAGAATATTCATGTTGCATAAGCTTTTTCTATTCCAATACCGGTGTTCATCTTGTCCTAAAACCATAAAAGGCACATATGTCCCATCCATTGCACCAATAAATCTGTTGAAGTACGACAAATATCGTCAATCAGATTACAATTTATAATGAACTTGAGTGAGATTCATAGGATCCTGCTTAAACTCTATTGTTATAAGCACTATGACATTAAGCTTCTTATGAATTTTTTTGGATATGGTCTCTTGCGAATGTCCGAACATTCTCATTATGCTTTGTTGAGTGGCAATGTGACCACAAATGTAGACAAATATTGCTACACTCTCTTTCACAAACACATTTTGAGAAGATCCCATCTTGTATTTATTTTCTATGGTTTCTCATAGATCAAGAAATACTCTAGGATGCATCCTCCGGAGAAAGTGGCATTATTCTGGATGGTCGTGTATTAGCTATTCTAAAAATTGACGACCACGGTTTGGATATGCACAAAATGGTTGCTTAAATTTTCAAGAACATATACAAAAGGTAGAAAGCATATTCTAAACGTAACATAACAAATTTAATCCATATATAAAACTCCATATTCTTGGAAAAATAACAAAGTTTCTTCCTTTAATCTTGTTTCTTCTTGCTTGCCAATGTGGAAGTGGCTGAGAGTCGCTATGGGGAAGAAGAGAAGAAGTCTCTATCTGAGAAAGAGAGTCTAGTATAATTTAATAGTCTTAAAGTGATATCGTTTTAATCTGAGTAAGGTGTATTTAAAGGGGGATGTCTTTGTACAATTTTCCCTAACTTATGAATCAACAATAACCAATTTCCTCTCGTATCTTATTGATCTCTTGCGCCATGACTCATTCTTAACTCTTTCTCATCTCTTTCTTATCTCTCTTCTCCTATTTATTTGAGATAGATCATACATTTGTCAAGTATGGCTTCTAGTCAGGACCCTCTAACACCGGTAATCGCGATGGCAAGTGGAGAGCGAATCTTGTTGTTTAGTCCATCATGGCCAAATGAGGGTCTGCTTCCAGGTTTACCGGTGACACAAAGAAACAAATCTCCATTGAGGAGGACATAAACTCTTTGCAAAAACTGGATCTTCTGCTCTTCGAAGGAACCACCCCAGACGATTGATTGTTCAGGGTCATGAAATGCTTGATAATGAATCAAACACTAGAGTATGAAAAACTGGACCAAGGATTGTCTTGTCTAACCGGCTCAACTATGATTTCGTGGAGATATTCACAAGATCGTGACAATTATTTTGAACTCCAAGAATTTTATTGGTTTTGGCCGGATTTAGATTGTTCGTGTAGGAGATTAATATTTAGTTAATTTCATGTAGTTGCAAGGACGACTCAAAGTTCATGTGTAGTTATAAACCAAAGCAACTAAGTTTGTGGGGGGGGGGGGGATTGGCTGTTATCCCGATTTATGAGTGATAAAATCAGAGGCAGCCAAATAAGGTATGCCTTCAAGCACTTTGCGAATTGTTTTATCTAGGTTAACCTCTCTTACGACAAAAAACTATAACTCGGGAGGATTATGAACCTTTGATTGAAACAATCATTCAAAGCTTCTTTCTTGGCTTAGTAAAAGTCTCTCGTTAGTTTGATATTTTTTATTGATTACCTTGCTTATTTTTCTATTTATCAACTACTTAAGTGATGTTTGGAAGTCACTTAGAGCTTATGTAATGTCTTATTCTGGTTTGAATCCTCGATAGATAACACCAAAACAAAGGTTTATTTGGATGAGGTATGTAAATGAAAGTTTTAACCTCAATAAAACCGCAAGTGTACGATAACATCGCCTTAGTATTTATGGGGCGAATCCACAAGGACCAAAACAACTACATTATGGATAATAGCAATCAAAACATAGCTAGGACAAGAAATATGTTTTTGTTTTTCTTTAGTAATAACTTAAATAAAATAAATCAAAAGCAATTGATAGAATATTAAGGGATAGGGAAATCCTCTAGGATATCTAAACAGGCAAGCATGCGTAATTATGAGAAAGCATTAATATTCATTCTAGAAGTCAATCATAAACATTAGTTATACTCTAATCCCTTAGTGATAACTACTAAGTTAAAAAATCCTAACAAAAACTTCCATTTATTATTAAGTTTAATAGCAAGTATTAAGCAAATGATCGATATGTTCACAAGGGTTCTAGCAACTCCCATTGTCTATGGGTGCCTTGCTCACTTAGATTAGATTCCAACATTTCATTGCAACTCCCGTTGTCTAGAGACATTTAAAAGCAATATCTAGACTCCCGTCCAAGATAAGCATTATAAACAACCTCCGCGAAGAATATAAGCATCATTCTCAATATTTTGTCCAGAATATGTAGATTTATAGATGTACGTAAACTGTTAAATATTTATGATGTAGGATTTAGATTTTGTTATTGTTATAAATCTTATTTAATATATAAAAATCTATCTTTATCATGAAATTATTTTTTCTTATACAAAATTTGACAAATCTCATGATTATTTTCTATATTTTGATACGTGTTATATATTTAATGATAAATAAGTCTATCGTTGTTAAAGACTTATGACTTATATCTAATGATTCATGGTAAGAGTTAATCTGTTAAAGATTTATGATGTAGGGTTTTGATATTTTTATTGTTATAGATCTTATTTAATATAGAAAAATGTATCTTTATCATAAATTATTTTTTATTATATAAAATTTAACAAATCTAATGAAATTTTTTATATTTTTATACAAGTTATATATCTAATTTTATACAAATATGATAGTTAAATAAAATGACATTTTCTGTATTTAAAAATTTAGAAAACATTTCTAATTAGAGTCTTACAATAATGTTTGAAGAAATATTAGAGCAACTTTATAAAGATACTCTCATTTTTGAAGAAATATTAGAGCAACTTTATAAAGATACTCTCATTTTCCAACTTTATAAAGATACTCTCATTTTTGAAGAAATATATTATGTTAACATCTAATATATTAAAGCAAAAGTCAAAAACGCTTTCGCTCTTGTTCAGAACGGTTGATCAACCTTCTGCCCTTAATGAATCTACATAATTAAACAAATTTGCACTATTTAGTTTTAAAAAAAAACTATAATATATAAATTCGAGTAAAAAGGAAAATTACTATATATGACGTTTGAAATATATACCATGACCTACATTTGTATATATATACATATAGCATATAGCATATATCGATTAATTATTATACTTTATAAAAACCTAATTATTTCTCCAATATTATAATTCATAAACCAATAACTATATTTCACATGTTTAATAGTATAAATAATAAAAATGAGTAAAATTTATAGATGAATTACATATCTTATGTTTATTGGGTTTGAGTCTTTAGAAAATAATCTCAAAATAGTCGTCTTTATTAAATTTGCTCGTACTATGTTGTCTCAATGCCACCAAACTTATTAATTAAATTCCCTAGTTGTTTAAGTGAAGTCAATGTTAACATGGTTGCACTATCATCATAGCCAAACTATTATGTGACTACAATTATCAATATTTAGTAACGAAAACCCAATAAAAGGACCTTATTTGCTTGCTAAGTTTTACATAAAAACATTTATTCAGGTGTAAACATTGTTTCTTATTCTGTCATTCGTATCAAGTTCATTCCGACCAAAAATGTTATTGTTGGACCCGATAGTCACTTAACTATATTCGAAGCAATTAAAAAAAAAATCTTGAATTGTGAACGTATTTCATTTCCCTAGCATGAAAGGCGACATCTCTATTTGTCTCTCGTATGCGATGAGAAGTGATTTTGAGACTTCAAAGTGAGTGAGAAGTGAATAAGAAAGATACGATTACTTGTATATATGCAAAAAAATTGCTTGAAAATATTATTAGACCGGTAAATTTATTAGAATAATAATATTAAAAAACATAAAATATTTTAAAAATTTATTAGAGCGATAATTTTATCAGAATAATAAAAAAGGTTGAAAGCTTTTCGAAAGTGTATTACTGTGATGATTGAGATGGAAAAGCATGAGGTAGATGACATTGCTTTAAACATCGTTGGGTACAGGTTTTTTGAGGTTGGAGGGTGAGCCCACACTTGAACATGCACTTGTCCCAACAAGAAAGTCCTTCTACCTCTCCTCCCATGGTTGACATTGCTACTGCAACCACCAACATCAATATAATGCAGTTTTTCATATTCATCTTTCTTAAGTTTCTTTTTTGTATTAGAGAATATTTGTATGTTCTATAACTATTTTTCATACAAAACTAAATATATATAGTAGTTAAATCTTCATTTGGTATACGTTTAACTATGGAAAAAAATAATTTCAAATTAAAGTTTAAGATCCTTATCATTTTATGGATTTATTGTATTCCATGATATAAGCGACTTTTATGATAATAAAAGTTTCTAAAAAAAATTTTCTAGTTTTTTTACACATAGAATACTTAAGTTTAGGAAAAAATCTTATAAAATTCCTAAAAAAATATAGCAAAGATCTAATATTTTTAAAATATAAAGTATCCTAGATAATTGTGTATATTCAGGAAAGTGTATTTAGTTATAATGGTTAACGGTCCACATCGACAAATGTTTTCATAAAAGTTCAACTCATTTAAATCGCTTTACCCCGCTTAGCATAAATTGTATTACAGGTCGAGGAGTTGATTCAATGTAAAAAGGAAAAAAAAAGATAACTATTTTTATTCATTTCAATTGTAACATATATTTTATGAGTTCAAACATATAAGATAATTGCTTTATGAGTTATGTATCTATTAAGCTTTATAGTTTCATTAACATTCTACGCAACTCCTCTTTTATTGAAATCATAAAATCAAGGGTTGCTGTTATATTCCCCCATGTAATATGGCATTTCTCACGCTTCTACCACATATTTTTTTATCTCTTAGAAAACAACCAAAACAATTTAAACTTGGTATTTATCAATGAACTTTACTGACCCTTTATAATCAATACATATGCAATTGATTGGACGGTTACAAATTGCGTTTGGTTTTAACAACTGTCACATTTTGACATGATTAAATACAAAATTACAAAAAAATTGATTTGAGGCTTAGGGTTCTTGTTCAATTGGATTTTCTAAAATCGAAATCATTTTAAAATTGATTGTTCAATTTTGAGATGCAAACAAGTGGCTATATTAGCTTGTGCTTTATCCACTAAGTTCCGTAATCAACTATTTCTATAGTTTAAACTCTTGGCTAGAACCCACGAAACAAAAACTTCAAGTATAGATTCTTTAAATTAAATTCAACTCAAATAATTCGTTTGTTTTTTTTTTAAAACCATACCCTCAAACATACCAAATTGTCAACCTCATTAGGCGTGCAAAGTAAATCAAAATCAGAACCATGTAGCAGAAAAAATCAATTTTCACCCTTGTCGTGAGCAATCAGAGCACCACAAATAGGGCAGCCGCTGCTTGCTCTCAGTGAACCAAAATAAGACATTGCATAAGCTCTAAGTGACTTCCAAACATCACTTAAGTAGTTGATAAATAGAAAAATAAGCAAGGTAATCAATCAAAAACGTCAAACTAAATTCAACTCTATACTTCGTCTGGTTTTTTTAAACCATATCCTCCAACAGACCAAATTGTCTATCTCATTAGATGTGCAAAGTAAACCAAAATCAAAACCATGTAGCAGAAAAAATCAAGTTTCAACCTTATCGTGAGAAATCAGAGCACCACAAATAGAGCCAGCCGCTGCTTGCTCGCTCGTTGATGTAACTCGAGCCCGACTGGCTTACCACTACCTGAAGCCTCTGATTCGACTCATCCTTTTCCCTGTGAACCGTAACTGATGAGGACATAGAGACTGAAGAGGAAGACAATCCGTCAGAAGTCCTTCAGGATGTTCCAGTTGCTGAAGATATCACAATTATGAGAGAGCCACCAAGAACAAGGTCAGGAACTCGAAGACTTAGAGAGCTATTCAACAAAAGTATTCAAGGCTTCCTAGATCAAGAGATGATGAATTCGACCAAGACTCCAGAGGCTCAAGACTTGAAGATGATTTTCTCAATTCAGCCAGTCTAAGCTTGTCAGAGATCTGTCAGAGACTTGTCAGAGATTGTCAGAGATCTGTCAGAGATTTGTCAGAGATTGTCAGAGATTGTCAGAGATTTGTCAGAGATTGAAGATTTCAAATTAGCTTCTAAAAATCATCTAAGGTATGTGTTTATTTACATTATATTGTGTTTGTTCATTTTGCAGGTTTATTAGAAGCTTAGGGTTATTTTTATTTCATAGTTTGTATTAGGCGTTATTTATTTTATGCATTTTATTTCATTATGTTTTAGGACTTTAGATTAGAATATGTATTAGGGTTTCGCCCAAGAAGGCATCAGCTGCAAGAGCCCCTTTATAAGGTTCCTTAGCAGCCGTGTATAATTTAAAAATATCTATAAAATAACGCAGTTCATCGTTCTCTGAGAAAGAGTTGAAACCCTAATCAAATTGCTTTCCTTGTGAGTGATATCAAGGCGACCTGATTTGATCTGTCTTATCACAAGTTATTCACACTTGTGTGGCGACTTCCATCCTCTACCATCGATCCATCTCATTCGATTCTCATCTCCATAATCGATCACCCTTTTCATTCATCTATCTCGATCCACTTCACATTCGCATTCCTTTCTCATTCGTTCTTGCATTCAATCAATCCCGAAGGCAGCTTGAGACTTCAGTCCGGCCTCACTTAGATCACCACCATCGCTTCATATATCAGTAACCCTCAGGGGTCCGATGTCATCGGATTTTGGTTTGTGTCCTATAGAGTTACTGGTTAATCCGAGTAAAACGAAACAAAATTCTTAAACCCGTTTAATGGTAATCCGAGTTAGTTTGGTTTGAATTTCTTCAACCGTTCAATCAATTGCTTATGTATCGATTATAAAAGGTTAGAAAATTATTGGTGAAATACAAAGTTTAAAGATTTTTTTGGTGGTTTTTAGAGAGACAAAAAGTTAATGGTGAAAGCGTGAGAAATGTCATAATACATGGGGAAATATAGTGGTTACCTAAGAATTAAAAGAAAAAGTATCGTTTAACTGACAGAAAAAGAAGTATATGATCAAACCTCTCTTAATCATAGAAATAAATAATCTTTAGAATAAAAGAAAATGTAGTAAATAAGAGGCATTCATATTCTGGAAAAATCTTGTTTGCAATTGGATATTGAATTATTGCGTCAGGAGATTCATATGAAAGTATGTTTAGGATTTTGTTGTATCAACTTCTATTATATTGGAAAAATATAATATTAATAGTTAAGGTCCAAGATTTAGTATCACAAGCCCAGTTAAATGACCTATTTGCTAGCTAAATTTTATAATACAAAAAGGTGAAATCATTGCTTCCTTTGTCTCATTTTTATTAGGTGGATTCTGATCATACATGTCACTAAACTATATTTGAAGCAACTAAAAATTCAAATCTTGAATGGTGAACAAATTTCATCTCCGTTAGCGTGAAAGGAGATATTCCTCTTTGTTTATTGTATGCGATGAGGAGCGATGTTGAAACTTCAAAGTGAGTGACGAAAAAGAATGAGGGAGAGAGAGAGAGAGAAGTTATTACATGTATTTATGCGAGAAAATCGCTTGACACATAACTGATTTACCGATGATTTTAAACCGAGTGATTAACGGTTTGATAGTAAACCAATTTGTTTAAGGCCGATGAAAATGTGTTGATATCGTAAGACCTGTGAGTTTATATGTCAGTATCATGTCTCCATGAGTTTTTTTTTCCAACCTCTCCAGTTGGAAATTAAATTGTTTGGGTTATCATTTGTGTGGGCTGTTTTTTTTATTTATTGTTTCTTTGTATATTACTGAAAATGTTCTAAAATGCCGACTAGATGGTGTCTATATGTTAGGTGGTGATCAGACATTCCGTTTCTATATTATAGGTAATGACTACTAGTTCTAGTTGTTCTCTCAAATAATCGTCTGTAAAAAGTTTAAGGATAATAACTAGAATCACCCATAAGTTTGTGTTATTAACACGATTAATTTATATCTTTTGGAAATATTTAAAATGTCTGTGACATTTTTAAACCCCATCAATGAAACTTATTAGCTTTGTTATGAATAAAAGTATTACAAAAATGCCATTAAAAATTTCTAACAATATGACAAAAGTTGTAGTTATTTACTGAAAAACCTACTAAGTTTTACAAAATTGCCACGATGGATGCGGAGTAGAAAAAATCTAAAAAAACAATCTGCCACATACTTGTTTAGTAAGTAACCACATATTTGATTACACAGTTACCACAAACTTATTTATATATTATACACATATTTGTTTGCATAGTTACTACATATTTGTGTACATAGTTACCATAGACTTGTTGTAAAACAAATATGCGACAAATTTGTTGTCATAGTTACCGCATAGTTGTTGTTAAAGAAATTTGCGAAAGACTTTTTTTGAGAGCCGCAGACTTGTTCCGTAGATTTATTTCACAGATTTGTTATGTAGATTTGTTTATAATTTTCCACATATTTATCTTGTAAATTTGTTGACATAATTACCACACATTTATGTTGCAGATTTGTTTGTTGATACCGTAGACTTATTTCGATACGCAGACATATTAATAAGTCTGCAAATAAGTTACCGCAGACTTTTTTTTAGTAGCCGCAAATTTATTATCGGTTTTTAGTTGCCGCAAACTTGTTTTACAAAGAATATATTTAGGACACTGACTCTTAGTTATAGCAGATTTATCAAACGTTACAACAAAATTAAGCGATAGACTTATTATCCATGATCACATATTTGTATATTATAGTTCTTTTATTCATGTATTTGAGTATAAGAATCATTCTCAATAATAACATGCATAAATAATCATATAAAACATCCTTTTATATGGTCTCAAGTGCCCTCGAATTAACACATATCCTGAATCAACAAGATAACAATTACTTGTACATGGATGCGAAAAATTAGGATTGCCTTCCTTAGCTAAAGTTAACACATTTGCTTCATGAGTAGAACCTCGATTACTCCCCGCTTAATCGCTAGGCCCACCCTAGCTGCCTCGATTAATGACTAATCGCTTTAAAATATCCTTCATCCAATTAATCTCCGCCTAACCCGATTAATCTCTGCCTAACCCGATTAATCTCTGCCTAACCCGATTAATCTCTGCCTAACCCGATTAATCTCTTCCTAACTCGATTAATCTCCGTCTAATCTTACATGTTTTTATTATTTTTGGATTGCAAATATAAAACAAATATTTTTATTATTATTTGAATGTCGGGAGTTTGTAATGTTAAACAATAACTTATCTTCATAATTTCAATGAAAATCACAAAATTTTGAGGTTAAAAATACATTTTATGTGTTTATTATAGTTTTAAAAATAAAATTATATAAAATATTAATTATAATGGATTAACATGTTTGTAAAACATAAATTAGCCCTACAACTAGTCCCCGATTAATCCCGTTTAATCTCCGATTTTCTTGCTAGGCGCTAGGCCCACCTCGAGCGTTTGATTATCGCCTAGCGATTAATTGAACATGGAGTAGAACACATGATAAATATATATATATATATGTAAGTAAACTACATCTCCAAGTTACTCACTGCAAGAATATTCATGTCACATATGCTTCTATTCCAATATTGTTGTTCATCTCGTCCTTAAACCATAAAAGGTACATGTGTCCCATCCATTGCACCAATAAATCCTTTAAAGTACAACAAATATAGCCTATCAAATTACAATTTATAATGAACTTGAGTGAGATTCGTAAGATCCTGCTTAAACTCTATTGTTATAAGCTCCATGCCATTAAGCACCTTATTAAATTTTCTAGATATGGTCTCTTGCGAATGTCCGAACATTGTCATGATGCTTCGTTGAGTGGCAATGTGACCACAAATGTAGACAAATATTACTACACTCTCTTTCACAAACACATTTTGATGATCCCATCTTGTATTTATTTTCTATGGTTTCACATAGATCAAAAAATACTCTAGGACGCATCTTCATGAGAAAGTGGCATTGTTCTGGATGAGCGTGTATTAGCAATTCTAAAAATTGAACACTACGGTTAAGATATGCACACAATGGTTGCCTAAATTTTCAAGAACATATACATAAGGTAGAAAGTGTATTCTAAACTTAACATAACAAATTTAATACATCTATAAATCTACCTACTCTTTGCAAAACAACAAAGGTTCTTCCTTGCTTGCCAATGTGGAAGTGGCTCAGAGTTGGTATGGGGAAGAAGGAAGAAGTCTCTATCTGAGAAAGAGAGTCTAGTATAATTAAATAGTCTTAAAGTGATATTGTTTAAGTCTTGGTAAGGTGTATTTAAAAGGCGATGTCTCAGTAGGATTTTCCCTAACTTATGAATGAACAATAACCAATTTCCTCTCTTATCTTCTGATCTCTTGCGCCGTGACTCATTCTTAACTCTTCCTTATCTCTTTCTTATCTCTCTTCTCATTTTTATTTGAGATAGATCATACATATATCAAGTGGTGCTTTCATTGAGAGATATGGCTTCAAATCAGGACCCTCTAACACCGGTAACCGCGATGGCAAATGGAGAGCAACGCACACAAGAGTGAATCTTGTTGTTTAGTCCGTCATGGCCAACTGAGGGTTTACTTCCAGCTCTACCGGTGACTCAGAGAAACAAAGCTCCATTAACGAGGACATAAACTCTTTGCAAAAATTGGATCTTCTACTCTTCGAAGGAACCAACCCAGACGATTGTTTGTTCAGGGTCATGAAATGCTTTATGATGAATCAAACACTAGAGTAAGAAAAACTAGACCAAGCATTTTCTTGTCTCACCGGTTCAAATATGGTTTAGTGGAGATATTCACAAGATCGTGACAAGATTTTGAACTCCAAGACCTTTGATGGTTTTGGCCGAATTTAGATTGTTCGCGTAGAAAATTCAAATTAGGTTAAGTTCATGTAGTTACAGGGACGACTCAATGTTTTGTGTAGTTATACACCAAAGCAACTAAGTTTGTGGGGGAGGGGGATTGGCTGTTATCCCAATTTTTGAGGGATAAAATCAGAGGCAGCCAAACAGGGTATGCCTTCAAGCACTTTACCAATGCGCTATCTTGGTTTACCACTCTTACGACAAAAAACTATAACCCGACAAGATTATGAACCTTTGATTGAAACTATCGTTCAAAGCTTCTTTCTTCGCTTAGTAAAAGTCTCTCATTAGTTTGACATTTTAGATTGATTACCTCACTTATTTCTCTATTTATCAACTACTTAAGTGATGTTTGGAAGTTACTGAGAGCTTATGCAATGTCTTATTATGGTTTGAATCCCCAATAGATAACACCAAAACAAAGGTTTAGTGGGATGAGGTATGTAAATGAAAGCTGGAGGAAGTCTGGGAATAAGACGTCTTTGTTAATGTTTTGGGTTTTTTTCTCTTAGCTTGACATGGTGTTTGTTCACTTCTTCAGAACCTTTACAGATTTCATGGACTTGTTGCTATTTGCTTGATGACCTTTCTTTTTGGGATGTTGGTGATGGCACAAAAAGCTCATTGATTTGGAAAAAATTCCTCAAGTTAAGAGATCTAACATCATTTGTTGAGTGTAAGTTTTACCCTCAACAAAACCGTAAGTGTATGATAACAGCGCCATAGTATTTATGGGTCGAATCCACAAGGATCAAAACAACTACATTATGGATTACAGAAATCAACACAGCTAGGACAAGAAATATGCTTTGTTTTTCTTGACTAATAACTTAAATAAAATATATCAAAAGCAATTGATAGAATAATAAGAGATAGGGAAATCCTCTAGGATATCTAAACAATCAAGCATGCATAATTATGAGAAAGCGTTAAGACTCATTCTAGAAGTCAAACATAAACATTAGTTATACTCTAATCCCTTAGGAATAACTACTAAGTTAAACAATCCTAACAAAATCTTTCATTTATTATTAAGATTTATAGCAAGTATTAAGCAATAATCGATATTTTCACAAGGGTTCTAGCAACTCCTATTGTCTATGGGTGCCTTGCTCATCTAGGTTAGATTCTAACGTTTCATTGCATTTACCGTTGTCTAGAAAAATTTAAAGACAATATCTAGACTCCTGTCTAAGATAAGCTTTATAAACAACCTATGCGAAGAATATAAGCATCATTCTCAATATTTGCCTAGAATATGTAGATTTATAGATGTAGGATTTTATTTTTTTGTCACTTAACTTTTATTTCATTATGCAATCGAACAAATCAATACAAGTGTCGACTTTGCTAGCGAGTCTGCCTCAGAGTTGTTAGAACGAGAAATCAAAGATACACTAAAAGAAGAAAAGAAGAGAACAAGCTCTCTTATATCTTCAAGAACTCCAAATATGTTGTTTTGTGAATTTCCTGAATTCAGATGTTGAATCAGAATTAGAGTGTTTGATCAAAGGAGAATATCATCAAAGTGTTGCTCCTTAAGCGCTGAAATAGCTTCAAACATAGCCAAAGCCTCCGCTGCAAACTCTCTGGTAGTGTTTTCTGAAATTTCCTCTCCTCTGGAACTATCCTTTATTATCCATGCTAAACCACTCCTTCGTGTAGTTCCATGCAACATCGACGAAGCAAAAAACTTGCTTCGAGTTTGGATCAATCACCTTTTGTGTCTTACCTTGCACCACCTATTTCTTGTTGTCTTGGCGAAGCTCCAGATCTTAGCATCTAACAACGATTTCATAAGCACCTCTGAAGCTGTGAAGATTTTATGTTTGAAGAATAATTGATTCCTATCAGTTTATAGATTCCAAAAGATCCAAGAAAATAAAGGAATAACCAAACCAATGGGAGGGAGATTAACACAATACTTAGAAGCTAAAATAAACTCCAAAAGAGTGTCAACGGTAGTGACGAGAGAGCTCTTTAAGGGAGCATTATCCCATACTTCCCTTGCAAAGTGATATATCATGGTTTTTACCCGTTTTTAACCATGATATAAGTCCTTTTTATCGAGTCTTTCTAGTATTTTTGGAGTCTTTTAGAGTCTTTTCAGGATTTAGGTACGTTTGGAGATAAATTAGATATATTGAAGTTTTCTAGAGCATTTCGAAGCTGAACGTGGATCAAGCAGTTCAGGAGCCGATATGAAGCTTGAGTATCGACCGACACCACCTAGTGTCGGTCGATACTGACATTTGGAAGGAACGTGACTCGCTGTTCTTCCATCAATCGATACCACTTATGGTATCGGTCGATACCGACGTCAAAGAAAGAGAACGCGAATCTCTACAAGTTGAAGAATCTGCCCGTTGGCCCAGAAGACATTGTTATTTACAATTAAGCCCAGCACATGTTTTCAGAATATAATTAGGTTTTTCAACCACTTTTGGGAGATAGAATTCATACCGGGAGATAGAGATTTTGTAGCAGACTTTTTGGGAGAAGATTTGGAACCCTCTTTGTACTCTTTACTCTATTTCTTTAATGCAATCTATTTTATTCATGATGTTTGTTTCATTCACCATGTCTGAGTAGATTCCTTGGTAGGTTTAGGGTTATTCAAAGGTATTTGATGAATTGTTAGGTTGAATTGAAATTGTTAGGAAAAATCCATAGAGTTCTTCATCCAGACTTGTGATTATTGCTTATTCTAGCTTCACGACCTAGAATATGATATTAGGTTGATTAATTGGCACGAAAGTGTGATTGATTTTCTGAACTAGTGTTGGGTGAGCAAAAGATATATTCACAAAAAAATTTGGTTTAGGATTTTGTAAACAATTGAACTTGATCATTAATGCTTGTTTGAATTCATTGGATTTGCAAAAAAATTTGGAATTCTAGTTTAGACATAGATAATCTTCGCAGCGAAAGTTGGTTGGTTTTATATTCGTGTTTCAAGTTCAAGAACGGTGCTTATTCCTGACAATCTGTTTGATATTCAATTCTAATTTATCGGCGAATTTCCCTAGGCTTAGCGTTTTCCTCCATTGGTTTTACAACCAGCTTTTAATCGTTTGCTATTTTTAATTACACTGATTTTGCTTAGCTTAATTCATATTCTGAAATCTATTGAGTGTTATCTTGAGTCTTTGTGATTCGACCCCTAATATACTGCAGCTACTGCTTTAATACTTTTAGGGTATTATATTTGAGCATATCAAATTTTGGCGCCGTTGCCGGGGACTCTAATTTCGCCATTAGATTTTACCTTAGAATTTTGACT
Source organism: Crucihimalaya himalaica (assembly GCA_004349715.1). Taxonomy (NCBI): domain Eukaryota; kingdom Viridiplantae; phylum Streptophyta; class Magnoliopsida; order Brassicales; family Brassicaceae; genus Crucihimalaya; species Crucihimalaya himalaica. The sequence continues at coordinate 1,453,489 of SMJT01000020.1, forward strand.
AAGTTCGTTGAGCATCGATCGACACCCATCTAGTATCAATCGATACTCGTCATAATTCCTTTTACTTACGTGCTCTGACTTTTGTGTTTCAGGTGTATGCCTAATCGTGGAACTAGAAAGAGCAAGAATAGGATGTTGACTAATCTATCCAACAAGGAATTAGCTGAATTAGAGCGTACAATCAGAAAGAAAAAGAAACAAGCAGAGATGAACAATCCAATTGTGCTCGCTCGCAATGAGGCTGGGCTTTTGAGAGATCAGGAAGGTCATCTGTGTAATGAGCAAGGACAGCGGCTTGATGGAGAGGGGAACGTCATTGTCCCTGCACCACTAGCCAACGAACATATCCCGCCTGCTGTGCGCAAAAACGTTGGGAATGCTCTTGTTGATCGCGCCAGGACGCCTAGAGAGTACAACAGACCCGATCAGTTCTATGCCAATCGGTCTGCAATTCGTATTCCCACCTTTCAGAGGAATGACTTTGAGCTGAAGCCTGCATACTACACTCTTGTGGGTCAGCACCCCATTTCACGAGCACCCAATGGATCACATTGAGAGGTTCGAGGATTTGGTCACTAGTATCAAGTACAATGGAGTGCCCAATGAGTTTCTTTTCTGTAAGCTATTGCCATACTCTCTTAGTGGGGATGCAGCTTACTGGTTAAAGGAGTTGCCTCCCGGATCTTTGAGCACATGGGAAGAGACGAAGAATGCGTTCCTGAACAACTTCTACGATGATGCGAGATCCGAGGAGTTGAGGAACAAGATTTCCTAGTTCTCTCAGGGAGCAACATAGGCGTTTAAGGCTGCTTGGGTGAGATTCCGATCTTATTAGAGAGATTGTCCACATCACAGATTCACATAGGTTCAGTTGCTGGGTATTTTCTTCCGAGGGATCGATTGGAGATATCAGATGGCTCTGGATGCTACGATCAATGGTAATTTCAACACGAGATTGGCTCTGGATCCTGAGGGTGCTTATGTGCTGATTGAGAACTTGGCATCAAGCAACAGTTCCAAGAATACAAATTACGAGTGGAAGAAGCAAAATGGGAACATTGATGGATTGCAGATTGCTGAGGTGCACGTGAAGCTGGATTCAGTGCACAACTTGTTGATAGGCAAGCAGTAGAAGGCTGTACACTTTGCTGAAGAGGTCGAGAATATAGATGAAGGTGATGCAGAAGACGTTAACTACATTGGTGGAAATGGTTTTGAGAATCAATCGTATCAGTTCAACAATAACCGCGGTTTCACCAACAACTCTCAGCGAGGAAATTCAAGTCTGATTTCAAGCCCTCAGGTTTCGGAGCAAACTCCTTTGCCCAAAAACCGGTTCAGAACAGCGAATACACTCGCACTTACGGGAATTCATCTTATCAAACTCCCCCACCCAAGACTCAGGAGAGCAAGGTTGAATCCATGCTTGAACAAATTCTTGAAGGACAAAAGAAGATGACTGTTGATATCAAAGGAAAGATGGACGCCATGTACAATGATCTGAATAGAAAAATTGAAGCCCTTAACATTCATCAGAAGAAGCTGGAAACTCAAGTTGCTCAGACCGCAAAAGCAGTTAAGAGACAAGACGGTTTTCTTCCAGGGAAAACAGTGAATCCGAGGGAACATGTTCATGCTATCACCTTGAGGAGTGGAAAAGAAGTTAGTACAGGAGCGAAGAAAGCTTATACTACAAAGCAGCTTGTCGATCTTGCTGGAGATGATGACGATGAAACTCCTGAAACCACACCAGTATCGACTGATACCAGACAACATCGATCGATACCTGTCCAAGGATCTGCCGAGGACGTTGCAAAGCCACAAGCATCAATCAACACTAGCCCAGAAGTCGAGAAGAAACAAACCACGGTGAATACATGAATAATCTACGTGCCCATGATACCTTTCCCTCGGCCTCCTACCAAGACTAAGAAAGAAGTGGAAGAAGCCAGATGTAGGGCAATGATAGAGAACTTGATTGTTGAGCTTCCTTTCGTCGATGCTATCATGACTTCACCAGCTTTCAGGAGGTATATCAAGCGGATGGTATCAATCAATGTGAACCTTGAGGAGGGAGTGATGAGGATTACTCATGAGTTCAGTGCGATCCTGCTCAACAAGATTCCAGAGAAGCTGCCAGACCCAGGAAGTTTTGTGTTGGACTATACAATCTTTACAGAAAGATTCGAGCGCTGTCTCTGCGATCTTGGCTCCAGTGTTAACCTTATGCCATACTTCGTGGCTAAGCGAATGGGAATGACAGATTTTACACCTACCAGAATCTCTCTGATTCTAGATGATCGCTCAGTTCGATTTCCCGAAGGATTGCTCGAAGACGTTTCGATAACGATCAGGGACTGCTTAGTCCCAACTGATTTCATTAACCTGGAGTATGACGCAGAGCCAAAGGATCCACTCAATCTTGGAAGGCCCTTTCTAGCCACAGCCGGAGCTCTGATCAATTGTAAGAATGGCAGGATATCTCTTAACATTGGTGATTTGATCATGACTTTCAACATGGATAAGATGATGAAAAAACCAACCATTGATGGGCAAACATTCTTCGTCGACACTTTCAGCGACATATCTGACGAGTACTTCATGCAGTTACATCCTGAGAATCCGCTAGAGAGAGTACTGGTATGTTCAGCTGATTTAGAGGTATACTCAACTTATGTTGTTGCTGGATACGCCAAGATGCTTGACAACAGCCAAGGAGTATCGATCGATACCCCTAATAGTATCGATCGGCACCGCCCACCTCCACCTGAGGAATTGATCATTACGTCTAAGCGAACTGATTCATTTGGTGACTGGAGTGAGGAGAGAGCTCCTAGGATTGAGCTTAAGCCACTCCTAGCCAATCTAAGGTACGCTTTTCTTGGTTCTAATTCCACATATCCTGTAATTGTCAATTCTTCTTTGAACAACACAGAGGTCGCCTTACTGCTGAGCAAGCTGCGCAAGTATCGCAAAGCTCTCGTCTATTCTTTTGATGACATTTCAGGTATATCACCAGACCTATGCATGCATCGAATTCATCTGGAAGATGAATCAAAAGCTTCGATCGAGCATCATAGGAGGTTTAACCCGAATCTAAAAAAAGTGGTCAAAAAGGAGATTATGAAACTTCTGGAAGCATGGATCATCTACGCCATCTCAGACAGCTCTTGGGTCAGTCCAGTTCATGTGGTATCTAAGAAAGGAGGGATCACTGTGGTGAAAAACGAAAAGGACGAACTGATTCCAACAAGGACGATCACTAGACACCAGATGTGTATCGACTACAGGAAGCTGAATGCCGCTACAAGGATGATCACTTCCCTTTGCCATTCATCGATCAGATGCTGGAGAGGCTAGCAAGTCACCCATACTACTGCTTTCTCGATGGGTACTCAGGTTTCTTCCAGATCCTGATAGATTCGGATGATCAGGAGAAGACGGCATTTACATGTCCTTATGGCACATTCGCTTACAGAAGAGTGCCATTTGGATTATGTAACGCTCCAGCTACTTTCCAGAGGTGTATGATGTCAATCTTCTCCTACATGATTGAGGAATTTTTGGAGGTGTTCAGGATGATTTTTCTGTTTATGGGTCTTCATTCAAAGGTTGTCTAGATAACTTTTGCAAGGTACCAGAGGTGTGTGGAGAAGCATCTGGTCCTGAACTAGGAGAAGTATCATTTTATGGTTCAGGAGGGCATTGTTCTGGGGCACAAAGTTTCTAAGGCTGGGATCGAGGTTGACAAAGCTAAGATTCAGGTTTTGACGAGCCTTCAGCCACCAACATCTGTGACGTATATTCGAAGCTTCCTTGGTCATGCCAGGTTCTATTGATGATCCATCAAGGACTTCTCCAAGCTAGCACGCCCACTAACCGCCCTTCTATGTAAGGATATCACCTTCGATTTCACACCTGAGTGTCTTGTCGCATTCGAGCAAATTAAGAAGGCATTGTTAGTGCTCCTGTTGTTCAACCGCCCGATTGGAACCTCCCTTTTGAGATTATGTGCGATGCGAGCGACTTTGCAGGTTGATCAGTTCTAGGTCAGAGGAAGGACAAGAAACTCCATGTTATCTACTATGCCAGCAGAACGTTGGATGATGCTTAGAGGAACTACAACACTACAAAGAAGGAGTTACTGCAGTCATATTCTCTTTTGAGAAATTTTGCTCTTATCTGATTGGGAGCAAGGTGACCGTTCATACCGATCATGCTGCTCTCAAGTATCTGTTGCAGAACAAGGATCTCAAGCCTCACTTTTGTCGTTGGGTTATTTTGCTCCAAGGCTTCGACATTGAAGCTAAGGACAAGAAAGGTGCAGATAATGGTGTTGGAGACCATCTCTCGAGGATGCGGATCGATGAAGATGTGCCTATTGATGATTCCCTACCTGAAGAGATGATTTACTTCATTGAAACTGAGATTGCTAGCATGTCTGCTGAGAACCTGAAACTCCCCTGAGTTCAGAACCTCGGTATCGATTGACACCTACTCATTATTGATCGATACCCGCTATCCAGGTAAGTTCCTTTATAAACCATTGGGGTTTTCTTCTTCTCCTTCATTTCTCCCATCGCTCGATACCGATTACTCTCTCAAAATCTTTCACAACTTCTTCGTTTCTTAACCGATTTTTGCGATTCAAACACCCAATCTCATCGGATTTTCATCTTCATTGTCATTCTAGCATCCATTTTATCGATCTACAAGGTATGAAACTCGAAATCTCACTTTTCCAATCTGACACTAGGTTTATGGAAATCGATTTTCCCTCTTGTACCTTAACATCTTGAATGATTCTCACTTCCTGAGTAGTTTTAGAGGAATTTCGACACCCCTCATAGGTTTGAATGTGCTTGATTTGCATGTTAACTTTTTGAGATTTTTGGTTCCTGACAATGTGAAAAACGGTTTGTGAATTTGATTTGGTATTCGAATTAGACGTATTGTTGTTGCATGCTGCTGGTATTTCATATACTGTTATGGTGCAGGACATAGAGAATTTGGTGTGACTTGTTGTTGCTTTGTCTTTGAATGCAGATGGAACCCCGAAAGATACCGCGACACTCAGATGCTTCGAGCTCTAACCCACCAGGGCATGAGTACAGTCTCCAGGATCACGTCGAAGCCTTCGATGGATCGTTTTGGCACGCGGGAGTTGTGATGGCTTGTAACCAACGACCACAAGGTCCTGAATGGGGGTTACACCGACGACACAGGTCCTCAGAGTTTTCTAGTGGTCCACTCTAGTGACCTGCGAGCCGCACCACACGCCACACCATCTCCCTCCGCACCCGCTGTTACATCTAGGCCTCCCTGGCCAAAGCTGGAAGGGAAGAAGATAATCCCGAGACGAGCCTGGGCAGACACGCCTAAGGAGGAGACGGAGAGCGATGCCTGCGTCTACAGGCCCATCGCTGAAGAGTGGGACGAGTAAACATCCTGTTCTACAATGAATGGCAGCGTGTCGCGGTGGTTCCTACGCGATTCATTGACCCTCATTCTATGCGCCGCTTGGGCATCGATGTGGAGCTCTCCGCCATGCTGGACAAGATTGGTATGGGGACACTACATAAACGACAGTACGATCTCTACCCCGATCTAGGCCGCCAATTTCTCGCGACTGTACTTGTCTATTACAGGGACGAGGTTCACCCTGACGCGCTGGAGGGCACATTGACCTTTCTGATCCGGGGAGTACGTTATAGGCTGCCGATCCCTGACCTTTGCGACATCTACGGCTTTGACAGCGACCTCAGGCAGGTAGCTCTGCCTACTCAGTTCCACGAAATGCAGGTCTTTTGTAGGCATATCGGTCTTGGAGCCTATTACTCCAAGACCACCATGTAGATGGACGTTCGTCACCCACTCTCCGCTGCATCATTCGTATATTGAGTAACACTCTCCTCTGCAAGATGGAGCCGAACAAGATGCGGATCTCTGAGCTGATACTTCTCTACAAAGCCATCGGTGACCTCATTCCAGAGGATCGATATGAGTGGCCCGAGTTTAACCTCGAGGTTAACATGGGAGCCATCTTCACGCATCACTTGTTCACTCTGAAGATCAAGCCTTTCTTGGGACGCAACTACGCCAGTGTGCAGAAGACCAAGTCGGTGGGTAGCCTTTTCACTCCCATCTTTGAGCATTTTGGCATCTCCACTTCCGCGTGCTCGATCCTCATAGCTCGTTCCCTTATGGATGAGCAGCATCTGCAGCACATGCGTTGGTGTCTCCCTACAACTGATTGCGAGTTATTTGTGCAGCTTCCCAACAGAGCATTGACCACTATCGGTGGCAAAGCTTCTCAGCTGCGATTTGATCAAGACCCTAGCCTGCTCTCCGTTGCACCGGCCACCCCCTGCCCCCACTGACACTGAGGATGCACCCATACCCGACCTTGCTGGAGGTCGATCTCGTCGTCCAAGACGCACGTCTACATCTGCTCTTGCATCTTCATTTCATGCCCCTCCGGAGTTGCCGATGGAGACCGATGCTTTTCAGAGGTATGTCGTGGAGAGCTTACAGAGTATTTGGGCCATTGTCTCTCGTTGCAGCTGCAAGTCTTCTGCAGACACTCGTTCACCATCAGCACCTGGACCCTCCTCTCGCAGAGACCTTTCCGATGATGACTCCTCAGATGATTAGGCTCTCTAATCCCTATGGTTTCACGTGTCTTCTGCTTTTTCTTTTTCTCTTTTATTTTCTTTTCTTTTGAACTCTGTTGTCAGCACTCTATCTATCTTGAACTTGTGGTTTATGTGGTCTTGTTGCTTCTAACTTGTATTCAAGTGATCTGACAGTGCTCAATCTAACTTTTGGATCGCATACACACGAAATTTTGGCATCAGTATCACGAAAAATAGGTCTTTGTATCGATCGACACACACTCGGTATCGATCGATACGGTCCAGTGTCGGTCGATACCAACCATCACACACGGGTAACATTTTTGCGCTTCATCAACCACTAAGTTCTTTTGATTTCTTTTGCCATCTCTGGACTAGATAACACTGGGGACAATGTTGTTTAAGTCTGGGGGAGGTAGTTGCTGACATGGTGTTTGTCAAAATTGTTTTATTGAGTCAAAATTTTGCAGGAGATTATGATCTTGTTTCTGTATCCACTGTCTTGACTTTGCTTCTGAGTATTCATTGTTACAGAACCAGTATTTCAGATCGGACTAATGAAAAATCCAAAGACTAACCAGTTAACTAGGGGACACTCATGTGTCCAGCAGAGTCCATCGAAACCTGAGGCAAATTTTTGCACTTCATTGAGGTGGTTAGTGTTCATAGAGCTTGATTCCTTATTCATATCTAACAAAGGAACCCATCTGTTTTAAAGATGAGAAGACATCTTGTGAAGTAATGAGAAGACATTAGGAAGAAGGGTCATTTCTGTTTGCTTGAGGGAAAGCAAAGGCTAAGTTTGGGGGCGTTGATATATCATAGTTTTTACCCGCTTTTAACCATGATATAAGTCCTTTTTATCGAGTCTTTCTAGTATTTTTGGAGTCTTTTAGAGTCTTTTCAGGATTTAGGTACGTTTGGAGCTAAACTGGATCTATTGAAGTTTTCTGGAGCATTTCGAAGCTGAACGTGGATCAAGGAGTTCGAGAGCCGATATGAAGCTTGAGTATGGACCGAACCCAGCTAGTGTCGATCGATACTGACATTTGGAAGGAGCGTGACTCGTTGTTCCTCTCTCGATCGATACCACTTATGGTATCAGTCCAAGGAAGAGAACGCGAATCTTTACAAGTTAAAGAATTTGCTCGTTGGCCCAAAAGACTTTGTTATTTACAATTAAGCCCAGAACGTATTCTTAGAATATAATTAGGGTTTTCAACCACTTTTGGGAGATAGAACTCATACCGGGAGATAGAGATTTTGTAGCAGAGTTTTTGGGAGAAGATTTGGAACCCTCTTTGTACTCTTTACTCTATTTCTTTAATGCAATCTATTTTATTCATGATGTTTGTTTCATTCACCATGTCTGAGTAGATTCTTTGTTAGGTTTAGGGTTATTCAAAGGTATTTGATGAATTATTAGATTGAATTGAATTGTTAGGAAAAATCCATAGAGTTCTTCATCCAGACTTGTGATTATTGCTTATTCTAGCTTCGCGACCTAGAATCTGATATTAGGTTGATTAATTGGCACGAAAGTGTGATTGATTTTCTGAACTAGTGTTGGGTGAGCAAAAGATCTATTCGCAAAGAAATTTGGTTTAGGATTTTGTGAACAATTGAACATGATCATTAATGCTTGTTTGAATTCATAGGATTTGCAAACAAATTTGGAATTCTAGGTTTAGACATAGATAATCTTCGCAGCAAAAGTTTTTTGGTTTTATATTCGTGTTTCAAGTTCAAAAACGGTGCTTGTTATATTCCTGACAATCTGTTTGACCTTCAATTCTGATTTACCGACGAATTTTCCTAGGCTTAGCGTTTTCCTCCATTGATTTTACAACCAATTTTTAATCGTTTGCAATTTTTAATTACACTGATTTTGCTTAGCTTAATTCATATTCTGAAATCTATTGAGTGTTATCTTGAGTCTTTGTGGGTTGACCCCTAATATACTGCAGCTACTGCTTTAGTACTTTTGGGGTATTATATTTGAGCATATCACAAAGAAACAGTCTTGGAAGACATGAAGCACGGACTCAGGTTCCCCACATCTCTTACAACGGCCATTCTCCACAACTCCTCTGTGTAGAAGGTTCACACCTAAAGGTCAAGAATTTTTTGCAACTTTCTAGAGAAGATGTTTGACTTTAGGGAGTTTTAGCTATCCATAGAAACCCCTTCCAATTAAAGTTCAGTTCAACCTTACTCATGGTAATCGTTGTTAGAAGGCCATATCTAGATCGTGAAGAATATATTCCAATTTTAACAAGAAGCCAAACCATTGAGTCATGCTTTCCTGTCATCCTCGAAGTAAGTAAACAAATTGATACGTCATATTGAGGAAGTCTAGAGCGTATTCTCTTGTGCGACCACTCAATTCACAGTATATCAAGAGCCTTCCGCATCTCTAGTGCGACCATTCGTTCCACATCATTTGAACTTTGAGACATAAAGGTTTCTTGGATGCAAAGCTTATCCTCTTACCGATCTTAGAGTGCCGACTCGTTGGGAGAGTGCTATTGCTCAAATATAATACCCTAAAAGTACTAAAGCAGTAGCTGCAGTATATAGGGGTCGAACCACAAAGACTCAAGAAATCACTCAATAGATTATAGAATATGAATTATGCTAAGCAAAATCAATGTAATTGAAAACAGCAAACGATTAAAAGCAGTTGTAAAATCAATGGAGGGAAAATAGGCTCAGGGTATTTCTCAGGAAATCAAAGAATGCAGGCAAATCAATCAATCAGGATTCAGATTTAGCACGATTCTTGAACTCAAAACACTAAGCTATAATTAACCAACTGTCGTTGCGAGAATTATCTAAATCTAAATCCTTGAATCCCAAATTTCTATGCAAATTCTAATGACCTAAACCAGCTTTAAAGTTCAGGTTTGATATGTTCACAAAACAACTAAACCAAATTTCTTTGCGGATAGTTATTTTGCTCACCCTAGGGTTTTCGGGTTTCCAATCACACTCTCGTGTCTAATTGATCAACCTAAGATCTAAATTCCAGATTTGTCAACCTAGAACTAGCTTTGAGAACAACCTATGGTGAAGAACTAATTCAGATTATGAATCCTAATAGATCAACTTATCTAAGAAGCCATGAAATCCTTTATGAGAAAACCCTAAACCTAAGAGAGATCTACTAAGACATGATCAATGAAACAGAAATCATAATTGAATAGAATTACATAGAATAAATCAAGAGTAAACAAGGGTTCAGAATTGTCTCCCACAAAAACCCGGAACCAATCTCTCTCAAAGTATTCAGAATAAAATCAAGTCTCTCTCTCAAAGTGGCTAAAAACCGTAAATATAATGCTAAAACACGTTCTGGGCTTAATTGTAAATAATAGAATCTTCTAGGCCAAGTTGCCGACTCTTCAGACTTGTAAAATCACGTGTTTTCCTTTCCTGCAGTCGGTGTCGATCGATACCGGGTTAGTGTCGGTCGATACCAGGACTCTGTGCTCGTCAGACTAGACTGTCTTCACGAAAACTGGCATAACTTTTGATCGCACCGTTAGATTGGCCTCACACCACTTCCAAATGAAAGCTAATCCAAATATCTGTCTTGTATCCAAATTGGAGCTCAATCCAACGGTGGGAAGTTATTCAACGAATGCCAAAAAGCTCAAGAATGCTCAAATATCTCCAATTATGCTCCAAACGTGCCAAAACCTGAAAAGACACAAAAAGACTACAAAAACACTAGAAGGACTCTAAAAACAAGACGTATATCATGGCTAAAAACGGGTAAAAACCATGATATATCAACTCCCCCAGACTTAGCCTTTGCTTGTCCTCAAGCAAACAAAAAGCTAAACTAGAAAAAGAGGTTTTAAAACACGGAGACTCACCTGTTCTTGAAACATCACAATGACCCTTTTCCCAAGATTTCCAGATATCACCTAATCTGTTTCAGATCTAACCACCATCTACTTCTACGTAGACATTCGCAACTTTCCAGATTCCACACATTATCTCACAGCATCAACATACTAAATCCTTCATTGCCGTTTCATCACTGTTGCTGATGTTCAGGAACCTTCTAGATTCTTCCTCATGCAATATCATGACCAAGGAACCACCCAAGTTTCATACTTTGGTATTATTTTACTCTCTCCCAGACTTATCTCTTGTATTATTCTCTTGATTTTGGATTTAGCTTCGCATATACAAATCAAGGTTTGAGACGCGAGTATTGATGGTAATTACCACCGAATCCCCGGTTCTCCCCTCTCAAAGTATCAAAGGTCTTAGGCGAATAACATGGTCTCGGGAAATGTTCATATCCCTCGCTACAGACCTTTGTGTGATCATTCCTTATCCAAGTAAAATAATGGGATCACTGGAAATTTTCCTACCCCTCTACTCGGAGGAAATCATCTCATCTTTTATGCATCTTATTTACCAACGTGTGTCAAGGGAGAGGTATACCATAATTTTCAAACACATGGGTTCCTTTGTCAGATATGAATGATGAATCAAGCTCTATAAACACTAACCATAATGATGAAGTGCAAAAATTTGGCTCAGGCTTTGGAAGGACTCTGCTGGAGACATGGGTATCTTCTAGTCAACTCAAAAGCAAGGTCAGAACTGATTTTGTAATACATGTCACTCAAAAGCAAGGTCAGAACAGTTGATTCAAGAAAAAGATCATAATCTCCAACAGGTTTTGACTCAATTAAACAAATTTGACTCAAAAACGACTAACTCGAAGAAAAAACAAACACAATGTCAGCGACTACCTCCCACAGACTTAAACATCACTGTCCACAGTGTTATCTAGTCTAGATTTGGCAAAAGAAACAAAGGAATAGACGACAAATGAAACGCAAAGAAGTTACCGTTCATGTGATGATCAGTATCGACCGATACAGCCTGGTATCGAGCGATACCAGGTGTTTGTCGACAAAGGCTCATTATCAATAGATGTAGTATCGATCGACACTAAATGGTGTCAATCGATACTGCTCATATGGACCTGTTTCTCATGAAGACACAGGACACAAAATCAGAAATAAAATTGAAATTAAAACTTATATACAGACTCACCAGTGGGTTGCCTCCCACTAAGCGCTTGTTTAATGTCATTAGCTTGACCGTGTCGGGGCTCAGGCGTCGGGTGGTTTGCAGAGAGACAGTGAATGCATCTGTGACAAATGTCTCATCCAAGGTGGTGTGTAAGCATTAACTGCATGTGGTCTACCAAAGAAGTAAGAAACAACATCAGGGAAGGAAAAAAAATTGGGTGGGATACTTAATTTTCATGCACAGTCATCAAAAGAAACAACAAGCGCTCGACGAGAATCTCGCGGCTTGCTCAATTGTGAAGTAGATGGAAACATATGATTGATGATATTAGGTGGTTTGGAATTAGAAAAAGAAGGTGCAAAACTTTGCTTTCTCCGAGGTGTCTGGCGTGTGAGAGGTGAGAGTTTTTGCTTGGAATCAGATGGAGAGCATAATGCTGTGTCGACTGACGCAAGGTCTGAAACTCGAATTTGACCACTTTTCTGTAGTTTAGCTCTGCAATCCTTGCCTCCATTGTAAGGACATCATTTTCCAGCAGTCTGACATTAATTGAAGCCTCTTCCTCGAGCCTAGTACTGAAAAGACACTCCTCACTCCAATCCTTAAGCACATCAGTAGCATTCAACACCTTGACATACCCAGCAGTAATGTCTTCTAAAAGCTCTGTGTTTGGGTCCTTATCAATGGAAATCTCTACAGAAAATGTCTGTCCATCAATGGTAGATCTCCTCCTCAGCTTGTCCATGTTAAAGCTCATGACTTCATCACCCAAATCAAGCTCTATCCGTCCCTTTCTCACATCAATGATGGCGCCAGCTGTTGCCAAAAATGATCTTCCCAAAATAAGAGGATCCTGAGGTTCTTCAACATTGATGTCAAAGTCACCAAGTCCACCCGTCGGGCAACATCATTACAGCTTTCGATCATTAGTGGAACATCTTCTAAGCACCTTCTGAAATCCTTTGATCTATCAGCAAGAGGAGAGAGAATCTTTGTTGGAACAAAACGTCATCCCAAGGCTTTCAGCAACAGAGACAAGCATCAGTTAATGCTAGAGCCAAGATCACAGAGAGAATGAGTTGAACCTTTTATTGAGAATGGAACAGTCTAGTACAAAAGCTTACTGGATCAGTAGCTTCTCTAGAATCCTACTCTGAATCATAAGCACTTGACATGTTCAGAGATTTTCACCTTCCTCTCTTTCCTTGAAACTGTCTTTTCCGGAGAATTCACTGATGTCCTTTGTGGAGCAGAGCTGCTTCCTCAGACCACATCATTGGTAACCATCCTCTAGCATACCTCCTGAGAGCTGGTGAAGTCTTGATAGCATCGACAACAGGAAACTCAACAATCAACTGTTCTATTCATTGCTTTGGCATCTGCAGTCTTCCACTTCCTGCTTATTCTTCCTAGAAGGTCGAGGGAAAGTATTCATGGCACATAGACTCTTTCCTCGACATCCTGGGTGTTTTTGAAAATTTAGCCCAGTCTGCGGGGGGTGTCGATCGATACTGCGCATCTGTGTCTCACTAGGTTGGTGTCGGTCGATACTCGGTTGGTGTCAGTCGATACTCGTTGGTGTCGTCGATCTCAGTTTGTGTCGGTCGATACTCGGTTGGTGTCAGTCGATACTCCGGTGGTTCGGTCGATACTCAATTGGTGTCGGTCGACACTGACGTATCAGGTTCAAAATCACCTCCTGTGGTGATTGCAATGACTAGTTATGTTGTGATTGAACCGTCTTTCCCTTTACAGCTGCTGATGTCTGAGCATATTGTTTCAAGCATTTTCTGATGAATGCTAAGAGCTTCAATCTTTCCATTCAGATCTGTGTACATGGCGTCCATCTTCCCATAAAATCCACTGTCATCTTCTGCTGTCTTTAAAGATCTGTTCAAGCATGGATTCAGCCTTACTCTCCTGAGTCTTAGGCGGTGGAGCTTGGTAGATGAACTCCCATAGGTGCGAGTGTAATCGCTGCTCTGCATCTGTTCTTTAAAATTCTAATTTGTTCCAAAACCAACTGGTTTGTTGATCTGCTAGTATTGAAATCCCTGACCTTGAAAACCAACTGGTTTGTTGATCTTCCACTTTCATCTTTTTCAAAATTCTTGACTTATCAGCAAAATGACTACACCTTCTTTGTTCTTACCCATCAGGAGATTGTGCACTGAATCCAACTTGGCTAGAACCTCAGCAATCTACATCCAATTCCAAATTCTCAGCCTGCTTCTCCGCTCAAAGTCTGCATTCTTGGTGCTATTGCTAGACGCTAAGTTCTCAATCAGCACAAAGCATCCTCGGATTATCTCGTGTTTGAAATTTACCATTGTCTCACGGCATCCAGAGCCATCTGATATCTCCAATCGATCCCTCTGAAAAATACCAAAACAACTGGACTTGTGAGAAACCTTAGAGACCAATACTTCTATAAGGCCGAAAACGAACCCAGACAACCTTGAATGCCTTAGTTGCTCCCTGAGAAAACTGGGAGATCTTGTTCTTGAGCTCTTCAGATCTCGCATCATCATAGATGTTGTTCAGAAATGCATTCTTGGTCTTCCTCCCAATAGTCAGAGAACCAGGAGCAGATGCTTCAGCCAGTAAGGCATCTCCACCAAGAGATATGGGAAGAGCTTACAGAAGAGAAACTCATTGGACACTCCATTGTAGTGTTACTGGTGACCAAAATCCTCGAACCTCTCGATATGATCCATGGGTATGCTCATGAGAAAGACCATGAAAAGGTTGCGTGGCCTACAAGAGTTTTATGCAGGCTTCGGCTCAAAGTCATTCCTCTGAAAAGTGGGGAATCGAATCGCAGATCGATTGCATAGAAGCTGAATAAGGCTTTGTACTCCCCAAGCGTTCGGGCGTGATTAGCCAGAGCATTCCCGACATTCCCACGCACAGCTGGTGGGATAACCTCATTGGCTACCGGGTCAGGACAACGATGTTTCCATCTGCATCAACCCTCTGTCCGTGCGTCATTACACAGGTGACCTTCTCTGATTCTCTCAAAACCCAGCTTCATCCGAGCGAGCACAATCGGTTGTTCATCTCTGCTTTTTTTTTTACTTTGAATCGTATCGCTCTAAATCAGCTAGCTCTTGTTAGATATAGACTCGGTCAACTGCTTATTCTTGCTCTTCTGGTCTCTCGATTGTTGCATGCACCTGAAACACAGAAATCAAATCGCGTAAGTAACAGGAATAGCGACGAGTATTGATCGATGCCAGAAGGGGTCGATCGGATGGCTCGGACAACTTAGTCGAAATTCTAAACCGAAAACTAATGGTGAATTTAGAGTCCCCGGCAATGGCGCCAAAATTTGATATTGCTCAAATATAATACCCTAAAAGTACTAAAGCAGTAGCTGCAGTATATAGGGTCGAATCACAAAGACTCAAAAAAATCACTCAAGAGTTATAGAATATGAATAAGCTAAGCAAAATCAATGTTTGAAAACAGCAAACGATTAAAAGCAGTTGTTAAATCAATGGAGCGAAATAATAGGCTCAGGTTATTTCTCAGGAAATCAAAGAATGCAGGCAAAATCAATCAATCAAGGATTCAGATTTGCACGTTCTTGAACTCAAAACACTAAGCTATAATTAACCAACTATCGCTGCGAGAATTATCTAAATCTAAATCCTTGAATCCCAAATTCTTTTGCAAATTCTAAAACCTAACCAGCTTTAAAGTTCAGGTTTGATATGTTCACAAAAAAAACTAAACCAAATTTCTTTGCGGATAATTATTTTGCTCACCCTAGGGTTTTCGGGTTTCCAATCACACTCTCGTGTCTAATTGATCAACCTAAGATCTAAACTTCCAGATTTGTCAACCTAGAACTAGCTTTGAGAACAACCTATGGTGAAGAACTAATTCAGATATGAATCTTAATAGATCAACTTATCTAACAAGCCATGAAATCCTTTATTGAAAACCCTAAACCTAAGAGAATCTACTCAGACATGATCAATGAAACTATAAATCATAATTGAATAGAATAAATCAAGAGTAAACAAAGGTTCAGAATTGTCTCCACAAAACCCGAACCAATCTCTCTCAAAAGTATTAGAATAATGATAAAAGCTCTCTCTCAAAGTGGCTAAAAACCCTAAATATAATGCTAAAACACGTTCTGGGCTTAATTGTAAATAATAGAATCTTCTGGGCCAAGTTGCAGACTCTTCAGACTTGTAAAATCACATGTTTTCCTTTCCTGCAGTCGGTGTCGATCGATACCGGGTTGGTGTCGGTCGATACCAGGACTCTGTGCTCGCCAGACTGGACTGTCTTCATGAAAACTGGCATAACGTTTGATCGCACCGTTAGAATGGCCTCAAACCACTTCCAAATGAAAGCTAATCCAAAGATCTGTCTTGTATCCAAATTGGAGCTCAATCCAACGGTGGGAAGTTATTCAACGAATGCCAAAAAGCTCCAGAATGCTCCAATATCTCCAATTATGCTCTAAACGTGCCAAAGCCTGAAAAGACTCAAAAAGACTACAAAAACACTAGAAGGACTCTAAAAACAAGACGTATATCACAGCTAAAAACGGGTAAAAACCATGATATATCAGAGAGTCATGGCACCAAACCTCCAGCATTTGTAGGAACTGCCATTCTCTCCCATGAGATCCAACTCATCTTTCAAACTTTTTGTTAATTATCCCACTTGATTGTAGTTGCTTACAAATCGACATCGGTATTTTGAAGCAAGACATAGAGTGTGTGAGCATAACCGAGAGGATAGTTTTTAGGTCCACTTGTTTACCAGCTTGTGAAAGGAACTTAGACATCCAAGACACCGAGCGTTGGCAAAATTTATAAACAAGTTGCAAACATATCATTTTTCTTCTTTCCAAAATCTTCAGGAAGTCCTAAAAAATTTCCGTGCACTTCCTTCTCTATTAATTCCTAGAGTACTCATCACTTTAAGCTTTTGGCTTTGGGGGATTTTTAAAGAGAAAGTAATAGAGGATTTCTGCAGATTAATACTTTGTCCCGAGGCTGCCTCATATTGCTTAAGAATCATAAGAAGAGCTTCACAGTTGGACTGATTTATCTTGCAGAAAACATGGTATTGTCTGCGAAGAGGAGATGACTAACTCTTGGGCTGTGGAGAGACACTTTAATAACCAAAAGATGACCAGCTTGTTATGATCTACCTATGTACAGAGAATAAAAAAGTACGAGAAAGGAAATTGCCTTGCCTTAATCCTCTTGATGGTTTCACAAGTCCTTGAGGGGAACTATTGATAATGAAGGAATAGGAGACCGTATAAATGCACTCCATAATCCAGTTGATCCATACATGATGGAAACCCAGCTTAACCAGCACCACCTTCAGAAATCCCCACTAAATCTGATCATAAGCCTTACTCATGTCAGTTTTGACAGCCATAGAACCAAACACTCTCGATTTAGAGACTCGGAGATAGTGAAGAGTCTCATGCGTAATGAAAACATTGTCTGCAATTGCTCTTCCCGTCACAAATGCCATTTGAGTTTCTAAAATAAAGCTAGGAAGGATTGGTTGAAGAGGCTTAGTGAGAATCTTCGCTACAATCTTGTAGTAAACATTGCATAACGCAGTAGGTCGAATCACCAACTATCTTTGGTATCTTGCCTTTCGGAATAAGCGTGACATTGATATTGTTTTGATTGGTAGGGAAGGATCCTGATCGGAAAAAATCTTGGATTTCATTGACGAGATCAGTACCCAAAGAGGTTCAAAAACCTTGGAAGAAACTAATAGAAAACCCATCCGAGCCTGGAGCCTTTTTTGGGTTAATATCAAAGAGCGGTAGGCGTAATTTCTCATGAGAAGGAATGGAGATAAGTCGATCATTCATGTCTTGCGTGATGCGTGGTGATATAATATCGGTTACCACTTCAAAATCGCCTGAAGACTGGCTCGTGAAAATGTCACGAAAGTAGTCCGAGATTAATCTCGCAAACTCTTGCTCCTCATGAAAAGAATTCCCATTAGTATCCTCCAAAGTTGTAAACCTGTTTTGGGATCTTCTGCCTCGGGTGACATTAAAAACAATATGCCGAGTTTTTGTCACCCCCTTGTAGCCAAAGCACTTGATTTCACTGCTTCCAGTACGATTCTTCATCTTTACAAGTTTGCTCCAGCTCACTCGTGAGCTTACCTATCAACATCTGGTTCGGAATATCATAGACAAGAGCTGATTCTAGCTCTTGTTGCAAGCTTTCATTGTCTTCTCACTATTGAAATTTTGTTCCTTTCTCCAAGCCACAATGCTACCTCTACACACAATGATTTTCTTATCAACTGTTATTGGTAAACTGTTAAAGATTTATGATGTAGGGTTTAGATTTTGTTATTTAATATATATAAAATTTATCTTTATCATGAAATTATTTTTTGCCATACAAAATTTGACAAATCTCATGACAATTTTCTATATTTTGATATTGAATGATAATAAGTATATCGCTGTTAAAGACTTATGACTTATTTTTAATGATTCGTGGTAAGAGTTAATCTGTTGAAGATTTATGATGTAGGGTTTAAATACTGTTATTGTTATAGATCTTATTTAATATATAAAAATCTATCTTTATCATGAACTTATTTTTTATTATATAAAATTTACCAAATCTAATGAGATTTTTCTATATTTTGATACAACTTATATATTTTATTTTATAAAAATATGATGGTTAAGTAAAATGATATTTTCTGTATTTAAAATTTTAGAAAATAGTTCTAGTTACAGTCTTACAATAATGTTCAAGTGAATGAATTTTGTCAAAATTATAAATATACACTCATTTTTTGAAGAAATATATTATATTAACATCTAATATATTAAAGCAAAAGTCAAAAACGCTCTTGTTTCTATTGAAAACGGTTGATTACCCTTCTGTCCTTAATGAATCTACTTAATTAAAAAATTTACCATTTAGTTTTTTAAAAAACCTCTAATATAAAATTCAAGTAAAAAAAAAAATTACTATATATGACGTTTAGAAATATATACCATGACCTACATGTGTATATATATATTATACATATACATATAGCATATATCCATTAATTATTATACGTTATAAAAACCTAATTACTTCTCCAATATTATAATTTATAAACCAGTAACTATATTTCACATTTTTAATAATATAAATAATATAAATGAGTAATATTAATACATGAGTTACATATCTTATGTTTATTGGCATTGAGCCTTTAGAGCATAATCTCAAAATAGCCATCTTTATTGAATTTGCTTGTACTATTTTATCTTAATTAATGCCACCAAATTTATGAATTAAATTCCCTAATTGCTTACGTGAAGTCAATGTTAACATGGTTGCACTATCATCATAGTCAAACCCTTATGTGACTACTATTATCAATATTTAGTATCACACACCCAATAAAAAAACCTCATCTGCTAGCTAAGTTTTACATAAAAAAATATATTCAAGAGTAATCATTGTTTCTTAATGTCTCATTCCTATCAAGTTCATTCCGACCAAACATGTTATTGTTGGACTCGATAGTCACTACACTATATTCGAAGCAATTAAAAAAAAATCTTGAATAGTGCACTTATTTCATTTCCTTTAACGTGAAAGGAGGCTTCTCTATTTATCTCTTGTATGCGATGAGAAGTGATTCTGAGACCTCAAAGTGAGTGAGAAGAGAATGAGAAAGAGACGATTACATGTATGTATTAGACCGATATTACTATAATAATATAAAAGGACATAAATCTTTTAAAAATTTATTAGAGCGATAACTTTATTAGAATAAAAACAAAGCTGAAAGCTTTTTAAAAGTTCATTACTGTGATGATTGAGATGGAACAACAGGTGGTAGATGACATTGTTTTAGACATCGTTGGGTACAAGTTTTTTGAGGTTGGAGGGTGAGCCCACACTTGAACATGCACTTGTCCCAACATGAAAGTCCTTCTACCTCTCCTCCCATGGTTGTCATAGCTACTGCCACCACCAACATCAATATAATACAGTTTTTCATATTCATTTTTTTTAATTTTTTTTGTAGTAGAGAATATTTGTATGTTCTATAAATTTTTTGTATAAGAAAATAAATAAATATATACCAGTTAAATCTTCATTTGGTATATGTTTAAATATGGAAACAAATATTTTCAAATTAAAGTTTAAGATCCTTTATCATTTAAAGGATTTATTGTATTCCATGATATAAGTGATTTTATGATGATAAAAAATTTTAACAAAATTATTCTAGTTTTTTTACATATAAACTATTTAATATTAGGAAAAAATCTCTTATAAAATTTCTATAAAAAATAGCAAAGAACTAATAGTTTTTAAAATATAAAGTATCCTAGATAATTTTCTATATCCAGGAAAGTGTATTTAGTTATAATGGTTAACGGTCCACCTCTACAAATGTTTTCACAAAATTTCAACTCAATTAAATCGTTTGACCCCGCTTAGCATAAATTGGATTATGGGTCGAGGAGTTGATTCAATGTCAAAAGGAAAAAAGACAACTACTTTTATTCCTTTTAATCTTAACATATATTTTATAACTATCTTAACTTCTAAATTTTAGCAAAAATTACATTGACCTAAATCGAGTTAGTCAACCGTTTGTTTCAGGTGACTCATATGCCATGTTTGTTACATTGAACAGTGTCGTTTCTATCTTTTTTTTCTTTTGCAATACTCTAAACGACGTCGTTTAGATAATGACAATCATTATCTGAGTCAACGTGGCATTTGAGTCACCCAAAACAAATAGTTAACTAACTCCGTTAAGGTCAATGTATATTTTGGCTAAAATTTAGAAGGTCGGGTCGTTTATTTAAATTTTGTGACTATTCGGGTGTAAAAATGCATTATGTCATTGTTTGGGTATGAAAACTCATTCTGCATTTTGTTTCGCAGGTCGATTTTGGTCATTTTCCCAAGATAACTGCTTTATGAGTTATGTATCTATTAAGTTTTATAGTTTCATTAAACATTCAATGTAACTCTCTTTTACAGAAACCATAAAATCAAGGGTAGCCGCTATATTCCTCCATGTATTATGACATTTCTTACGTTTCTACCACCGACTTTTTATCTCTCTAAAAACCATCAAAAAAAACTTAAGACTTTCTTAACCCTTTACAATCGGTACATATGCAATTGATTGGACTGTTTACGTTAACTATTACAAATAATCGATTAAATACAAAATTACAAATAATCGATTTGGGGCTTAGGGTTCTTGTTCAATTGGAGATTTTCTGAAATCGAATCATTTTTAAAATGGATTGTTCAATTTGAGATGCAAACAAGGAGCTATATTGGGTTGTGGTTTATCCATTAAGCTCTGGAATCAACTATTTCTATAATTTAAACACTAGGCAAAAATCTGAATATCTGCAATTGAAATCCACGACACAAAAACTTCAAGTATAGATTCTTTAAATTAAATTCAACTCTAATACTTCATCTATATTTTTTTTAAAACCACATCCTCGAACAAACCAAATTGTCAACCTCATTAGATGTGCAAAGTAAACCAAAATCAGAACCATGTAGCAGAAAAACTCAAGTTTTTACTTTATTATGAGCAATCGGAGCACCACAAATAGGGCCAGCCACCGCTTGCTCGCCGATGTAACTCGAGCCCGACTGGCTTAGCACTATATGAAGCCTCTGATTCGAATCATCCTTATCCCTATAAACCGTAACCCTCGGGGGTCTTATGTCGTCGGATTTTGGTTCATGTCCTGTAGAGTTAATGGTTAATCCGAGTTAAACCAAACGCAATTCTTAAAAGTGTTTAATGGTTAATCCGAGTAATTAGTCCAGTTTGGTTAACTTAAACCGTTCAATCAATTGCATATGTATCGATTATAAAAGGTTAGAAAGTTCTTGGTGAAAGACAAAGTTTAAAGATTTTTTTGGTGGTTTTTAAAGAGACACAAAGTTAATGGTGGAAACGCGAGAAAAGTCATAATACAAGGGAGAATATAGCAACAACCCTAGAATAAAAATAAAAAGAATCGTTTACCTGACAAAGAAAAGAAGTATACAATCAAACCTCTCTCAATCAAAGAAATAAATAATCTCTAGAATAAAGGAAAATGTAGTAAATAAGAGGCATTCATATTCAGGAAAAATCTTGTTAGCAATTGGATATATAACTATTGCATCAGGGGATTCATATGACAGTATGTTTAAGATTTTGTAGTATAAATTTCTATTATTGTGGAAATATAAAATATTAATAGCTAAGGTCCGAGATTTAGTATCACAAGCCCAGTAAATGACCTCAGTTGCTTGCAAAATTTTACATTACAAAATACTAAAAGGTGAAATTATTGCTTCTTATTGTCTCATTCGTATTAGGTGGATTCTGATCATACATGTCATTGTTGGATTTGGTAGTCACTAAACTATAGTTGAAGCAATTAAAATTCAAATATTGAATGGTAAACGACTTACATCTTCATGAGTGTGAAAGGAGACATTTCTCTCTGTTTATTGTATGCGATGAGGAGCGATCTTGAAACTTTAAAGTGGGTGACGAGAAAGAATGAGAGAGGGAAAAGTGATTACATGTATTTGTGCGAGAAAATCGCTTAACATCGAACTGATTTACCTATGATTTCAAACCGTGGAATTAATGGTTTGATAGTAAACCAATTTGTTTGAGGTCGGTGAAAATGTGTTGATATCGTAAAACATGTGAGTTTATATGTTAATATCATGTCTCCATGAGTTTTTTGTTTCAACCTCTCCGGTTGGAAAGTAAATTGTTTAGGTTATAATTTATGTGGGTTGTTTTCTTTATTTATTTTTTCTTTGTATATCACTGAAAATGTTCTAAAATGCGTACTAAATGGTGTCTAGATGTTAGGTGGTGACCAGAATTTACGATTCTATATTATAGGTAGTGACTAGAAGTTCTAGTTCTTCTCTCGAATAATCATATGTAAAATTTTTTGGGATGATTATTAGATTGACCCATAAGTTTGTGTTATTAACAAGATGAATTTATATCTTTCCAAAATAACTATAGTGTCTATGACATTTTTAAACCCCAGAAATGACACTTCTTAGCTTTGTTAGGAATAAAAGTATTAGAAAATGCCATTAAATATTTTTACCAACTTTTTTTTAGTAGCCGCAAATTTATTATTAGTTTTTAGCGGCCGTAGACTTGTTTTACAAAGAAGATATTTAGTACACTGACTATTAGTTATAGCAGAATTATCCAATGTTACAACAAAATTAAGCGATAAGACTTATTATCCATGGCCGCAAATTTGAATATTATAGTTTTTTAATTCATGTATTAGAGTATAATCATTATTCTCAATAATAACATGCAAAAATGTTCATATAAAACATCTATTTATATGGTCTCAAATACCCTCGATGTATCACATATCCCGAATTAGCAAGATAACATTTACCTGTACGTAGATGCGGAAAATTGGGATTGCCTTCCTTAGCTAAAGTTAACACATTTGCTTCATGATCAGAACTAGGGATAATAAGATATATGTTAGTAAACTACATGTCCAAGTTACTCACTGCAAGAACATGTTTCATATGCTTTTTCTATTCCAATACCGTTGTTCATCTCGTCCTCAAACCATAAAAGGCACATGTGTCCCATTTATTGCATTAATAAATCCTTTGAAGTACGACAAATATCGCCTATCAGATAACAATTTACAATGAACTTGAGTGAGATTCATTAGATATGAACCTAATTATATATAGGAAATACATCAAAATAGCATTTAAAGCTAGTCTTCACGCATACATAACCTTTAGACTTCTTAAACACATTAAAACTAGAAAAGAAGACTAAAATAAATGAAGTCTTGACCATGGACGAAAGAACTCTTTGTATTCATTATTTGGGCCCGTACACCAACTCTCGTTCAATAACCATCTTTGTACCCCATCGTCACAAGTCTAGCACATTCTAGTTCACAAGTCTGGCAAGATTCCCGTACACCAAATTTCTACAGAATTGGTGTATGCTAAGTTTGTCTCTACAATTCAACAATATGAACACAGCCACCATCAACCCATTAATTGCTCCCGCATAAGTCCCTCCGGGTTCAAGGGGATTTGTCTTCAAATCCAGCAGCTCCTCATCCTCAAAGTATGGAGAAAGATCCCCCACGTTGAAAGTTGGTGAAACTCCATAATCACCTGAAAGTTCATGTTTATTAGCATTTTCACCACACTTCTCAAGTACCTTGTAAGGACCTTCAACTCTTGGCATAAGATTAGATTTGCGCTTTCCTAGAAACCTCTCCTTTCTCAAGTGCAACCAGAGCATATCACATGGTTCAAAGGACTTAGACTTTATGTTCTTGTTGGCCTTTTGCTTGTATTTCTCATTCGTCTTCTCAATCAGCTCGTACATATTCATGAAGCTTCTTCATTGTTTTAACCCCTCTACAGCTTCATATTTTGCTTTAAACTCACAAGGAAAAGGAATCACACCAATAGGAGTCAAAGGATTCAAACCATCATCTACCTCAAATGGTGAACATTTTGTAGTGTTGCTCATGGATCGGTTGTAAGCAAACTCCGCCCAAGCCAACTTGGAATCTTAATCCTTCAAGTTCTTCTTTATCATTCCAATCAAAAGAGTAGACAAATTTTTGTTTGTTATCTCAGTTTACCATTAATATGTGGATGATAAGAAGTACTAAAGAGCAGCTTAGTACCAAGTACCCTTTACAAAGTCTTCCAAAAATAGCTCAAAAACTTTGAATCACAATAAGAAACAATGCACTTGGGAACTCCATGAAAATGCACAACTTCCTTGAAATACATATCTGAAATCTTACTTGCATCATCCATCTTGTTGCATGGTATGAAATGTGCCATTTTGTTGAACCGATCAACCACAACAAACATAGAATCTTTGCTCCTTAGAGTTCTTGGTAGTCTAACAATTAAATCCATGCTCACATCATCCAAAGCCTGTGTAGGAACTAACAAATGAGTGTAAGTCCAGGTTGGAAATGACTCTTCATCCTTTGACAAACCGCACACCTCTCCACGATGGAATGAACATCCTTTCCCATCTTCGGCCAAAAGAAATGTTCATACATCATCTCCAATGCTTTGTTGATCCCAAAGGCCTCCCCCATGTGCCTCACGAATCAACGAATTCCTTACAAAACTTCTAGGAACACACAGCTTGTTTCCCATGACAAGAACTAATTTGAATTTCCCTTCTTTCAGTCTTGATAGATTTGTGAAAAATCTGAATCTCCCGCATGTAGCTCCTTCAACAATTCAAAACCCATAATCCGAGAATCTTGAATAGAGATCAAAGCATACTTCCTTGAGAGTGCATCACCTACCACATTTGTTTTTCTAGCCTTGTACTTAGAAACAAATGAGAAAAAACTAGAGAAAACTCCATCCATTTAGCATGTCTACTATTCAGCTTATGCTGGTTGTTGATGAACTTCAACGCCTTATGATCATAATGAAGAACAAACTGCCCTGGACGCAAGTAATGTTCCCAATTATCAAGAGCTCTTACAATTGCATAAAACTCCTTACCATATGTTGAGTAGTACTTCTTACCTCCCGTAAACTTCTCACAAAAATAAGCAATAGGATGTTGCCTCTGGACAAGCACATCTCTTATTTCCATGCAACTAGCATCGCATTCCACCTCAAACACTTGATTAACAAAACCGGTGCTTCACACAGTTTATGCTTCACTACTTCAAATGCCTTTTGTGCAACCATATTCCACTCAAATTCTCTTTCTTCGAGCACTCAGCTATTTGAGCCATGATTGTGCTAAGATTCTGCACAAAACGTCCATAGAAATAACCAAAACCATGAAAGCTTGCCTCGCCAGAATATGTAGCCAGAATTATCCAACTATTTATCTCCTCCGATTTCGCTTCACCAATTGCACATCCATCACCATCAATGCCATTATCCAGAAACACAAAACTAGAAGTGTAGAGTGATCACTTCTCGCCTTAAGCATATAGTTCATTTCCGAAAAATTCTTCCAAGACTTTCCTTAGGTGATGTAAGTGGTCCTCTATGTTGTTGTTATACACCAGAATGTATACTTCCACAAATTTCCCAAAAAAGTTGTGTAATACCTCGTTTTTGAACCCCATACACATGCTAGGTATATTAGATAAGCCAAATCATCACTAGCCACTCAAACAACCAATCTTTTGTCTTGAATATTATATTTCACTCAGCTCCATTTTGTTTGAATACCTTCTTTGGAACAAGTATAGCTGGAACAGAACATGGACTAATGTTCTCCCTCACATAGCCCCTAGCAATCAGCTCTTGAACTTGTCTCTGCAGATCCTTAGCTTCCTCCGGGTTACATCTATAAGCTGGGTGATTAAGCAAATTAAATGTCAACACTAACCAATCAAAAAGTTCACTCCTTGTTTTGGGTGATAACTTCCATTTATCTCCAAATTGCTTGAATTCTCATGATCATTTCCTATGCATCCAAAATCTAGAAATTGCTCCTCTTTGATTTGATATGGATATTGCTCCTTGTTTACCTGATAATAATCTAGAAATTGCTCTGTTGTACTTGATTCCAGAACCTCAAATATCACCAACTTGGAACACTTCTCCGGCTTCTGAGATGTTGAATCTCCAAAAATAAAATCCGCTTCTTCTGACTTCTTTGAAGAAGAAAGAAACTTCAGACCATTACCAAGATCTCCTAGCTTTCAACAATTTTACAACCATATATGCCTCGAATCTATCAAACCTTCAAGCCTGCAATCATATTGAAATGGCAACAACTTCTTATCCCTATAATCCACTTTTTCTAGTAACTCAAAATCCAGAATATAACACTACAAGAAAACAGGCGATTTGCGACGGCATTGCGATGAAATTGCGAGGAAAATGGTTTCCGTCGCAAAGTCCTCGCAATATTGCGAGGAACATATCCCTCGCTAATTGCGAGTAACTTGCGACGATATAGCCTCCTATTTGCGATGAATTTGCGACGAATAATTAAAATCGCAAATTTGCGAGGGAATTGCGAAGATTTTGCACGGGTAAATTGTTTCCGTCGCAATTTTCTCGCAAAATTAGGTGAAACACGTTTTAAATGTTGTACCTAATTATTGCGAGGGCTGGTTTCCTCGCAAATACGTCGCTAATTAGATGCAATTCCATAGCAATTCTCTCGCAAAATTTTGCAAAAAAACTATACATACCGTAACGTGAGATCTCTCATTTCACAACAAAAAAAAACTAGCTTACAAAAAAAAATCGAGAAAATACTTAAAAAAAAAACAAGATATCGTTTTGTGAGAGCTAAGAAAGAATGGCGTCGCAGAATGAAGTATATGCATTACGAAGTTGGATGTATAATCGAAAAGATCCGGAGACCAGAGAAGTGACGAAAGAGTATCGTGTCGGGTTGCTAGCATTCATCCACCAGGCCACTAACGACCCATACGCGAAGGGTGACGGTAACATATTCTGTCCATGTAAAACTTGCAAGAACACTCAATATTTGGATATTGATATTGTGAAGAGGCATCTATATAATAGAGGATTTATGCCGAACTATTATGTCTGGTTTTCACATGAGGAGGGTTATAGTCTTGGTGCTGGAAGTAGTAGTACGGGTGATGGTGTTGATCAACCAAATTATAATGATAATTATAATTATGGCCAAAATATGATTGAAGATTATGAAAGGGATCAACAGGGAAATAGGTTTCATGATATGGTTACTGATGCATTTCATGAATCTATTCCTGCATTTGCTGATGATACTAGGGAAGAACCCAATGTTGAAGCACAACATTTTTATGATATGTTAGACGCTGCAGATCAACCTATCTATGAGGGATGTAGAGAGGGGTTATCTAAACTTTCATTGGCATCTAGGATGATGACAATTAAAAGTGATAATAACCTAACTGAAAATTGCATGGACGCATGGGCTGAGCTTTTTAAAGAGTATTTGCCAGAAGATAATATTTCTGCAGGGAGTTACTATGAAATACAGAAATTAGTTGCTAGTCTGGGGCTACCTTCGGAAATTATTGATGTTTGCATTGACAATTGCATGATTTTCTGGAAAGACGATGATAAGCTACAGGAATGTCGATTTTGTGGGAAGCCAAGATATCAACCAACTACCGGAAGGAGCCGTGTCCCATACCAACGTATGTGGTACTTGCCTATCACTGATAGATTGAAACGGTTATACCAATCGGAAAGGACATCGGCGGCAATGAGATGGCATGCAGAACATACAACGAATGATGGGGAGATTACGCATCCGTCAGATGCAAAGGCGTGGAAACACTTTCAGACGGTACATTCTGACTTTGCTAACGAGAGTAGGAATGTCTATCTTGGCTTATGCACTGATGGATTTAGTCCATTTGGTTTGTCTGGGAGACAATATTCTTTATGGCCTGTGATATTGACGCCATACAATCTGCCACCAGAAATGTGCATGCAAAGGGAAGTCTTGTTTATGAGTATTCTGGTACCGGGTCCTAAGCATCCAAAACGATCCCTTGATGTATTTCTGCAACCCTTGATTCATGAGTTGAAACAATTATGGTATACAGGTGTACGCACATTTGATTATTCACAGGAACGGAATTTTACAATGCGGGCAGTGCTATTGTGGACCATTAGTGACTTCCCAGCGTATGGGATGTTATCGGGATGGACTACGCACGGAAGGTTGTCTTGTCCGTATTGCATGGATCGATCAGATGCCTTTCAACTGAAGCATGGAAGGAAGTCGTGCTGGTTTGATTGTCATCGTCGCTTTCTTCCCTTGCATCATCCGTATCGGAAGAACAAGAAGTTGTTCAAAAAGAACAAGGTTGTGCGTATTCCTCCCCCAGTTTATATGTCAGGGAATGATTTGTTTGAGCAGATTGATTATTATGGTGCTCAGGAAACATGTAAGCGTGGGGGAAATTGGCACACTACAGCGAACATGCCTGACGGATATGGGAGTTCTCACAATTGGCACAAAATGAGTATCTTTTGGGAACTCCCATATTGGAAAGATCACCTACTACGGCACAACCTTGATGTGATGCACATCGAGAAATTTTTTTTCGATAACATCATGAATACGATTTTGAATGTGCAAGGAACGGGAAAGAGTAAAGACAACTTCAAATCAAGGTTGGACTTGGCCGAAATCTGCTCAAGAAGCGAGTTACATATTACAAGAGATGGTAAATTACCGATTCCGATCTTTCGGTTGTCTGGGGATGCGAAACAGACGTTGTTTAACTGGATTGCTTCAGAAGTGAAGTTTCCGGATGGTTATGTGTCCAAATTCTCAAGATGTATTGAACAAGGCAAAAAACTTGCCGGTATGAAGAGCCACGATTGCCATGTTTTCATGCAACGACTATTACCCTTTGCATTGGCTGAGCTCTTACCGACAACCGTCCACGAAGCAATTGCTGGTACATATTAATTAATTACATTAATTATTGAAATAGTTTTGTCATTTTATTAAATTATTTCAGTGGTGTGATTATAATAACTATGAACGTGTAGGCATTGGAGCATTTTTCAGGGATCTATGCACACGAACACTTACAGACGAGGGCATTGTGCAATTACAGAATAATATACCAGTGTTGCTCTGTAATTTGGAGAAAATATTTCCACCATCTTTTTTTGATGTGATGGAACATCTTCCAATCCACCTACCGCATGAAGCAGCTCTTGGAGGGCCTGTGCAATTTCGATGGATGTACCCGTTCGAGCGATTCATGGGACATCTAAAAGGAAAGGCCAAAAATCTTGCAAAAGTGGAAGGATCGATCGTTGCAGGAAGTTTGACTGAAGAAACCTCTCATTTCACGTCATATTATTTTAGCCCAACCGTTCGAACCAAAAAGGCTCGTCTAAGCCGATATGACGATGGAGGTGTTGCACCAACATATAACGTAGAGGTCCCAGATATCTTCACCCAAATAGGGAGACTTGGTGGAAAGGTTAAGGAAGTTTGGTGGGAAGACCACAAATTTACTCGTGCGGCGCACAATTATATATTGCGAAATTGTGAAGGAGTGCAACCGTTTGAGAGGTATATCTCTTAATTAATTATTTAAATTTGTTAACTAACAATTATTTAATATTATTCATTGTGAAGTTCACGAATTTAATTTAATTTTGTTTGTACAGTGAATTCGACAGGCAGATGCGAGAAGCTTGTCCCGGTTTACCAGAAAAAGAGTATGAGAAGTCCAAAGAAGATAATTTTGCTGGATGGTTAAGATATTATGTACGTAGAGTAAGATATTATACATATTTGATATATTCCAACAATATTTAAATAATCTAATTCGTTAATTAAAAATTTATATATATATATATATAGGTGATGAATGGATGTGCAAACCAGCCCTTGCCACTATGGTTGCATGAGATTATTCACGAACCAATTGCGAAGATCAAAACTGCCCCAATGTACTTCACTCGTGGATACACTTTTCACACGTATGATTATGGCTCCAATAAGTCAACCGCAAATTATGGAATCCACGTGCCAGGTGATCTAAACTTCTACGGCGTCTTGCAAGAAATTATGGAAGTCTCATATCCTGGAATTATTGGGTTGAAATGCATTTTATTCAAATGTCATTGGTACGATCCAACGGTCGGTCGAGGCGTCCGCACAAACACATTAGGGGTAACCGATGTCAATGCAAACAAAAAATTTTCTAACTTCGAACCTTTTATCCTAGCATGTCAAGCAGAACAAGTGTGTTATATTCCTTACCCTCGGAAAAGGCAAATGCGGGAGACGTGGTTATCAGTGATAAAAGTTAATCCGAGAGGTCGTATAGTCGGGGAACTTGATGATGTGGCTATGCAACATGAAAGATCACCAGAAGTCTTTGTAGCAATCAAATCAACCGAGAATATCTTACATATTGATCCAAAAACCAGAGAAGAGGAAGACATAATAGTTGATGAGACGAAGGAAGATGAAGAATCTGACGAGTTCGAGGAGACTGATGATGAAGAAAGCATTGATCATAGTGAACACTCCAATGAAACTGAAAAAGAATCTGATTAATTTTTTCATGTTTTTAAGCAATTTCGATTTTAAATTAAGTTTTTTTTAAATCAAATTTTACCAAATTTGCGACGGAGTTGCAAGGGATCACTTTAGTTCAACGCACTTTGGTCGCAAATTTGCGAGGGATTTGTGATAAAATAGCTGAAATCGTCTAATTCTACGCAAATTCTACGCAAATTTGCGAGTGAACTGCGAGGGAAGCGTCTAATTCGACTCAAATTCCTCGCAATTTGCTAGGGAATTGTTTGGAATTAATTTGAAAATTAATTTAAAAATAGCTTTATGGTCCGAGATGTAATGGAGATTTTATCTCGATATTTTTTTTTCATCTAGATATTATATTGATAAACCAAGAGATTAAAATGTACAAGGCACAAAGCCCTTCTACCACCTGACATTTCTATCCTGTATGGAAAGAAGTCAAACTTACAAAAAATGAAGTCACAGGTTGATAACTCAAACCAAAAAGAGACCAAACTAACTAGGGGAAATCCTCATCTCACTAACAAAGATGTTATTAAGCCAAAACGGGTGTCCCAGTTGAACATAAGAATGACATCGATTCGTCTTAGTGACACTTTGTGCGATGAGATACGGACCTCTAATAGTGGCTCTGACTTCCAACTCCACTCTCCACGAGGCAAACAGATCTAAAGCATTACTCATATCTGATAATTGAGACTTGTAAGAAGGCCAAGCACTCGGTCTATTCACTGCCTTCACCAGAAAGCTATTTTTTTAATCAAATTTTACAAAATTTGCGACAGAGTTGCAAGGGAACCGTCCTGTTCAACGCAATTCCGTCGCAATAGTGCGAGAGACTTGCAAGGGAACACGTAATAATATACGCAATTCCCTCGCAATATACTCCCTCGCAAGTCCGTCGCAATATTGCGAGGGAATTGCGGCTTCGGTCCTTAAATTGGTTTAACCGCCACACCGAAAAATTTAGAATTTTTTCAATCTTTTGAAATATTTCGGTTTGCGATGGAATTGGATGTCAGATAAGTTTCCTCGCAAATCCATCGCAAATTGGTAATCCGGAACCCTAATTTGCGATGGATTTGCGACGGAATTGCGATGGATCGGAAAATCAGAATATATCGCGACCTTCTTCTTCCTTTTCTTTTTCTTCTATTTCTTGTTCTTGGCCGCCGATCTGCTTCTCCTCCTCTCCAGCCGACTGAACCACCGCGGATCTCTCTTCTCTCCCTCTCCTCCGACCGAATCGCCGCTGATCTCTCTTCTCTCCTTCTCCAGCCGACCGAATCCGCAATTAACAAAGGTAACACTTTTAGATTTTTTGTTTGTTAGATTTTTGGTTTGTTGTGTTAGATTTAGATTAGTTTTGTTAGATTTAGGTTTGTTAGATTTAAATTTGTTAGTTTTTAGGTTAGTTTTGTTAGATTTAGGTTAGGTTTTGTAATTTAGTTAGTTTTGTTTTTAGAATTAGGTTTTGTTAGTTTTAGGTTTAGATTTGTTAGATTTAGATTTGTTAGATTTAAATTTTTTTTTTTTTAGAATTAGGTTTTGTTAGAATTTAGAAATTTATTAGGTTTTAGGTTAAATTAATTTTATAATTAATTTTTTAGATTAGTTTTGTTAGATTTAGGTTAGGTTTTGTAATTTAGTTAGATTTGTTTTTAGAATTAGGTTTTGTTAGTTTTAGATTTAGATTTGTTAGATTTAGATTTGTTAGATTTAAATTTTTTTGTTTTTAGAATTAGGTTTTGTTAGAATTTAGAAATTTTTTAGATTTTAGGTTAATTTAATTTTATAATTAATTTTTTAAATAATTAGTGAAATTGTAAATGTTAGTTTTATATTAATTAGATTAGTTTTTAAGAATTTACAAATTAGTTAGTTTTCTTTTTAGAATTTATAAAATGTTTAGTTGTTAGGTTTTGTAATTTTATAATTCATTTAGTAATTGGTTTTTAAAATTTATAAGTTTTAAAATGATATCGTTTGTAATTATTTTACTAATTTTTTAAATTTTGTTTTTCAGATGTCTGGAGTTAATAACGAGTACACTCGTTATCTCTCGAGTGGCACGCCTAGGAGGAGTCGCACGCCTCGGAAGAGTCGCACGCGTGTTCCAGAAACTCCTCGGACGAGTTTCACTTCTCAGACGGGACAGGACGACAACCCCGGGAGTCATTACTATTCACCGCCTGCACCCGCATTCTCAGAACCCCCACCGGCCGCACACCATGATAACGACAATGATGATCTTGTCGTTAAGGCGATCCTTGAGGCTCCCGGTCATGACCTTCTTCCCCGCCTTGATCCAAGACGTCTTGATAATACATATTGGTAAGGTTTTTTTTTTGATTTTATTAATTTAAAACAAATAAAGTCATATTATTTGTTTTTTATTATTTTACATTTCAGGTTTGATCAAGACGGATGCGTGGCCGCTTCGGTCCGATCGATCTTTGAAAGAGATTTCAAAGAGCCTCATGCCAATTGGAGGCAAACACCGGACCATGTCATTAAACGGTGGTTTCAAACTTTTGCTGTAAGTTTTTTAATATTTAAAATTAATTATTTTATAATTTATATCACTTATTGTTTGAATTTTTCATGATAATGTTTTTTCCCTGTAGCAAACCTATCATTGGGAGTACATTATTACGAGCAAGGTCCGAAAGGAGTTTGAGGCGAAGTTGAAGGAACGCATGGCCGACCAGGTGGGACGGTGGAAGAAGAAGTGGAAGAAAGAAGGCGACCAAGCGATGCCTAGGTGGTTTGATCCAACTGTCTGGGCAGGCCTTGTGGCGTATTGGCAGGATCCGGCGAGCGAGATCAAGAGCGCTAACAGTCGGGCGGCCCGGTACGCTGATCCTGATGGGGACGGGTATTCCAAGCATCGGTCTAGACAGCTTTCCTATATTGCCCGCGCACGGAAAATCGTAAGTTTTTCATTTATTTTAATTAATTAAATTCTAATTATTAATTAAATTTTATTGTGAAATTTATTAAAAAACAAATCAGGCAAAGGAGCGCGGAGGAGATTCGATCCCGAATTTGCTAGCTGTCCTAGAGGAGACAAAAAGGCGACCAGATGGGAGTTTAGTCGACAAGATGCAGGAGTTGACTCAGCATTCTGAGGGCGATGAGAGCGCATCTACCCCTTTGACTCCCGCCGTGAAGAACACGATCTTTACCGAGGTATGAAAGTTGATGTTCTATATTTATTTTTTACAGTAATTTCAACTAATTAAATGTATTCTTCATTTTTATGTCGCTCCCCGTAAAAAAGGGAGAATTTACGGAGTCAATAATCTGCAATCGCAGATCGACTCGTGTACTTCTTCTTCCTCGGGAGCAGCAGAAGCAGAGCAGAAGCAGAGTCCGCCGCCTACCTCCAGGGCATCATTGAATCGCAGGCCCAGCTGATCGTGACTCAGTCTGAGAAAATCTCGAAGTTCGATCAAATGTTCAACTATTTGGCCACAAAGGATCCGGTTCTAGCAGAGATGTTTCGCGATCAAGACCGTGGAGACGCATCTACCAGTAGGACCGGAACCGAGACCGGGACCGGATCCGGAACCAGAACTGGATCCGGACCATCGGTTCAATTTTAGTTTTTGTTATGTATGCTACAATTTTAGTTTCTTTTAATGTTTGAACAAATTATGGGCTGCGAAGGCTGTTGAAACAATCTGAATACGAGACTGGATAGATAGGAATATCCGGATCACCACACTTTGATAAAGTTGAGCTAGCACCAAACCTGGATAAAGTTGCCACCACCATATGATAAAGACGCTCGAATCCACCACAAATGGTTCTTCCAAAACCAAAAGATAAAGGAAAAATATATGAATAGATCCAAGGGGTCACAGACGACACTCCAATTTCCTAAACTCGTTTTCTGCCTTTATTCATTAGATATGAGCTTCATTATATAGAGGAAATTCATCAAAATAGCATTTAAAGCTAGTTTTCATGCATGCATAACCTTTAGACATCTCAAATACATTGAAACTAGAAAAGAAGACTAAAATAAATAAAGTCTTGACCATGGACAAAATAACTCTTTGTATTCCTTATTTTGGCTTTCGTACACCAACTCTCGTACACTAATCATCTTCTGTAAACCATCTTCACAAGTATGGCATATTATGGTTCACAAGTCAGGCACAACATGGCAAGATTCATGTACACCAACGTTTTACACAGTTGGTGTACACTAAGTTTGTCTCTTCAATTCAACAATATCAACACAATCACCATCAACCCATTACTTGCTCCTACATCACAAATAGATCAAGAAATACTCTAGGACACATCCTCAAGAGAAAGTGACATTTTTTTGGATGGTCGTGTATTAGCTATTCTAAACATCGACGACCACGGTTGGGATATGCACACAATGGTTGCTTAAATTTCCAAGAACTTTTACAAAAAGTAGAAAGCGTATTCTAAACTTAACATAACAAATTTATTCCATATATAAATCTACATATTATTGGCAAAATAACAAAGTTTTTTCTTGTAATCTTCTTTCTCTTGCATGCCAATGTGGATGTGGTTGAGAAACGCTATGGGGAAGAAGGAATAAGTCTCTACCTGAGAAAGAAAGTCTAGTATAATTAAATAGTCTTTAAGTGATATCGTTTTAATCTTAGTAATTTAAAAGGGTATGTCTCAGTAGGATTTTTCCTAACTTATGAATGAACAATAGTCAATTTCCTCTCTTATCGTATTGATCTCTTGCGCCGTGACTCATTCTTAACTCTTCCTCATCTCTTTCTTATTTAAGATAGATCATACATCTATCAAGTGGTGCTTTCATTGAGAGATATGGCTTCCAGTCAGGACCCTTTAACACCGGTAACCACGATTGCAAGTGGAGAGCAACGCAGACAAGAGAGAATCTTGTTGTTTAGTCCATCATGGCCAACTGAGGGTCTGCTTCCAGCTCTACTAGTCACTCAGAGAAACAAAGCTCCATTAAAGAGGAAAAAACCTCCTTGTAAAAATGGATCTTCTGCTCTTCGAAGGAAACTACCAAGACGATTGATTGTTTATGGTCATTAAATGCTTAGTGATGAATCAAAAACTAGAGTATGAAAAACTGGACCAAGCATTGTCTTGTCTCACCGGTTCAGCTATGATTTCGTGGTGCTATTCACAAGATCGTGTAAGATTTTTGAATTCCAAAAAGTTTTGGAAGAAGTTTTAGACTCAATTTAAACCTAATCGAGGCAACTTTGAAGATGCAGATGTGCTTCTTTCTGATAAATTTGAAGTAGTTCAAGTAGTTGCTCAAACGGGACAGTAACTTGTGTGAAGAAGGAGCAGAAGTTATAATCATAAGAAGACTTGAAGAATCTTCTAGAAGACCGGAGAAATATCTAGAAGACTTGGAGGAACATCAAGAAGCTTGAAGAATTTCCTTTTAGGAAAAAAGAAAACATAGTGGACAATTTCCTAATCCTTAAAGACAAACAAAATTGTCAATTCCTATTAGTTTTAGGAATTGGAAAGTGGCATGTTGTATATCCACGATCTATTTAGTATAAACAGGGTGCTAAAGCTTTAGAAAACAACTTAGCACAAATAAGCAAGAGAATTATTAGCATTAAGTGTTAGAGTTTCGAAAAAGAAAGTTATAAAACTTATGATGGCTAAGGGGTTTTGTCTTGAGAGGTTCTGTATCAAGGTGTTGATTTGAGAACATAAGAGAGAGAGAGAGAGAGAGTATTGAAAATAGTTCAAGGAAAAACCTGGTAAACCTATTTTCTATTAATCGAATCTTTTAGAGAAAAAACCCCTTGTATTACTTTGTGATTTAGTTTCTCTATCAGATAGCTCTTGCACTTTCATTTGGTATCAGAGCAGTCACTTGTGAGGATTGCAAACAGGTGAGATCCTGTGGTGAAGATGGAAGCTATCATGAACTCGTCAACAACACAAAACTGATACTAGATGATTAAAACTATGGATTTTGGAAATCACGAATGAAGTCCGTAATAAGGGGCATTGATATGTTTGCTTGGAAAGCTGTCTTAGAGAAGTGAATGGAACTCAAGATCAGGGACGAAGCTAGTGCATAAATAGCCAGACCTGAGAGTGATTGGACCAATGACGAATTGAAAAAAGCAAAATAAAATGCCTGATCATCATGGCTATTCATTGTAGCGTTGGGAGAAACCAGTTTGAGTTGATTTAAGACTATGAAACAAGGAAAGAAGCATGGATATTATGCAAACTCACTTTGAAGGTACCTCCAAGGTGGAAGAACATGAATCAATTTCTTATTTAGCTCAAGAATCAGTTCTCTAGCTCAGGAAGCAATAACTCTTGGAAAGAAGTATACAGATAAAAAACTTGTGAAGAAATTTCTCAGATACCTACCATCAAGATTCATGGCTTATAAAACTGCTTAAGTGTGTGTAATAACACGGAAGAACTAAGTTTTAAGAGGTGGTGGCTATGCTCCAAGCACATGAGATGAAATTAGGAGGAATAAAGAAAGCAAAAGGTTTGGCATCGACATCACTTGAGAATAAAGCTCAAACGAAGGAAGAATAAAGCAAAAGGTTTGGCATCGACATCCTGTAAGTTTGCTAGTCCGAAGGTTTGATCGAGCAATAAGGAAAGTAGAGCAAGGACAAGGACAAAGACGTTGCAGCTTCTAAAAAGCGTATTCGTAAAAACATTTGGAAAAGGAAGGGATATTGGACATCGTTGAAAGCTTTTTCAGCTATTTGGCATTGGGTATATTGGGATCTAGAAATTTTTTGTGATGAACGTACAGGAAAACCTCTTTGGGTAATATGTATTGTAGCTGGTATTCGTGTGATCGGTTTAATAGGTATTTTCTTTTATGGTTCATATTCTGGATTAGGTTCATCCCTGTAGAAATTGGATGAGCTGAGTTATAGACATGAAAACATTTAGAAGATTCAAGAAATTACCGGTCCAAAACTTTTTTAATTATTACTTTTTAGTTTCTTTTCATTGACATAGACATAAGTCATATATTAAAATGATAATGATACTTCAGTAGATGATACTTCGGTAATGGTCTTTCAAAGACAACATCCTGAGGAGGCAATTGAAGTCGTTTAGGCTTCAATTTTCTCTTCAGCTCGGATACAGAGGAAGGAAAGTCATTTAAGAAAACAAATATGCTGTGTCATCAATGCAGAGGCTATGGGCACTTTGTTTGTGAATGTCCGACGATTAAGAGACGAGAAATTAAGTTCACAACATGCAAAAGTTCAGGACATACTCAAGATGAATGTTTTGGTGATTAGAAAAATAGAAAAGAAAAAATGCAGGATATTCTAGATGATTCAAAAGAAGAAGATAGTGAAGATAATAAGAAGTAAACAACTTTGTTGCTTTTATGGGAAGCACTGATTTCATTGATGGAGAAGGAGTTTCAAACCCTGGTTTTGAGCAAGAGCAGGATGTCGACTTTGATGAAAACTTTAAAGAGGTGCGTGAAACACTCATCACGATTGGGCAAGAAAATCATTACTTAATCAAAGAAAAGCTTCGACTAAATGCTTTTGTTGAATAATCCCACAATGAACTAAAAACTGAAAAGAAGATTAGTCTAGAAAAGACAACCAAAAGCTTAGGTTATACTAGACATGGACGAGCTAGTTCTTGACAAATCAAGTTTATGTCACGAGAACCTGCAGCACACCCTAGAACTGCAACAAAACGTGATACAACAACAGAACCTGCAACTGCAACATAATCTGTAACATGAGCAAAATCTGAATCAGGAACGATAATTTCGAAGATTAACTTCAATCGCTCGCGGAGCCTCGTCATGTATCATTAACCGATAGTAGATACTCAAAGGCTCCCTTAGTTCTCTCGATGAATCTCCACTAAACCCACACAAATCCTTTCTCAGGTTCTTTCTGAGTCTTTACAAGAATGAACTTTCACCATACTTAACAATCGAACAAGATCATCGAACTCGCACCATCAGCCGCTAGTACGCCAAATGTTCATCACATGGATCTGCTCGATAGTATGCGTTAATCCTCCGTTTGATCTGT
Source organism: Crucihimalaya himalaica (assembly GCA_004349715.1). NCBI lineage: Eukaryota > Viridiplantae > Streptophyta > Magnoliopsida > Brassicales > Brassicaceae > Crucihimalaya > Crucihimalaya himalaica. The sequence goes on from SMJT01000020.1 coordinate 1,492,331, forward strand.
GTATTTTTACTCGAGATCTCTTTTGTGCAGCTATTAGGGTTTCTCTTAGCGTTCTTTAGGGTGATTAGAGTGAGAGGCGATCACGTCTTATTTATACTATTAGCGTTTCATGATTATTTGACCTAATTATCCACCTTTTGTTGAACTGGGTTTAGGCCAAACCATTGGGCCTCAATTCTGACCCAGGGACCCCATAAATCCGTATGTGGTCCATCGATGCATACCCAATCCCCTATGTGGATCGTCGAACATTATCCACACTCTTCCATGCTATCTGACTGTAATCCGATCATGTCAGAACATATTTCATTGTTGTCGAAACATTGCCATTTCTGTTCGAGCATTGCCATTTCTGTTCGAACATTTCTATTTCTGTCCAAACATATCCGAACCTCTTCAAACACTACCCACGCTGTTCGATTGTGATCGACACTGTCGGAACGTTAGTAACTCAAACATCCAACACATATTTCTCAAAAATGAGCTTTCAAATTCATTTCTCTCGGGCATTCGGATTTCCTTCATTCAGTTAACCTTATCCTCAACCATTCTTCCTAGTTTATCGACCAAGTTCAAACCATTCTCTTTGTCCTCGATGATCCTCGACAAAATCATCGGCCACGGGTGTTACAACTCTCTCGCTCTTGGAATGAGTTCGTCCTCGAATTCAACTATTAGAATCAATTTCAATCCCTAATCTTTCAACAACTGACTTAACCATCGCCTTTTAAAATGGTTTTCTTACCCGTGTTTACAATCTCATCCAAGACTTCATCACAATTTTTACTTCACAATAACCCTTACTCATTTCTATTTATTTATCATGTAAACATTCGTTCAGAGTTTTCGTTGTCCTTTATGAAACTCACGAAATTGTCCATTTCCCTTCTTGGAACTTACATATTTATTTTTCCTTAACAATCCTCATCATCCTAACGTGATTGTCCAACACCCAACATGTAAAAATTGTTGTTCTTGTGAATTCTCCCTCGCTTCACTTTTCTGACAATATATTTGCTTTCAATAACTCGATTTAGGAATTTCAAACTCTTTTTGTGAAAATCAAATCTCACTTTCAGGACAACCTTGTACATACTCTTTGTTAAGAGTGCTAGATTTCCATCTAGAAATTTCACTAGATCACTTCCAAGTAACCCATTACCTTAATCTGATTTTTGACGAATTCCTTGTTCGCATGAGATTACTTCCATAGAAGTATGTTCTTCAACATCACTTATTGGGAAAATCAGTTTATCTAGATCATAACCAATGTCCGTGTTAGATGATTACTCCCGAGGGCCTTCCTTGACTGGTAATATCCATAACAGACACAAATCCTTGGACACGGTCTCATCCAATACCGATTTGATTCTTTCCTGAACCATTTCTCGACAACTTGCTACTTAAACTTTTCCATTCGCATCAACTCATCTACTATAAGTTTTCCAACTTCAATCCTTTAGATTTGATGTGTAAACATCATTTTTAGTGGTTCACCGCGAATAGTCTATCGAAGACTTAGCCTGATTCAACACTATACATATCATTTCTCTTGAGGCTTCCCAAAATTGACTTGATTCTTGATTACCTTTGATCCTTGACAAGTTGTTTAAGTCCCAAAAGTTTACCCACCAATTCCTTTCTCAGCAATCCATTTCCTTACCAAAACTTTGCAACACATTCCATTTCCTTAAGGAATTTACTACACATTAAGAAATTACTTGTCTATTCCTTTACTAGAATGGTAGATGTCCATCTAAACATTCTCAGCAAAACCAACTTTACCTTGGCGTTCTATTGCCATAGAATGTAATTTACAAATCTTATCCTTTCGGCTTGTCTTAAACCAAATGGAATCAATACTTCACCACTGCTCACAACCTTGTGTTTCTCGTTAGTTCACTTGTTATCATTTGTTCATTTTGAACAATGGCTAGGTCCACAATCCTTAACCATTATCCAATGACGTTGATCACTCATATCCAATGACTTAATCAAGGAAGTAAAACAACGTTTTTCCTTAGTCATTCTCCAATGAATGTAATCAATCATTCCTGATGATTGATTGTGTTATGAAACCAACAAGCCACCTAGTCATTTTCCAATGACCTTGACAAACCATTTTTGATGATTTGATCAAGCCCAACACCTTTCTCACTTCCAATTTTGAAACTGAGCGCCCATCCAACATAGGATTACCTTTATTATCAGATTTCCTTACCTGATATTAAATCAGTTCAACAATGCTTGTCCTTAGCATTTAGCAATAAACAATGCTTTTCCATAGCATTTTACACCTTAAAAATGCTTTACCCTTGCATTTTACAGACCATTGATGCCTTTCATAAGCAATCTCCACATTACTAATGATTTACCTAAGCATTGTATTGTCCTTTTCATTTCAAGACTTTGTTCAAGCACCGTGTATGCTATGTCCTTGAGTTATCCGTGTTCTATCCTAGAACCGATTATGCTCTGATACAAAATTGAAACACCCTAACCCGATACCATGTACCAGATCAATCCTCGGACATAAAATATGAGAGTAACACTGACACAGAATTACAAATATTTTCCATTTGTTTATCGATCATTTACATTAAACATTTACGAAGTTTATCACTTACAGTAGTTGTACCTTTGCCAGTCGTAGGTTTTGTTCGCTCGTCCAACGTACATCGATGTGAATCCTTGCCAGTCGTTCCACGAACAGTCCCTTATCCATGAGCCTCCACTGAAAGTTCCCAAACATATCATCCAATCTCCCCCTTTGTACTTAGTTATATAGCCAACCACCCCACATAACTAAGAACGAAGAGAGGGATCTTTGGATTTAGCATGCGCTAAACAGCAACCCCGTTCTTCACTCCTCAAGACCCACTTGACACCATGATCATAGAAAATTTGATCTTCACCGTTCACCGTCAATCGCCCATTGTCGACCATCCACGTCACCCGCTATGGCCATCCAACATATCCGCTAATGCTCTCCACGTCATCTGCTATGATCATCCAACATGTAATGTTATCATCATCCAACGTGTTCTTCACGATCACGATCTCTGAACCTGAATCCTTACTCTCGATGCCATCATATTCATCCTCGATGAATAAAATTGACTATCGCGAACCATTATCGATAGATTTGATTTCTCCAAACGTCACCTCAAACAATTCATGTCACCTGCTAGCAGATCTATGACACTTACTATCATTCGTTGACAGATCATCCAAGTATCCTCACTTCTCTTGACAATTCTTATCAGAAATCCCACACAATTTTCTTTAATCTCTTTCACTGTTCTTTTATGTATTTTTTGTCACCACCCACGACATCTGAACATCATCACCCTCAGCCGCTTGATTGCCAACGTCAATTATGCGGAACCAAACAAAAATCACCATCGATCACCTTTTGATCACAACTTATCACCATCCGCGAACACCGCGTTATTATTTGCCAAATACCCATATCGAACCATCGTCTTCATCCTCGATGAACACCTTTATCTCGTGAAACACCATCAACAGATCTGCTTTACCTGAACGATAATCTCAAACATTAACGTCAATCGCGTGTGGAGCCTTGTTGTTAGCTGCTAGCAGATCCTCGAAGACTCCCTTAGTTCTCTCGACGAATCTCCACTAAATCAACACATAACCTTTCTCAGGTTCTTTCCGAGTCTTTACAAGAATTAACTTTCAACTTCCCTAACAATCGAACATGATCATCGAACTCGCACCATCAGCCGCTAGTACGCCTAATCGACAATCTCTGTCAATCCTTTGTTGGATATGTGTACTTTCACTCGAGATCTCTTTTGCGCAGTTATTAGGGTTTCTCTTAGTGCTCTTCAGCGTGATTAGGGTGAGAGGCCATCACGTCTTATTTATACTATTAGGGTTTCATGATTATTTTCCATAATAATCCACCTTTTGTTGAAGAAGGTTTGGGCTGAACCATTGAGCCTTAATTCTGACACATGGATCCATAAATCCGTACGAGGTCTATCGATGGATACCTAATCCCCCACGTAGATCATCGAACATTATCCACGCTCGTCCGAACATTGCCATTTATGTCCGAATATTGCCATTTTTATCAGAACATGTCCAATTCTATCCAAACATATCTGATCCAGTGTGAACAAGACCTATTTTGTCCAAACGTGATCGACTGTCTAAACGTTAGTCACTCGACCATCCAACACGGATTTCTTGGGAATCAGCTTCTGAATTTATTTCTCTCGGACATTCAGATTTCCTTCGACCATGTAACCTTATCAACAATCATTTTTCGTAGTTTATCGACCAACTTCGAACCATCATCGTTGTCTACGTTGATCCTTGACAGAACCATCGAACACGGCAGTTACACAAAATCTGCATCAGGAGCAGAACCTGCAACTGCAACTGAACCTACAACTGCAACTGAACCTGCAATGAAACCTACAACAGGAGCATAATCTGCAACAGAAAGTGATAGGGAGGCAAAAAGGGTTGATGATGATAATTTGCTATGAACTACAAGATGTTGTATGAAAAATGGCTTAAACTAGTTGAAGAGAATTCATTGTTGACAAAGGGCAAAACTCAAGCTAGAGGCTAAGGTAGTTGAAGCACAAAGGTATGCAACAGAGAAAGATGAAGAAGCATCACAAGTTCACAAACTAGAAGCCTTCTTCCTGGGTAGACATTGATGTCTATGGTTGAGTATTGGTAAAACTCATCATACCATACTTGAACTTAGAACAGTCCCTTATTTGTAGTGTATGGAAGGGAACCACCTCGCTTGTTGGGTTTTGGAGACTTTTCAGCAGTCCATGCGCAAGTGGAGGATCTTCTCAATCTACTAGTAGAACGAAGGGAGAATATGGAGTTAGCTCAGCGGAGGATACAATCAGAAGCTAATAAACACCATAAGGATGTTGAGTATTTTGTGGGAGAATGGGTATATCTTAAGTTGCAACCATACAAACAGAGCCTCTGTGGCATAAAGGCAAAACTTGAAGTTGTCTCAGAGGTTGGACCTTATCAGATTATCAAACGCATGTGAATTTTACTTACAAGCTGCAGTTACCCCCTGCAAGTCAAATTCACACGGTATTTCACACATCTCAGTTGAAACTAATTGTTCCCGTGAACCACACAGCTCAAGAGGTTTCAACAATCTTAACACCAAAGTGGAGTGGGCCACTATACCTCAGAGAGTAATGGATATAAGGGATGAAAATGCAAGGGTAGAAACAGAGGTCATGATCTAATGGAAGGGTTTACCATCTTTTGAGTCCACATGTGAACATATGACGATGATAATGGAGCAGTTTCCAGAGTTTTACCTTGAGGACAAGGTAGCTTATTAAGAGGAGTATTAGTATGTTAAGGGTGCCATTTACCTTCATGTGGAAAAAGATGAGAACAAAAGGAAGAAGAGCTAGAGTGTGGGAGAAGAAGAAAGGCAAGAAAAGTGGTTGGGAGTAATTATGGGGAAGAAGGAAGATATCTGTTTGAGAAAGAGAGTCTACTCTAACTAATAATCTCAGAGTGGTGTTGTTTTAATCTTAGTAAGGTGTATTTAAAGGGAAATATCCCTGTAGGGTTTTCCCTAACTTATGAATGAACAATAATCAATTTCCTCTCTTATTATTTCTCTCTTTTTCCGTAACTCATTCTTAACTCTTCTTCTCCACTTTCATATCTATATTATCAAATTTCATCTTTGAGATAGATCTTGCATCTATCACTATCATACAAGTGCCAACATCTTCTATTAATTACGTTATCCTACTAAATGAAGTTCAATTTGCCAAATCAAAACAGAGTGTGCATGACATTTAAGAAAAGAACACCGGGATGCTCCGTCTGCTTTTATAGTCTTCTGGAATATATGACGGGGTTGAGTCAGCACCGAGAGATGAGGATCCATTAGTCTTAGCTGATGAGGTTGACGAAGACACTGATAATGCCTCACCTATTCTGAGTGATAACCCCTTCCTCGAGACGGTACCTTCTGCCATTTTAGACACTACATCTAGCTTGGCTTGCTATGGGGGTGGATATGGTAGATTGGAGAGGACTAGGCACCAAAAAGGCTAGGACGGCTCAGACGACTAAGCTCCTACAGCGTTAACCGATCAATGCTAGGAAACAGATCGGTTACGTATCTTCTTTACGAAACTCCCTATCATTTGTATTTTGCTTTTCATGATTTGTTTTTCTGTCTTTTGAAATTTTGCACATGTCTTTCTTCCTTCTTTTTATACAAGGACGATGTTATTCAAGTCTAGGGGAGGGTACTAATGTACAACCTTTTGGTTATTTTGGTAAAAACTTTCAAACTTCTTTTGAGTCATTTTTAGTCAACTAGGGAACAAGGATCTTTTCAAGGGGCTTGTTTTGGGGCGACCTTCCAACAACCTATTCGGAATGATTTCTTAAGTGGAGTTGAAGTTTGGAATGACCATGAGTAGACACAATAATCAGGAAAGTTTGGAAACCTATTTTGTCCAAACGTGATCGACTTTCTGAACGTTAGTCACTCGACCATCCAACACAGATTTCTTGGGAATCAGCTTCTGAATTTATTTCTCTTGGACATTCAGATTTCCTTCGACCATGTAACCTTATCAACAATCATTTTTCGTAGTTTATCGACCAACTTCGAACCATCATCGTTGTCTTCGTTGATCCTTGACAGAACCATCGAACACGGCAGTTACACAAAATCTGCATCAGGAGCAGAACCTGCAACTGCAACTGAACCTACAACTGCAACTGAACCTGCAACGAAACCTACAACAGTAGCATAATCTGCAACAGAAAGTGATAGGGAGGCAAAAGGGTTGATGATGATAATTTGCTATGAACTACAAGATGTTGTATGAAAAATGGCTTAAACTAGTTGAAGAGAATTCATTGTTGACAAAGGGGAAACTCAAGCTAGAGGCTAAGGTAGTTGAAGCACAAAGGTATGCAACAGAGCAAGATGAAGAAGCATCACAAGTTCACAAACTAGAAGCCTTCTTCTTGGGTAAACATTGATGTCTTTTGTTGAGTATTGGTAAAACTCATCATACCATCCTTGAACTCAGAACAGTCCCTTATTTGTAGTGTATGGAAGGGAACCACCTCGCTTGTTGGGTTTTGGAGACTTTTCCGCAGTCCATGCGCAAGTGGAGGATCTTCTCAATCTACTAGTAGAACGAAGGGAGAATATGGAGTTAGCTCAGCGGAGGATACAATCAGAAGCTAATAAACACCGTAAGGATGTTGAGTATTTTGTGGGAGAATGGGTATATCTTAAGTTGCAACCATACAAACAGAGCCTCTGTGGCCAAAAGGCAAAACTTGAAGTTGTCTCAGAGGTTGGACCTTATCAGATTATCAAACGCATGTGAATTTTACTTACAAGCTGCAGTTACCCCCTCCAAGTCAAATTCACACGGTATTTCACACATCTCAGTTGAAACTATTTGTTCCCGTGAACCACACAGCTCAAGAGGTTTCAACAATCTTAACACCAAAGTGGAGTGGGCCACTATACCTCAGAGAGTAATGGATATAAGGCATGAAAATGAAAGGTTAGGAACAGAGGTCATGATCTAATGGAAGGGTTTACCATCTTTTGAGTCCACATGTGAACATATGACGATGATAATGGAGCAGTTTCCAGAGTTTTACCTTGAGGACAAGGTAGCTTATTACGAGGAGTATTAGTATGTTAAGGGTGCCATTTACCTTCATGTGGAACAAGATGAGAACAAAAGGAAGAAGAGCTAGAGTGTGGGAGAAGAAGAAAGGCAAGAAAAGTGGTTGGGAGTAATTATGGGGAAGAAGGAAGATATCTGTTTGAGAAAGAGAGTCTACTCTAACTAATAATCTCAGAGTGGTGTTGTTTTAATCTTAGTATGGTGTATTTAAAGGGAAATATCCCTATAGGGTTTTCCCTAACTTATGAATGAACAATAATCAATTTCCTCTCCTTCTCCGTAACTCATTCTTAACTCTTCTTCTCCACTTTCCTATCTATATTATCAAATTTCATCTTTGAGATAGATCTTGCATCTATCACTATCATACAAGTGCCAACATCTTCTATTAATTACGTTATCCTACTAAATGAAGTTCAATTTGCCAAATCAAAACAGAGTGTGCATGACATTTAAGAAAAGAACACCGGGATGCTCCGTCTGCTTTTATAGTCTTCTGGAATATATGACGGGGTTGAGTCAGCACCGAGAGATGAGGATCCATTAGTCTTAGCTGATGAGGTTGACGAAGACACTGATAATGCCTCACCTATTCTAAGTGATAACCCCTTTCTCGAGACGGTACCTTCTGCCATTTTAGACACTACATCTAGCTTGGCTTGCTATGGGGGTGGAGACGGTAGATTGGAGAGGACTAGGCACTGAAAAGGCTAGGATGGCTCAGACGACTAAGCTTCTACAGCGTTAACCGATCAATGCTAGGAAACAGATCGGTTACGTATCTTCTCTACGAAACTCCCTATCATTTGTATTTTGCTTTTCATGATTTGTTTTTCTGTCTTTTGAAGTTTTGCACATGCCTTTCTTCCTTCTTTTTATACAAGGACGATGTTATTCAAGTCTGGGGGAGGGTACGGATGTACAACCTTTTGGTTATTTTGGTAAAAAATTTTAAACTTTTTTTGAGTCATTTTTAGTCAACTAGGGAACAAGGATCTTTTCAAGAGGCTTGTTTTGGGGCAACCTTCCAACAACCTATTCGGGACGATTTCTTAAGTGTAGCTGAAGTTTGGAATGACCATGAGTAGACACAATAATCAGGAAAGTCCCTATCACTTTGAAACTTGAATGATTTGAACTTAGCCTTTATCTAGTGGAACATCAAACATGGACTTAATTTATCTCACTTAGGGCTTGGTAATCATGCTATGGATAGATATCTGAAAATATGCCTTGTTTTACCACTCTTTTGATCTCCGAATAGTTAGGATCATTTTTAGTTTTGTACCACACCTTGCACCCTAACGTTTTATTCAAACCCCATGCATTCTCTTGATCATCGCCATTATGTGCATTCATGTGCATAGACCACAGAGTTTACGGATCGACATAGTTAACTTTTCATTAGGATTAGGGATGTTAGACGTATGATGTTGGAATGGTTAGTAAGATTTTGTACATTAAGTCCTGATGACATATTTTTTGAGCTTTCTTAGAAAATGCTAGAGAATTAGGAAATTTGTTTTGATCTTGATTTTGTAGGAAAAGCCACCTCCCCTCATTAAAAAAACATAAATAAATAAGTTAAAAAGGCGAATTGTGAAGAAAGAATAGGAAAAGGAACAAAAAAAGTCTATGTTTTAGAAAAGAATGCATCAAGGGAATTTTAGGACTTTTTGGGTTTATATCGGGTTTTGAGATATTTTAATTAGTCTTAGTGAAACGAAATCTATATTCGCATCAATTGGTCTGTGTTGCACTGTGATTATGCATAATGGTTTGCATCATATATTATTAGGATAGCGATAAACACATGAGTCACCCTGTATGCTTCCTTACCAACACCCTGGCATGTTTGATATCCCCTTTTCTAATAGTAAGTCAAAAGGTTAATTTCATTGATTTCAAGGGTTCCTTGTGATTCCGGGATTCAGAGTATGGGATATTGCTAAGTATAGAAAGTTGGTTCTGCTTTGACTTGGTTTTGATGCAGTCTCACGGCTCGGGTTTTTAATGTTCGTTCCTTGAGGACAAGCAAATATTCGAATCTGGGGGAATATGTTAACCCCTATTTTTACTGAATTTTAGTGTCTTTTTTACAACTAATATTGTGGCTTTTCACTGAGAACAAGATATTTTCTGAGTCTTTTTGTTTTTTCGCGGAAAATAGGCTTGAAGGGCGAAACTGAGAAAAGTGGACCTAAAATTGGCTTCAAGTGGATTAAATGGGTTTCCAGTTGACGAAGAGAATAAAAACTCGGAGGCGAGAACCAATTGGTTTCACTTTGCACTAATCGGTTAAACGTTTTGGAAAATTTCCATTTTTCACATTTTTATGATATCACACTTGTTCTACAAATAGAGAGCTCGTCCCTATGCCATTATTACCTGCGAAAAACACTTGTAATACATTTTAACATTCATTTACTGTTTTATTATTAGTGTATTGTTTATTTGAAATTCAATTATGAGTTCTTCATCTTTGTCTTGCCTATTATCTACTATGTTTGAGTAATTCTCTGTTAGGTTTTAGGGTTTGTAATAGGATGTTTTAGATGGGTATTTATGCATGTTATTGTTGAGATTGATGCTTATATTCTTCGCTTAGGTTGTTGCTTATCTCTGACAACAATCTAGACATTGCCTTAAAATGTTTCTAGACAACAACAATTGCAATAAAATATTGGAATCTAGCCTAGGTAAGCAAGGTACCACTAGACAACAACAATTGCTAGAAGCCTTGTGAACATATCATTCATTTTCTTAATGGTTGCTAATAATATTGGTAATATACATCAGCTTTTGTAAGGATATTTGACCCCAAAAAAATGTCAAATGCTCTCTCCCTTCTCCCCTAAAACCCTAGCCGCCACCCTTCCAATTTTACTTTTCCAATGGGCGCTCCAGGCTCCGACGTTGGTTGTGTTCTCCTCCCGTTTCTTCTTCTCCTTCTTCTTATTCTTCTCCTTTTTTCTCCTTTCCTCTCTCTCTCTCTCTCTCTCTCTCTCTCTCTCTCTCTCTCTCTCTCTCTCTCTCTCTCTCTTCCTCCTCGCAACGAACTCTTCTTCCTCCTCCGCTGGTTCTAAAAGGAAAAGATAATTTTCTTGGCCAGAGGTTCCCTGATGCCAGCAAATTAACTAAATTTTTCCGCCACCGTTGGCGAGTTCTTCTCTGGCTCTCTTTTCACTTAGATTTGAACTTTTTTAAAGTGCATAGATGAGTTGGTGCTAACCTATGTATCTGATGTGATCATGGCTAGCTCAATGACTAAGGAAGAGGAAGCACATACTGATCCGGAACTTGTACCCGAGGAAGCTAAGGAAGAAACCGAAGAAGACTTAACCATTCCTCACGGAGCTATGACAAGGTCCAAGACTAAGAAGTTCCATCAAGCTTTCCACAAGCTAATGACGTCTATCCATGGTAATCTTGAGTTTGCTAATCCATCCACACTGGTTGTGATACAAGCAACTTGAAAATTCAACAAGGAAGGTGATATGACTTGCACTCTTTTTCCCATGGGCTTGGTTTTGTCCCAATTGGGTTTTCCAGCCAAGGTTTTTAATGAGGCTTGTTCACAACACTTTAATAAAAGGCCCCTTGTTGAAATCCAGCCCATGATTCTCTTCTTTTTCGAAAACAAGGAGGAGCCTATCTTTTCTTATTCAAATTGTTTTAAATAATGTTGCTATTTCCTATGAGTGTTGTTGTTTCCTAGTATTTTCAAACTCTATATGTACTCTCTCTTGTCATCTCTTTCAATCTATCAAACATCTTTTTATCAAAAACAGTTCATAAACTTTGTTTGATCAAACACTTGCTGAGTGTATTCGGAATTTCATCCTTGCACAATAGCAAGCTCTTGTCTAAGGCAATCAGATCTTGTATCCTTGTCTAAGCCAAGCTATCATCGTTCATCTTCCACTTTCACTCATTCGTTTTCATCCATTCGTCCATCCTTATCATTCACCATCGTTCATACACCATATTCCGACCATCATCATCGTTCGTCCATTCGTTCATTCACCCGTTCGCCGTTCGTTCGTTTGACCGTTCATCTCCATCGTTCGTGATCTGTCACTCCATCAATCCACGGATCTAATCCACACATTTGGAGCCATCCCAAGACGTTCATACTTCCGCAAATCTATCCATTCGGTGACTCCAAGCCATACTACACCCGAAAACACACAACTCCACAAAGTTCATTCTAGGGCAGTTCGATCCTTCCCATAAGGATCACATCAAGTGGTATCAGAGCTAGCTTTGTGACCAGGTTGTGTTATTCCAATTAGATTATCTCTTCACAGTTCATGTTCGATTTTGACTTTTGGAATTCTACTCAAAACATGACTAATCGAATGATTTGCTAAATTGTTTTTGAATTTCCAGTGAACAAATAACTCGTTTAAGTGATTGAATATTTCAGGTACAATGGTGGATTCGAGCCATAAAGAAGATGAACCAGCAAATTATAATGGAGAAGCCAACAATCCGAATAAGCTTTTGTTAGATGCTCTCACAGCTAGGCTAACTACAATCTTGGATCAAAGGCTTGAGAATTTTAGGGCTGAGGTTGTTTATTCAGAGCAAGAAAGATCCAGGAGAAGCCGCAATCATTCAGCCACAGAAAATTATTATAGTCATGCATCTCGGTCTAGTGGTTCTAGGAGAAGAAGGCATGATCGAGAGGAAAGGCAACCAAGGTTTACGGATCCTCTTGGTGGTGTTAAACTCAAACTGCCTGAGTTTAAAGGTACTAGTAATCCAGAGGAGTACCTTGAGTGGGAAAAGAAAATCGAGATTGTGTTCGATTGCAAGGAGTACACACAAGAGAAAAATTAAAACTTGCACCCACGGAGTTTAAGGATTATGCATTAAGTTGGTGGGATAATTTGGTTACCGCAAGGAGACGTGTAGGAGACCGTCCTATTGAGACTTGGAACCAGGTGAAGCTCATCATGAGGAAGAGGTTCATTCCCAACCACTACTATAGAGAACTACACTACAAACTCCGAACCTTAGTACAAGGCACTCGTACGGTTGAGGAATATTACAAAGAGTTTGGAAAACCTCTTATGCTAAGGGCAGATATTCAAGAGGACAGTGAGGCTAGCATGGCAGATTTTTAGGAGGTCCTAATAGAGAGATCCACGACAGACTTGAGGTTCACATTATGTGGAGTTAGAGGAGCTGCTACACAAGGCTATCATGTTTGAAAAGCAATTAAGAGAAGAAGCTACAAAAACAGTTTTGGTGCAGACAAGCCTAGCTATCAAAGGATGAAAGATCAAGTTTTACAAGGATCCGAAGTCATTTACTAAGCCTAAGGTTGAAGACCAGAATCTGAAAGGGTAAAAGAAAAGGCTTCCACGTCCAAAACAAAGAGATATACAATGCTTCAAATGCAAAGGATTCGGCCACTACTCCAATGAGTGTTCTAACAGCGTCTAATTGTGATTATGGAGAATGGTGAGCTTGAATCTGAGGAAGAGCATACTGAATCAGAAGAGCAAGTTGAGATGCCAGTCAATGAGAGTTGTTGGTCACTAGATGGACTTTGAATCTTAAAACCAAGGCTGACGAGAATGATCAAAGAGAAAATCTGTTTACAACTCGCTGCATGGTACAAGGCAAAGTGTGTAGTTATCATTGATGGAGGCAGTTGTACTAATGTGGCAAGTGATCATGGTGGATAAGCTTTGGTTAACAGTCCAAAAACGTCCACAAAGCTTATAAGCTACAATGGATCAATGATGAGGGAGAATTAAAGGTGGAAAATCAAGTTGTGGTACCTTTCTCTATTGGAACATATGAAGATCAGATTCTTTGTGATGTATTGCCTATGGATGCGGGTCACATACTGTTAGGAAGACCTTGGCAATTACACCGCAAGGTTATGCATGATGGCTACACCAATCGCTACTCGATTCACTATAAGGGAAGAAAATTGTTCTGGCGCATTAAACACCTCAAGAGTACACCAGGATCAAATCAGTCTTAAGAAGAGTAGAGAACAAGCTAAAGACAAAAGCCAAAGCTAAACAACCAACCAACCTTCTGAACTCTAATTCAAAAGGGAGTCATCTTCCTAATCTTTTATTTGTTTTTAAAGGTTGTTTAAATCTGAATGATCCACTGCCGGTATTGCCTAGCAAAATCAAACTTCTTTTGCAGGAATTCAAAAGATGTATTTCCAGATGAAAATCCACAAGGCTTACCACCCAATCAGAGGCATTGAACATCAAATCGATTTCATACCCGGAGCCTCCTTACCAAACAAGCCAGCTTATAGAACTAATCCGTAAAGACCAAAGAACTTTAGCAACAAAGTTATGACCTAATGGAGAAGGGTCATATCCGAGAGAGCATGAGCCCATGTGCAGTCCCTGTTTTGCTCGTCCCAAAGAAAAGATGGGAGCTGGGAATGTGTTGGTTATTGCCGAGCCATCAACAATATCACTGTAAAGTATCGCCATCGCTATTCCTAGCTGATGATATGCTTGATGAGTTGCATGGTTCTAGCATATTTCTAAAATAGATCTCAAGAGCGGATATCACCAGATTAGGATGAAGGAAGGTGATGAATGGAAAACTGCATTTAAAAACTAAACAAGGGGCTTTATGAATGGTTAGTTATGCCATTTGGATTTAACTAATGCTCACTACCACTTCATGAGGTTAATGAATAATATCTTTTAGAGCTTTCATAGGACATTTTGTTGTGGTATACTTTGATGACATCTTAGTATATAGCAAAGGACTAGATGAGCATGTTGAGCATTTGAGAATGGTTTAGAAGTACTTAGAAAGGAAACCTTGTATGCCAATCTTAAGAAATGTACTTTTGGAATGGATAACCTTGTCTTCTTAGGTTTTGTTGTTGAGTACAGATGGCATAAAGGTTGATGAGGAGAAATAAAAGCGATCAAAGAATGCCTAGTCCACAAAACTGTTGGAGAAGTAAAAAAGCTTCCATGGTCTAGCTGGTTTCTACCGAAGATTTGTTAAGGATTTCAGCACTCTAGCAGCCCCACTCACGGAAGTAATCAGAAGAATGTCGGATTCAAATGGAGCAAGCTCAAGAGAATGCATTCCAAACATTGAAGGAAAACTCACTCATTCCCCGGTCCTATCTCTCCTGATTTTACTAAAACTTTTGAAATAGAATGTGATGCCTCAGGGATTGGTATTTGGTGCTGTTCTTATGCAGGAGAAAAGGCCAATTGCCTACTTCAGTGAGAAAACTTGAGGTACTACACTTCAACTTCCACTTATGAAAAGAACTCTATGCGTTGGTGAGAGCTCTCCAAACTTGGCAACACTACCTTTGGCCGAAAGAATTCGTTATACACACTGATCACGAGTCCCTCAAGCACCTTAAGGGTCAGCAAAAGCTTAACAAAAGACATGCTAGATAGATTTGAATTTATTGAGACTTTTCCATACGTGATCAAGTATAAGAAAGGTAAGGACAATGTAGTCGTCGATGCATTGTCTCGGAGGTATGTTCTCTTAACCTCTCTTGAAACTAAGCTATTGGGTTTTGAGCATATCAAGGAATTATATGCCACTGATATTGATTTTAAAAATATCTATGCTTCTTGTGAGAAGTTTGGAAGTGGTAAATATTATAGAGTCGTGATATATCATGGTTTTTAACCTCGTTTTTAGCCATGATATAAGTCCTTTTTGTTGAGTCTTTTCTCTAGTTTTAAGAGTCTTTCAGGTTATTTTTCAAGTTATAGGCGCTATGGAGCTAATTGGAAGATTTGAGAAGCTTTTGAGGCAATCTGGAGTTGAAGCTGTTCGGGAACAAGCTCAGCATCGATCGACACTGAGAAGCATCGATCGACAACCTTCGTTTGAGAGTTCCACGACCAAAAGACCAAAGCATCGACCGATACCACTTATAGTATCGGTCGATGCCGGTGACCAGAAAGAAAACAAACCCGAGATTCATTCAGAAACTTTCCTTATTTTTCGAGATAGATTCCTAAACGTTTTTTGAACAATATAATTAGGTTTTAGAGCCTCCTGGAGAAGACCTTGTGATTTCTGCAACTGATTTCTATTTCATTGTTTTATATGATATCTATTTTATTCATGATGTTTATTGGCTTTTACCATGTCTGAGTAGATCCTTGTTAAGGATTAGGGTTACTTAAAGGTATTTGATGAATTGTTAGATCTGAATTGGTTGTTAGGGAATAATCTATAGAGCTTTTCACCTAGACTTGAGATTAATGCTGATTTTAGCCTCGCGAACTAGAATCTGATTTTAGGTTGTTA
This sequence comes from Crucihimalaya himalaica, assembly GCA_004349715.1. Lineage (NCBI taxonomy): Eukaryota > Viridiplantae > Streptophyta > Magnoliopsida > Brassicales > Brassicaceae > Crucihimalaya > Crucihimalaya himalaica. The sequence continues at coordinate 1,508,332 of SMJT01000020.1, forward strand.
ATTGGCAACGAAAGTGTGATTGATTGCCTGATCTAGTTTTGGTGAGCAAAAGCCCTATTTCGCAAGAGAATTTGGTTTAGGGATTTTGTGAACAATTGAACTTGAACTTTAATGCTTGTTTAAATTCATAGAATTTGCAAAGAAATTTGGAATTCTAGGTTTAGGCATAGATAGTTTTCGCAACGAACATTTGGTTTATTTTACATTATGTGATTCAAGTTTTGAAAGCGGAGCTAATTTATTCCTGACAATTGATTTTGGTTTGATAATTCTAATTTGCCTGCAAGTTTCCCTAAGCCTAGCGTTTTCCTCCATTGATTTATATCCTTGATTTACTTGTTTTTGTCATTCTTAATTCCATCTATTCTGCTTAGCTTAGTTCATATTTCTTGATCTACTTGAGTGTTATCTTGAGTCTTTGTGGTTCGACCCTTAAAAATACTAGTAGCGACTGCTTAGATACTTTTAGGGTATTAGTTTTGAGCATATCAAAATTTGGGGCTGTTGCGGGGACTCTAATTCACCATTAGATTACGATTTAAGAATTTCGATTAAAGTGTCGAGCATCGATCGTACCCCTTAGTATCGATCGATACTCGTTGTTAATTTTTGTTACTTACACGTCTTTGCCTTTGTGTTTCAGGTGTATGGCAGCATCGAGAGACCAGAGGAAGCAAGAACAAGCAGTTGATCAACCTATCGAACGAAGAACTAGCTGAATTAGAGCGTACAATCAGAAAGCAGAAGAAACAAGCAGAGATGAACAATCCGATTGTGCATTTGCCTCGTCACGCCAGCTGAGAGCTAAATTACGAGGTGTTTTGAGAGATACAGGAGGGTTACCCAGGTGATGTGCACGGCGCAAGGACGTAGAATTGATGCAGAAGGTAACTGTTATTCAGCATCCCCTGCTACGTCGGTCCGCTATATATATGGTTATCCCACCAGCTGTCGCGGGGACATCGTCTGGAAGTGTGCTCAGGGGTATATCGCGCCAGAAACCGCTTTGGGAGTACAACAGAACCGGATCAGTTTATTGCCAACCGATCTGCGATTCGTATTCCTTCTTTCCAGAGGAATGACTTCGAGCTGAACCTGCGTACTACACCTTGTAGGCCAGCATGCCGTTTCCATGGTCTTTCACATGAGCATCCCATGGATCATATCGAGAGGTTCGAGGGGACTTGGTCACCAGTAATCAAAATACAATGGAGTGTCCAATGACTTCCTCTTCCTGTAAGCTCTTGCCCTACTCCTCTTAGTGGAGATGCAGCTTAACTGGCTGAAAGCAGTTGCCTCCAGTTCTCTGACCACTTGGGAGGAAAACGCAAGACTGCTTTTCCGAATAAATTTCTATGATGATAGCGAGATCAGAGGAGCTCAGGGAACAAAATCTTCCAGTTTTTCCTCAAGGGAGCGGACTGAAGGCATTCAGGCCGCCTGGGTTCTGATTTCGATCTATCAGAGGGACTGCCCTCACCATGGTTTTCTCGCAAGGTTTTCAGTTCCTGGTATCTTCTATCCAGAGGAAAATCGATTGGGAGGTATCAAATGGCTTTGGACCTGCGAAGCAACGGTAACTCAACACTAGGTATCCCGAGGACGCTTATGTGTTGATTGAGAATGGCTAGCTTCTAGCAGACCAGCAACTAAGAATGCTAAATTTGAGAGAAAGAAGCAGAATGGTAGTGCTGATGGTTTGCAGATAGCTGAGGTACATTGCCGAAGCTTGGATTCAGTTCAGCAGTCTGTTGGTTAGGTAAAGCAGCAGAAGGCACTGCACTTTGCTGAGTGAAGTTGAGAACATCGAAGAGGGTGGAAGCAGAGGATGTAAATTACAAATGTTGTAATGGGTATCAAGAATTCATACAACCGCGGCTGTCCACTAAACAACTCTTAAGAGGTGGATTCAATCTGACTTCAAGCCTAACGAATATTTTGGATCTCAGAAGCCATTTTCAGAACAGTTGGTACAGCTCGAAGCTTATGGAATTCGTCTATCAGACGCCACCTCCCAAAGACTCCAGAAAGCAAAGTCGAGACTATGCTTGAACAGATTCTGAGGGGCAGCAAAAGATATGACGTTGACTTCAATGAGAAGATAGGCGCCCTTATACCATTAGATCCTGAATGGGAGTTGAAGCTCTTGAACATCCATCACAAGAGTTGGAAACCCAGTTGCTCAGACCGGCAAGAGACTGTGAAGAGACAGGATGGTTTTCCACGCGGTAAGACAGTGAATTGAGGGAACATTGTTTTCATGCTATCACATTGAGAAGTGGAAGAGAGGTTTGCTCCAGGCTAGAAGAAAAGCTTATTCAACCTCAGCAACTCGTCTAATCTGCTGGAGACGACGATGAAGATGAATCAGTTTCCTGGAAACTCACGAGCATCGATCGATACTACTGCCTGTATCGATCGATACCCTCTCCACGATCGTCACCTTTGTACAGATTTCCACAAAATCGGTTGAAAAACCGCGAGCATGCCGAATCGATACTACCCTGTATCGATCGATACTCTCCGCCTAAGGTCGACCAGAACCAGAAAGGCAGACAACAGGTCATGTCGGCAGAGTGGTATGTACCGAAAGGTTCCCTTTCCCTCGACCCCCTGCTAGTCAAGAAGAAACAGAAGATGCTAGATGGCAGAAGTGATGCTAGAGAAGATATGGGTCAAACTCCCGTTCGTCGATGCTCTTTAAGACTGGCACAGCTTTCAGACGCTACATCAAGAGATGGTTTTCGAGTAATGTGAAACTTGAGACTGAGACAGTTCCCGCAGAAGTTGCTGCTGGCCTATGCGAGCGATTCCTTGACATCAAGCTGAAGCACGATCGATACCACAGGAAGGTATCGATCGATGCTAACCCTTCGACAGAAAAGAGCTGGCTAGTCTCTCGCTCGCAGATCCGATCTCCGCCTGATTGAGTGAAGCGAGCTCCTTACGACTTAAGCCACTCCCGGCTACCTAAGGTACGTATTTCCTTGGCCCTAACTCTACTTATCCTGTGATTGTTAATTCTTTCTTTGAACGAACGCAGAGGTCGCTTACTGCTGAGCAAGCTGCGGCAAGTATGGTACAAGCTGCTCTGTATTTCTCTTGATGATATTTCAGATATCTCACCGGATCTGTGCATGCATCGGATTTCATCTGGAGGACGAGTCGAAGGCTTCAATAGAGCATCAGCGGGACTTAAACCCGAATCTGAAGGAAGTGGTTTAAGAAGGAGATCTGAACCTGCTGGAAAGGTCAGGAGTTATCTATGGCATTTCTGACAGGCAGTTGGGTCAGTCCCGGTTCACGTTGTTCCTAAGAAGTGGAGGCTTCACAGTGGTTAAGAATGAAGAACGATGAGCCTGGTTCCGAACGAGAATAATCATGGGCTCCGCATGTTGCATCGATTACAGGAAGCCTGAAGCACCGCGACAAGGAAAGATCACTTCCAAACATTGCGCCTTCAGTTGATCAGATGCTGGAGAGACTGGCTAGTCCATCTTACTAATTGCTTCTTGATTGGCTAACTCAGGTTCTTTCAGATTCCCGATACATCCAGATAATTCAGGAGAAGACAACTTTCACTTGTCCCTATGGCAGCATTTGCCTACCGGAGAATGCATTTCGGGTGTTGGCAATGTTCGCAGGCTAACATTTCAGAGATGCATGATGTCCATTTTCGTCAGATATGATGCGAGGAGTTCATGGAGGTAATTTATGGATGGCTTTTTCTGTGCTATGGGCCTTCATTTAAGGGATGTCTGGAATAATTTGTGCAAGGTACTTCAGCGATGTGAGGAGAAGCACACTAGTTCTGAACTGGAGAAATGCCACTTTATGGTCCAAGATGGCATTGTTTCTGGGACATAAGGTCTCTAAAAGCTGGGATTGAGGTTGATAAGGCGAAGATTCAGGTTATGACAAGCCTCCTGCCGCCTACATCAGTGAAGGACATTCAGAGTTTTCTTGGCCATGCTGGTTTCTATCGCAGGTTCATTCAGGATTTCTCCAAGCTAGCCCACCCGCTTACTGCTCTCATGTGCAAAGATGTTGCCTTTGATTTTACACCAGAGTGTCTTGCTGCATTTGAGATGATCAAGTAGGCATTGGTTTCTGCTCCTATTGTGCAACCACCAGATTGGAGTCTACCTTTTGAGGTCATGTGTGACGCAAGTGACTATGCAGTTGGTTCTGTTTTGGGACAGAGGAAAGATAAGAAGCTACATGTGATCTATTATGCCAGCAGAACACTGGATGACGCCCAAAGGAATTACAGCACCACTGAGAAGGAATTGCTTACTGTTGTATTCTTCTTTGAGAAGTTTCAATCCTATCTGATAGGAAGTAAGGTGATTGTGCACACTGACCATGCTGCTCACAGGTATCTGCGGCAGAATAAGGATATGAAGCCTCGATTGTGTCGATGGGTTTTGCTACTCCAAGGTTTTGACATAAAGATCAGGGACAAGAAGGGGGTAGAGAATGGCGTTGCAGATCATCTCTCGCGTATGAAGATTAGTGAAGAGATTCCCATTGATGATTCTTTGCCTGAGGAGAAGATATACTTAGTAGAGACTGGTTCTGTTTCAAAATTGTCGCTGAAGACGACGAGCATCGATCGACACCCTTGTAGTATCGATCGATGCCCCAAGCTTTGTTACCTTCCGTTCACGATTCCAGCATCGATCGATACCCTCACTGTATCGGTCGATACCAGAGACTTTCAATCACCGATTCCTCTACAGATCACTCTGAATTTGAGGAATCTTTGGCGATCGCTTCTCCTACTGAACCTTGGTACGCCGATATCGCCAATTACCTTGTTGCTGATCTAGAACCAAAGCACCTCAAGAAATATGTGAAGAAGAAGTTCATGAGAGATGTTAGACGCTACTTCTGGGATGAGCCATATTTGTACAAGCACTGCTCTGATGGGATTTACAGAAGGTGTGTAGCTGAGTCTGAAGCGACAGAGATCTTTTTTCACTGCCATGGTTCTGAATATGTTGGGCACTTTGCTACATTCAAAACGGTCTCTAAGGTTCTGCAAGCCGGTTTCTGGTGGCCTACGATGTTTAAGGATGCTCACTCTTTCATCTCTTGTTGAGATGAATGTAAGAAACGAGGTAAGATCAGCAAGCGCCATGAGATGCCACAAAACTTCATCATAGAGGTTAAAGTCTTTGATTGCTGGGGTATAGACTTCATGGGACCATTCCCTTCATCGCGATAGAACCGCTACATCTTAGTCGCCGTCGACTATGTCTCTAAGTGGGTAGAGGCAATTGCTAGTCCTACCAACGATTTTGTCGTGGTACTTAAGCTGTTTAAGACTATCTTCCCACGATTTGGAGTACCCAGGGTTGTCATAAGTGATGGAGGTACTCACTTCATCAACAAGATCTTTGAGAAGCTGCTGAGGAAGTATGGTGTACACCACCGCGTTGCCACGCCATATCATCCTCAGACTAGTGGACAAGTAGAGGTCTCCAACAGACAGATCAAAGAGATCTTAGAGAAGATAGTTGGTGCTACAAGGAAGGATTGGGCGCTGAAACTAGACGACGCTCTTTGGGCCTACAGAACAGCGTTCAAGACGCCACTCGGGACAACACCATTCCATTTGCTGTATGGAAAGGCATGCCATCTTCCTGTTGAGATAGAGCACAAAGCAGCCTGGGCTACAAAACTGTTAAATTTTGACATCAAGTCTGCTGCACAAAGGCGATTGGTTCAGTTGAATGAGTTGGATGAGATCACACACTCCGCCTATGAGAATTCCAAGCTGTACAAGGAAAGGACCAAGGCTTATCATGACAAGAACATCCTTTCCCGACACTTTGAACCAAATGACTAGGTACTTCTGTATAACTCTCGTTTGCAATTGTTTCCTGGGAAATTGCGTTCTCGTTGGTCAGGTCCCTTCACAATCAAGGAGGTCCGCCCTCATGGAGCTGTTGTGTTGCTGAATGCTGAAGGCAAGGAGTTCACTGTCAAAGAACAAAGGGTGAAACACTATTGGGCGAAAGCCACCATTCCAGATGGACACATTGTGCCTCTGGCTGAGCCACCCGCTGCCTAACTGATCTCCATGTCAAGCTAATGACATTAAACAAGCGCTTGGTGGGAGTCAACCCACTTGTGAGTTTGTAAATAGTTTTTATTTTGATTTGTTAGTTTTGTTTTTGTGTTATGTTTTCACGTGGAACCAGGTCCAGACGACGAGCATCGATCGATGCCACTTATGGTATCGATCGATACCCAGCCCCAGGTAAGTTTTTTCTATAAAACCCTCGGGTTCTCATCATTCACTCCCTCATTTTCATCGCTCGACGCCGCAACATTCTTCTCCCTCTCTCACATCTTTTTCGATTTTTCATCGATTTCTTCCATTCCACACTCTATTTCCATCAGATTTTTGACCACATTATCATTCTCTCATTCATTCCTCCGATCTACCAGATAATGCACTCGATTTCACCCTTTTAGATGTGTTGGCAGAATCGATCTGGGTTTCCTTTGTTGTGAAGCTTTGGCTCTGTTTCTTGTCAACATTAGCTATAGGTGAATGAAATTGCCACAATAGGATGAGAATGGATAGAATAGGGATAGAGTAGATTTTGGAAATCGGATTTAGAGTGATAGATTGGAAATTGCGATGACATCTGTCGAACCTGTGTGCCTCTATCTCCAGCATCGATCGATACCCCCTGGTATCGATCGATGCCTGCACTTATTTGAACGTAGGAGTTATTCTAACTTCTGTTTTCACTTTGATTTCTTTTCTCAGATCGCTCCTCGTAAGAGGACACGACAGGATGACGCTTCCACCTCCAATCCTACACGCCGCAGTTATGATCTCCAAGATGAGGTGGAGGCGTTCCATGACTCGCAGTGGCACGCCGGAGTCGTCACCGCCATTCTTACCGGCGATCGCTACAGGATCCTGAAGAGAGGCTTCACAAAGCACACAAGCCGTCAGAGTTTCATCGACGCTCACATCAGCAACCTGAGGCCTGCGCCACGACATTCACCTTCTCCTTCTACTCCTGCCCCTGTTGCTAGGCCTCCCTGGCCTAAGCTGGAAGGGAAGAGGATCGTTCCGCAACGCAATTGGGAGGGTCTGCCCAAGGATGAGACCGAGAGTGAGGCTTGCATTTACAGGCCGATAGCTGAGGAGTGGGACGAGTATGACACTCTGTTCTACAACGAGTGGCTACGCGTTGTCATCCTGCNGGAGGTACTCACTTCATCAACAAGATCTTTGAGAAGCTGCTGAGGAAGTATGGTGTACACCACCGCGTTGCCACGCCATATCATCCTCAGACTAGTGGACAAGTAGAGGTCTCCAACAGACAGATCAAAGAGATCTTAGAGAAGATAGTTGGTGCTACAAGGAAGGATTGGGCGCTGAAACTAGACGACGCTCTTTGGGCCTACAGAACAGCGTTCAAGACGCCACTCGGGACAACACCATTCCATTTGCTGTATGGAAAGGCATGCCATCTTCCTGTTGAGATAGAGCACAAAGCAGCCTGGGCTACAAAACTGTTAAATTTTGACATCAAGTCTGCTGCACAAAGGCGATTGGTTCAGTTGAATGAGTTGGATGAGATCACACACTCCGCCTATGAGAATTCCAAGCTGTACAAGGAAAGGACCAAGGCTTATCATGACAAGAACATCCTTTCCCGACACTTTGAACCAAATGACTAGGTACTTCTGTATAACTCTCGTTTGCAATTGTTTCCTGGGAAATTGCGTTCTCGTTGGTCAGGTCCCTTCACAATCAAGGAGGTCCGCCCTCATGGAGCTGTTGTGTTGCTGAATGCTGAAGGCAAGGAGTTCACTGTCAAAGAACAAAGGGTGAAACACTATTGGGCGAAAGCCACCATTCCAGATGGACACATTGTGCCTCTGGCTGAGCCACCCGCTGCCTAACTGATCTCCATGTCAAGCTAATGACATTAAACAAGCGCTTGGTGGGAGTCAACCCACTTGTGAGTTTGTAAATAGTTTTTATTTTGATTTGTTAGTTTTGTTTTTGTGTTATGTTTTCACGTGGAACCAGGTCCAGACGACGAGCATCGATCGATGCCACTTATGGTATCGATCGATACCCAGCCCCAGGTAAGTTTTTTCTATAAAACCCTCGGGTTCTCATCATTCACTCCCTCATTTTCATCGCTCGACGCCGCAACATTCTTCTCCCTCTCTCACATCTTTTTCGATTTTTCATCGATTTCTTCCATTCCACACTCTATTTCCATCAGATTTTTGACCACATTATCATTCTCTCATTCATTCCTCCGATCTACCAGATAATGCACTCGATTTCACCCTTTTAGATGTGTTGGCAGAATCGATCTGGGTTTCCTTTGTTGTGAAGCTTTGGCTCTGTTTCTTGTCAACATTAGCTATAGGTGAATGAAATTGCCACAATAGGATGAGAATGGATAGAATAGGGATAGAGTAGATTTTGGAAATCGGATTTAGAGTGATAGATTGGAAATTGCGATGACATCTGTCGAACCTGTGTGCCTCTATCTCCAGCATCGATCGATACCCCCTGGTATCGATCGATGCCTGCACTTATTTGAACGTAGGAGTTATTCTAACTTCTGTTTTCACTTTGATTTCTTTTCTCAGATCGCTCCTCGTAAGAGGACACGACAGGATGACGCTTCCACCTCCAATCCTACACGCCGCAGTTATGATCTCCAAGATGAGGTGGAGGCGTTCCATGACTCGCAGTGGCACGCCGGAGTCGTCACCGCCATTCTTACCGGCGATCGCTACAGGATCCTGAAGAGAGGCTTCACAAAGCACACAAGCCGTCAGAGTTTCATCGACGCTCACATCAGCAACCTGAGGCCTGCGCCACGACATTCACCTTCTCCTTCTACTCCTGCCCCTGTTGCTAGGCCTCCCTGGCCTAAGCTGGAAGGGAAGAGGATCGTTCCGCAACGCAATTGGGAGGGTCTGCCCAAGGATGAGACCGAGAGTGAGGCTTGCATTTACAGGCCGATAGCTGAGGAGTGGGACGAGTATGACACTCTGTTCTACAACGAGTGGCTACGCGTTGTCATCCTGGCGGCTACATTGCTTCGTCGATCACCACACCATGCGTCGTCTAGGCATCGACGTTGATCTTTCTTGCCATGCTCGACAAGATTGGATTGGGCACTCTTTACTCCAGACAGTATGACCTCTACCCAGACCTCGTGCGTCAGTTCCTCGCCACAGCTCGAGTCTATTACAGAGACAAGGTCCACCGCACTACTTCAGAGGGCACGTTGACTTTCCTGATCAAAGGAGTTTGCTACAGGCTGCCTATCCCCGACCTCTGCTATCTTACGGATTCGACCCTTATCCTCAAGCAGATCGCTCTCTCTTCCCAGTTTCAGGATCTGCAGAACTTTTTGGCGACACATTTGTCTTGGCGCCTACAGCTCCAAGACCTCCACCCAGATTGTATCCGCCATCCGACTCTGCGCTGCATTTGCCCGCATCCTGAGCTCCACCTTATTCTGCAAGATGGAGCCGAACAAGCTGAGGATCTCAGAGCTTTTGCTGTTGTTCAAGGCAGGTGGTGACATAATTCCTGAGGATCGGTTTGAGTGGCCGAGATGAACCTCGCGGTCACATTGGTGCTCTCTTTGCACACCACTTGGTCTCTCGGAAGACCAAACCCTTCACTGGCCGCAACTACGCCATACATAGCGCGGAAGTCCGAGTCAGTTGGCAGCTCCTCACCCCTATCTTCGAGCACTTGGCATCTCCACTGCAGCATGCTCGATAGTGACTACTCGTTCCCTCATGGATGAGCAGCATATGCGTTGGTTGAAGGCACTCGCCGCTGGTGCCTTCCTACGACAGATGAGAGAGCTCTTGTACAGCTCCCCAACCGTGCTCTCACCACCATTAGCACTCACCCTTCTCGCTGCACTTCGATCCAGACCCGAGTCTGCTTTCGGTCGCCCCTTCTGCTCGTGTCTGTGCACCACGCCAGCTTCAGTCCGCTCCTGTCGCTGCAGCCGAGACACCAGCCGCTGACTCTGCTGTGAGTCAGCCTCGCCGTTCACAGCGCCGCCAGACATCTGCTCCTGCTTCTTCATTCCTCCACCACTAGAGCTACCCATGGAGACAGCTACCTTTCAGAGGTACGTGGTGGAGAGTCTTCAGAGCATCTGGTCTGCTATTTCTCGTTGTCGCTGCATGTCTTCCACAGACGCCGATCCCTCTACTGCTGGCCCTTTGACGCGCTACCCTGTCTCTGAGTCCGACTCTGATGAGGATTCAGACTAGTCTCTGTTCCTGGGTTTCACATTTCCCTTCCCTTTCTTTTCTTTTGTTTTGCTTTCTTTTCTGAACTTGTCTAATCTCATTGTCAGTACTTGTTAGAACTTACGGACTATATATTATTCTGTTGCTTCTAACAGTGTTCTCTGATCTGACAGTTACTTCACTTAACTATTGGCTTCAGTAGACACTATCTTGAGTTTCAGAATCCGACACAGACCTTGGCATCGATCGATACTCCTCAGTATCGATCGATGCCCATTACCTTTTCACGGTATTGTCGCACTTACTCACAGCCATTTTGTTCATGTGCTTTCTTTTGCTTCCTCTAGGCTGGATAACACTGGGGAGTGTGTTGTTTAAGTCTGGGGGAGGTGATTACTGACTTTGTGTTTGTTTTTTTTAGAGTCAGCCCTTTTTGAGTCTTTTTGAGTCAAATTTTGTTTTATTGAGTCAAACTTGTTGGAGATTATGAACCTTTGCTTGATTTCAGTGTCCTGACCTTGTTTTTGAGTAACCATTGTCACGAAGACCAGCCTTAGGATCGACTAATGAAAAATCCAAGGGCTAACCAGTTAACCAGGAAACACCCATGTCTCCAGCAAATTTCTTCTGAATCCTGAGCCAATTTTGCACTTCACTCCTGAGGTTGGTATTCAGTGAACTTGATTCATCATGCATATCTGGCAAAGAAACCATGCGTTTGATAAATATATGTTAGACCTCTCCCCTAACACATAATGATACATAAAAGGCATAAAAGATGATATGATTTCCGCCGAGTAGAGGGCTAAGAATATTTCCTCTGATCCCATTGTTCTACTTGGATAAGGATTGATCACACAAAAGTCTGAAGCGAGGGGTAGGAACATTTCCTGAGACCCCATTATTCGCCTAAGACTTTTGACACATTGAGAGGGGAGAACCTGGGATTAGGTGGCCATCACCATCAATACTCGCGTCTCGAACCTTGATTTGTGTATGCGAAGCTTAATTTGAAATCAGAAACATAAAAAGAGATAAGTCTAGGGGAGAGGAAATCAATACCAAAGTGTAATCTGAGTGGTTCTTTAGTCATGATATCGCATTGAGGAAGAATCTAGAAGGTTCTTGAATATCAACATCAGTGATGAAACGACAATGAAGGATTTAGTATGATTGATGCTATGGGTAAATGGGTGGATAATGGGAAAACGCAACAGCCTAAGAGAAGTACATGGTGGTCCGATCTGAAACTGTTTAGGTGACAACTGGGAGCTTGAAAAATGGTCATTACTATGTCTCAAAAAAAAGGTGAGTCTCCATGTTTTCAAACCTCTTTCTCTGTTTGGTTTTCTGTTTGCTTGAGGGCAAGCAAAAGACTAAGTCTGGGGGAGTTGATATAATCATGGTTTTTTCCCGTTTTTAGCCATGATATAAGCCCTTTTTGTTGAGTCTTTTCTCTAGTTTTAGAGTCTTTCAGGTTCTTTTCAGTATATAGGCGCTATGGAGCTAATTGGAGGATTTGGGAAGCTTTTGAGGCAATCTGGAGTGAAGTTGTTCGGGAACAAGCTCAGCATCGATCGACACTGAGAAGCATCGATCGACAACCTTCGTTTGAGAGTTCCACGACCAAAAGACTAAGCATCGATCGATACCACTTATAGATCGGTCGAATGCCGTGACCAGAACGCAAACAAACCCGAGATTCATTTCAGAAGCTTTCCTTATTTTTTGAGATAGATTCGTAAACGTTTTTTGAACAATATAATTAGGTTTTAGAGCTCCTTGGAGGAGACCTTGTGATTTCTGGAGATAGAGTTTTTCTACAACTGAGTTTTTGGAGAAGAATTCTTGAACCTTTGTTATTCTTACTCTATTTCATTGTTTTATATGATATCTATTTTATTCATGATGTTTATTGCTTTCACCATGCCTGAGAGTAGATCCCTTGTTAGGATTAGGGTTACTTAAAGGTATTTATGATTGTTAGATCTGAATTGGTTGTTAGGGAATAATCTATAGAGCTTTTCACCTAGACTTGAGATTAATGCTGATTTTAGCCTCGCGAACTAGAATCTGATTTTAGGTTGTTAATTGGCATGAAAGTGTGATTGATTGCCTGATCTAGTGTTTGCCCTATTCGCAAAGAAATTTGGTTTAGGGATTTTGTGAACAATTGAACTTGAACTTTAATGCTTGTTTAAATTCATAGAATTTGCAAAGAAATTTGGAGTTCTAGGTTTAGGCATATATAGTTTTCGCAACGACAGTTGGTTTACTTTCTTCTAATCTGTGATTCAAGTTTGAAAGCGGAGCTTAATCTATTCCTGACAATTGATTTGGTTTGATAATTCTAATTTGCCTGCAAGTTTCCCTAAACCTAGCGTTTTCCTCCATTGATTTATATCCTTGATTTACTTGTTTTTATCATTCTTAATTCCATCTATCTGCTTAGCTTAGTTCATATTTCTTGATCTATTGAGTGTCATCTTGAGTCTTTGTGATTCGACCCCTAAAATACTGTAGCGACTACTTAGATACTTTTAGGGTATTAGTTTTGAGCATATCAAGTCGATGGATTTCTTTTCTTTGAAAATAGATTGTGCGTACCTAATTCATCTTTGAGAGACTTGTTTGTCAAGGAAGCTCATGTAGGTGGATTAATGGGACATTTTGGCGTGGCTAAGACCTTGAGTGTTTTGCAAGAACACTTCTATTGGCTGCATATGAAGAAAGACGTAGAGAAAGCATGTGAAAGATGTGCAACTTGTAAACAGTCTAAGTCCACAATGCAAAATCACGGTACAAAGTTGTTATTCTCCACTACATGTCATCCGTAATCTGATGGAGAAACTGAGGTTGTTAATAGAACCCTATCTACCTTGTTACGTGCACTGATTAAGAAGAACATTAAGACTTGGGAAGAATGTTTGCCTCATTTAGAATTTGCTTATAATCATGCTAAACATTTTGCTACTAAGTTTTCTCCTTTTGAGCTTGTTTATGGGTTCAATCCCATATCTCCTTTGGATTTAATGCCTTTACCTGTGAGTGAAAGGACTAGCTTGGACGGAAAGAAGAAAGCTGAACTTGTTAAACAGTTGCATGAGAAGGCACGGAGCAATATTGAGCACAAGACCAAGCTTTATGAACAACAAGCTAACAAGGGTAGAAAAGAAGTGATCGTTAAGGAAGGCGATTTGGTTTGGGTACACTTGCGAAAAGAGAGGTTTCCTAATGAAAGAAAATCCAAACTGATGCCTCGGACTGATGGACCATTCAAAATCATCAAGAAGATCAACAATAATGCCTACCAATTGGATCTCCAAGGTAAGTACACTGTGAGTCCTAGTTTCAATGTTACTGACTTGCTTCCATATTTTGCAGATGAGCCAGATATAAGGTCAAATCCTTTTCAAGTGGGAGAGGATGGTGTGATCATGGCTAGCTCAATGACTAAGGAAGAGGAAGCACAAACTGATCTGGAACTTGTACCCAAGGAAGCTAAGGAAGAAACCGAAGAAGACTTAAGCATTCCTCCCAGAGCTATGACAAGGTCCAAGACTGAGAAGTTCCATCAAGCTTTCCACAAGCTAATGACGTCTATCCATGGTAATCTTGAGTTTGCTAATCCATCCACACTGGTTGTGATACAAGCAACTTGAGAATTCAACAAGGGAGGTGTTGTGACTTGCACTCTTTTTCCCTTGGGCTTGGTTTTGTCCCATTTGGGTTTTCCAGCCAAGGTTTTTAATGAGGCTTGTTCACAACACTTTAATAAAAGGCCCCTTGTTGAAATCCAGCCCAAGATTCTCTTCTTTTTCGAAAACAAGGAGGAGCCTATCTTTTCTTATTCAAACTTGTTTTAAATAATGTTGTTATTTCCTAGGAGTGTTGTTGTTTCCTAGTATTTTCAAACTCTATATGTACTCTCTCTTGTCATCTCTTTCAATCTATCAAACATCTTTTTATCAAAAACAGTTCATAAACTTTGTTTGATCAAACACTTGCTAAGTATATTCGGAATTTCATCCTTACACAATAGCAAGCTATTATCTAAGGAAATCAGATCTTGTATCCTTGACTAAGCCAAGCTATCATCGTTCATCTTCCACTTTCGCTCTTTCATTTTCATCCATTCGTCCATCCTTATCATTCACCATCGTTCATACACCATATTCCGACCATCATCATCGTTCGTCCCCTCGTTCATTCACCCGTTCGCCGTTCGTTCGTTACCGTTCATCTCCATCGTTCGTGATCTGTCACTCCATCAATCCACGGATCTAATTCACACATTTGGAGCCATCCCAAGACATTCATACTTCCGCAAATATATCCATTCGTTGACTCCAAGCCATACTACACCCGAAAACACACAACTCCACAAAGTTCATCCTAGGGCAGTTCGATCCTTCACATAAGGATCACATCAGTATCAATCTCTACCAGAAAATCATGCCTTGTTCCAATTATTTTCTAGTGTAGATCTTTATAGATATATGCTAAGTATTTGTCTCTGGCCTTGGTGTTATATTCTATTGCTAAAGAAGTTTTTGTATTTTGGTTCAAAACCTTTGAATTCCCGGTGAATTACTCTCCAGCGACTTGCATAGATCTAAAAGAGATCTTATTAAAAAAAAAAAGAGAGATCTCCTTTTACCATTTTTGGCGAAGCTGATTTTAGGGCATTTTGACAACGTAGAAATCCTAATTAAAAAACCTTTTTGAAGTATCTCCTGCCTCTCCTCAATCTATTATTTCCTTCCTTGCTTATGCTTGTTAGAATTTTGACACGTACTCGTTATTGACTCATTAAGTCATCTAAGAACTCGGGATGATCCCAAATAGAGAACAAGATTTCTTTTTGGCAAAAACTTCCACTATTGTTGGCGAGTTCACATCCGTTTTTGTGTTCCACTCATTTTCTAGTGAAGATCTTTTTAGATCTCTCCTAAGTATTTATTTCGGGATTTAGTGCTCCGTTTTACTTGATTTTAGTTGGAACCTGGGAGTTTCCAGCGAATATCTCTACACCTCCGTTGATTTTTTAGATCTAAACGAGATCCCATTGACAAAGGAAAAAAAAACGAAAGAACAAGCTTCCCTTTTCTCACTTATGGTGAAGTTGATTTTAGGCCCATTTTGACAACATGGAAAAAGCCAGTTCCATCAAGCTTTGAGGGTTTGAAGACAATTGGCCCAGTTTGAGTGTGAAAGCTAAATGGGCTTGCCACTAATAATTGAATTGTGGGATTCTGCTGGTCCAACAAGTTTCTTGGGCAAAAGGCAAGCATGTCTAATTTTAAGGCTTTTTGATGGACTAATAATTATTAAAAGCTCATAGCCAATTTGTTCATATCAAATTATTTTACTTTTCTCATTCAAAGAGATACATTTTACAAGAACTTCCTCCTATATGAAGAGATCTTTGAAATCAAAAGAGATTCTTGTACTAAGCCTAAAATCTTCTCCTCCTATTTTCTAGTGTAGATCTTCTCTTCAGTCCCTACTTCTCTTCATTCCCTCCAAGTTATTATGATGCAAAATTTTCTACTTAATGAAGAGCATGTTAGGTTTCAGCCTAGCTTTCAGGTTGAAATAAACCCAGATAAAGTCCAAGAAACATCATCGTGGATTGGCTTTATCCGATAATATGGGTTACCAACCTTTAATGATTCTGTTTAACTAGATGGATGTTATCGGTTTTACCATGAATATCTCCCTCCAAAGCTTTTACGCTCTAGTTCACAAACCCTGGTTCCCTGTTGGGATTCCATTATGTTCAAAGCGTGCTCCCAGGATCGTGAATCGTGGACCATAAAGTACATTTTCTCTCCTACACAATTTTTGAAGCTACTATCTTTTTTGCACGGCAGTGGATATCTTCTTGGAAGGGAATCTTTGATGCGTCGATCGCGAGGGATCTTCCTCACTGATATGATCATGGCTAAGGATAAGGAATTAGAACCTGAGCATGTACCTGAGCTTGAACCAGAGGATGCTTTAGTTGAACCAAGTGGACCAATGACGCGTGCTAGGACCAGGAAGCTCAAGGAGAACGTCCATTCTTTACTTACACACCTAGAGGACCGAGCAGAAGAAAGATATGCTTATCAAACCTCTCTGGTTTTGATTCAAGCTATATGATTTTAACAAATGGGAAAAGTGTTGGATTAAACTCTTTTTTCCCTTGTCAAGTTTTGTCCCACTTGGTTTTCTGGACAAGGTTTTTAATTAGGTAATCTCAACACTGCATACTTCCCCATTTGTTAAAATAGAAGGCCAAACTCAAATCCATAATGGATTTTCGTCCAAAATGAAGCACAAGTGATGTGGGCTTATGTTTAAGTTGTTATTTATGTTCTTATGTCTTTAAAAACGTGTTTAGGGTTTTCTCTTTAAGGTTCCCTAATTAAACCCTTGTAAACCTTCATTTTAATCATCTAGCTTTTTATTCTCAAACTCTTCTAGGAACTAGATCAAAACAGGTAAATCAAAGGAGTTTCATTCCCTTTGTGTGACCTCTCGATCCATTGGTGAATCTAAGGAATTCCGCAGCCTTAGTGTGACCACAACAATCCATTGTTTTCATCCAAAAACGTTCTACCTTCACTGTCTCACCTCTACTTGCTTCTAAAGTGACGATTTTGGAACAAGGTTCATATTAAGTGGTATCAGAGCCACTTTGGAAGCTAAGTACTCTTAGATCTTTCTGTTTTATGCATTTTATCATTCTGTTTTGTGTAGATCTAAGGTTTTTCTCGATTTATCAGTTTGTGACTGTTCATATTCTTGTGACACATGACTCTTGGTATTCTTGTGACACACAGATCTGATGGTGTAGTTAAGTGTTTGTATCACTCAAATCGTTCCTATCAGTTGCATATTGCAATAGGATTCATAGATCTGTGCTCGCACATTTTTTCTCATATTGCAACAGCATTTTTGATGTTAGGGCTTCAAAGTGAGCACATATTTTTTCAACAGATTTTGTTGTTATGGCTTCATAACAACAAATCCTATCTGTGCTCGCAAATCGTTCATATGAGGAGTTTGTTGTCTACGAATCCTATTCAAATAGGAGACAACAAACTCCTCATTGAAGCCATAACAGCAAAAATGCAGAAGATGATGGATGATAGATTTGCTGCTTTAGAGGAAAACAACAGAACCAGAATTGAAACTAGACAGAATCAAAGAATGGATGACAGAATCCATGATGCTGCATCAGATCAGTACTATGAGAGAAGAAGTGATACATCACAAAGTAACCAAAGAAGAAATAGGCGTAATAGAATTCAAGATGAACTTCTGCAACAAAATATCAAAGGATTGAAGATCAATAGACCTCCCTTTCATGGCAGAACCGATCCTGATGCTTACTTAGAATGGGAAAAGAAGATTGAGTTGGTCTTCAACGTTCAGCAGTATACAGAACTAAACAGAGTGAAGATAGCTGCAACAGAATTCCATGCTTAGGCCTTGAGCTGGTGGGATCAGCTAGTCACGACCAGGAGAAGAAACCAGGAGCTACCTGTTGAAAGTTGGGCATAAATGAAAAGTTTGATGAGAAAAAGGTTTGTACCTAGTCACTATAACAGAGAGCTGCATCAGAAACTAAGGAAACATACTCAATGAACTCGAACCGTGGAGGAGTATTACCAGGAAATGGAAGTGTTGATGATGCGAGCTAACATAGTAGAAGACCAAGAAGCTACAATGTCACGGTTTCTAGGAGGTTTGAATCAGGAAATTCAAGACAAATTAGAGACTGAGCATTACATGGAGCTTGAAGAAATGTTACATAAAGCTATTTTGTTTGAGCAACAGATTAAAAGAAAGAGAGCTCCACGTTCTAGCTACAGTCACAGTTCATCCTACACACGTCCAGGTTACCCTAAAGAAGACAAAAACTCTTTTGCTAAAGAATTCCAGCCAAACGCATCTTCAAAACCTTTTGATGCAAGTAAGGTTACTACTGCAGCACCTATAGACTACAAAGGAAAAGCAAAAGAAGGGGTTGTACAAACCAGAGATGTCAGTTGCTTCAAATGTCATGGAAAAGGGCATTATGCAAGTGAATGTTCTAACAAGCGTGTAATGATCCTTCTAGAGAGTGGCGAAGTAGAATCAGCTGATGAGTACCCAAATACTTCTAGTGAGGGAGAGCAAGAGATCTTACCTGTAAAAGGGGATTTGTTAGTGGCCAGAAAAACTCTTAAGTGTGCAAAACAAGACAAGAGCAGGAACAACGAGAGAATCTGTTTCATACAAGATGTCATGTTAAGGGTAAAGTCTGTAGTTTGATCATCGATGGGGGTAGTTGTACTAATGTTGTTAGTGATACTATGGTCAAGAAACTTAGTTTAAAGACTACAAACCATCCAGCACCTTATCCGCTTCAGTGGCTTAATGATAGTGGTGAAATGAGTGTCAAGAAGCAGGATTTGATACCTATCTCTATTGGCAAGTATGAAGATGAGATTCTTTGTGATGTTCTGCCTATGGAAGCCAGCCACATACTGCTAGGACACCCTTGGCAATCAGACAGAAAGGTTACACATGATGGCTTCTCTAATCGACATACCTTTGAGTATAAAGGAAAGAAAACTACATTGGTTCCTATAACTCCACACGAGGTATATCTTGATCAGAAGAAGGATTCTTCTCAGTCTAAAAGGCCAAACTTCTTTGCTAAGTCCAGTGATGTCAAGAAGGCTTACTACTCTAACCAATCTATGCTTCTGTTTATCCATAAAGAGTCATTGCATAATTTGTCTAATCTTACACCGGTGATACCGAGTGAAATGACTAATCTTTTGCAGGAGTACAGTGACGTTTTCCTTGAAGAAACTCCACAAGGTCTACCACCTATTCGAGGCATTGAGCATCAGATTGATTTTGTACCTGGAGCTTCACTTCCAAACCGTCCAGCATATAGAACCAACCCCATGGAGACCAAAGAGTTGCAGAAACAAGTGAATGAGCTGATGGAAAAGGGGCATATTCGAGAGAGCATGAGCCCATGTGCAGTACCAGTTTTACTAGTGCCTAAGAAGGATGGTAGCTAGAGCATGTGTGTAGAATGTAGAGCAATCAATAATATCACGGTGAAGTATCGACACCCTATTCCTAGATTAGATGATATGCTTGATGAATTGCATGGATCTAGCATATTTTCTAAAATTGATCTTAAGAGTGGATATCACCAAATTAGAATGAAAGAGGGTGATGAAAGGAAGACTGCGTTTAAGACTAAGCATAGTTTATATGAGTGGTTAGTTATGCCTTTTGGTTTGACTAACGCTCCTAATACCTCTATGCGATTGATGAATCATGTGCTTAGAGCTTATATAGGCCTGTTTGTAGTTGTCTATTTCGATGATATCCTCATATACAGCAGGAATCTTGATGAGCACATTAAACATGTTAAGATGGTGCTAGACACGCTTAGGAGAGAAACATTGTTTGCAAATTTGAACAAATGCACCTTCTGCACAGATAATGTGGTTTTTCTAGGCTTTGTTGTAAGTGCAGATGAGATCAAAGTAGATGAAGAAAAGGTGAAAGCAATCCGAGAATGGCCAAGTCCTAAAACAATAGGGGAAGTCCAAAGCTTTCATGGCCTTGCTGGTTTCTATAGACGTTTTGTGAGAGACTTCAGTACCATAGCCGCCCCCTTGACTGAAGTTATTAAGAAGGACGTTGGATTTAAATGGGGAGAAGCACAAGAAGAGGCGTTTCAATGCCTAAAAGAGAAGCTCATTCATGCTCATGTTTTATCATTACCTGATTTTGTAAAAACTTTTGAGATTGAATGCGATGCTTCTGGTGTAGGAATTGGAGATGTTTTGATGCAAGACAAGAAACCAATTGCGTTCTTCAGTGAGAAACTTGGAGGAGCGACTCTCAACTATCCAACTTATGACAAGGAGCTGTACGCTTTGGTTAGAGCCCTTCAAACATGGCAACACTACCTCTAGCCGAAAGAATTCGTCATTCACACAGACCATGAGTCTTTAAAACATTTGAAGGGTTAACAAAAACTCAATAAAAGACATGCTAGGTGGGTTGAGTTCATAGAAACATTCCCATATGTCATCAAGTACAAAAAAGGTAAGGATAATGTTGTAGCCGACGCATTATCCAGAAGGTATACTCTTCTCTCTACTCTTGATGCTAGACTTTTGGGTTTTGAACAGATTAAAGAACTCTATCCTACTGATTATGATTTTCAAGAAATCTATCGATCTTGTGAAAAATTTGCATATAATCAATATTTTAGACAAGATGGATTTCTCTTTTATAAAAACAGGTTGTGTATTCCTAATTGATCTCTACGAGATTTGTTTACTAGGGAAGCACACGGAGGAGCTTTGATGGGACATTTTGGCATTGCTAAAACTCTAGAAGTAATGAAAGCTCATTTCCATTGGCCACACATGAAACAAGACGTTGAAAGAATCTGTAACAGGTGTACCGTTTGTAAACATGCCAAATCTAAGGTTCACCCTCACGGTTTGTATACACCTCTTCCTATTCCTACTCATCCTTGGAATGATATTTCTATGGATTTTGTGATGGGTTTGCCTAGGACTAGGACAGGGAAAGATTCTATATTTGTTGTGGTTGATAGGTTCTCAAAAATAGCACATTTAATTGCGTATAATAGGAATGATGAAGCATTGCATGTGTCTAAACTGTTCTTTAAAGAGATTGTGCGCTTGCATGGTATGCCTAAGTCTATTGTGTTTGATAGAGATATTAAGTTCCTTAGCTACTTCTGGAAAACTTTGTGGTCTAAGCTAGGAACTAAGCTTCTGTTTTCTACTACTTGTCACCCGCAAACTGATGGTCAGACTGATGTAGTCAATAGAACTCTTGGTACTCTCTTGCGTGCTTTGATTAAGAAAAATCTTAGGAGTTGGGAAGATTGTTTGCCTCACATAAAGTTTGCATATAATCATGCTGTTCATTCTGCATCTAAATATTCTCCTTTCCAAATTGTCTATGGTTTTAATCCTTTGGATCTAATCCCTTTACCATTGAGTGAAAGATCTAGTGTTGATGGACAAAAAAATGCAGAAATGGTTAAACAGATTCACGAGAAGGCTAGACAGAATTTGGAAGAATAGACTAAGCTCTATGCAAAACAAGCTAACAAAGGAAGGCGTAAGTTGATCTTTGAAGTTGGTGACCAAGTTTGGGTGGGTGCACCTAAGGAAGGAACGGTTCCCAGCAGAGAGAGAATCCAAGCTGATGCCCAGGATTGATGGTCCATTTACAATCACAAGAAGAATCAATGACAATGCCTATCAAGTGGATCTCCAAGGTAAGTATACTGTGAGTTCTAGTTTTAATGTTTCTGATCTATCTCCTTTTATTGAAGATGAAGCAGATTTGAGGAAAAATCCTTTTAAAGAGGGAGGGGATGATATGATCATGGCTAAGGATAAGGAATTAGAACCTGAGCTTGTACCTGAGCTTGAACCAGAGGATGCTTTAGCTGAACCAAGTGGACCAATGACGCGTGCTAGGACCAGGAAGCTCAAGGAGAACGTCCATTCTATAATTACAAACATAGAGGACCGAAAAGAAGAAAGATATGCTTATCAAACCTCCCTGGTTTTGATTCAAGCTATATGATTTTAACAAATAGGAAAAGTGTTGGATTATACTCTTTTTTCCCTTGTCAAGTTTTGTCCCACTGGGTTTTCTTGACAAGGTTTTTAATGAGGTAATCTCAACACTTCATACTTCCCCATTTGTTAAAATAGAAGACCAAACTCAAATCCAAAATGGATTTTCGTCCAAAATGAAGCACAAGTGATGTGGGCTTATGTTTAAGTTGTTATTTATGTTCTTATGTCTTTAAAAACGTGTTTAGGGTTTTCTCTTTAAGGTTCCCTAATTAAACCCTTGTAAACCTTCATTTTAATCATCTAGCTTTTTATTCTCAAACTCTTTTAAAAACTAGATCAAAACAGGTAAATCAAAGGAGTTTCATTCCCTTTGTGTGACCTCTCGATCCATTGGTGAATATAAGGAATTACGCAGCCTTAGTGTGACCACAACAATCCATTGTTTTCATCCAAAAACGTTCTACCTTCACTGTCTCACCTCTACTTGCTTCTAAAGTGACGATTTTGGAACAAGGTTCATATTACTCACCCTACTTGTGACCTCCCTTTTTAGGGATTTGATGTGTTATCATCTTAGGAGCTTGTTAAGAGTTAAAAAAAAAACCCACAAAATCTTATCTATTACGTGTGGAATTGGTTTTGGTGTTTGAGAAGGTTTTTGCCTTGGCCTCGGACACTTTGTCGATGGATTGCGTTGCTAATCTATGTAGTTTGCTATCTTGTCATTATGGTCTTTAGACCAATCTATCATCTATCTATTTAATTTGTAATTGTTATCTTTTCTAGCTTCTGATCGCCGAGTTCTGTATTACTATGAATACATCATCCTCTTTAGTTTTGTCATTTCTTTTAAGTTGTATATTTTTCGCTAAGCTCTTCCTAGTGGAGAGTTGTGAGCATATATCTTAATGAATGAGGTCTTGGTTGACAACAAAAAAGCTATCACTAAGGAATTAGGGTAACTAATGTTTCTGATTGAATTCGAGAATGAGTCTTAATGCTTTCTTATGATTATGCATGTTCGCGGTTTTATAAATCCTATAGAATATTTTATTACCCAACTTATATATCGATTTTTTTTTTTCTATTTATTGAAGTTGTTAAAAAAACAAACAAAAATCATGTTTAACTTCCTAGCTATCTTTTGATTATGATAACCCATAGTGTATTTCTTTTGGACCTTGTGGATTTGATAGCTAAGTACAACAACAGTGTATCGCACACTTACGGTAATTATTTGGGGATAAAAACTTTTACTCAACATTGGTACTGGAGTACGAATGCCGAGACACCTTAAGACCAAGTATACCCGCCCAAACCTAAAGGGCTTCAGAGCAAAGGGGCTAGTTATGGTGGGTATAAGTGTCAGCTAAACCCCCAATTCAACATAGGTTAAGGCAGCTTTTAGAAATCTACTCAACAGAACCCTTCGCAGAGCAAGCTTGAGAGGATGATACTTCAGCTTATGGAGAGCAATTAGAAAAGTGCTGATGTCATCAATGCCAAGGTAGATGGGATGTATACGTCATTGAACATGAAGATCAAGGCCGTGTGAACTTATGTGCAAGTTTTGGAGAATCAAATTGCCCAAGTTGCTTCTAGTGCTAAGGTACCTCAAGGAATGCTTCCACGGAAGGCAGAAGGGAATCCTACGAAGCAGGTTAATGATGTTGAAGTTGAATCGTACATGGTTTAAGACTCGTCAATCGAACGATGCAACAATACAACCAATTGGATTTCTAGAACTGCAGTAAACAATCGGTTCAACAATCTCACAATCGGTTAGATTCTTACATCCATGAAAACATGGTGACGTTTGAGGAGGTGATTCAGATGGTGCTTAGAAAGTTTAAGAGTAGTCAGAGCCCCCATGCGTATAGAAGCCTAATGATTTTTTTCCTCGCTATGTTGACAAAGTGATCGCCAATGGAAAAATAGATAGGTTCAAGGATGTGCTAGGTGAGATGACTGAAGGAATGCCATTTGATGAAACAAAAGGGAACCCAACTGACATAAAGGAGATCTTTAAGTGTGTTAAGACAGGTGAGAAATGATTAGGTAAGCTAAGGAAAAATCTTATAAAGGAGAAGAAGGTCTTGACACGACTTCCTTAGCTTGAGAATCCTCGGAAATTCTTAGTCCCTTTCTCGGTTGTTATAGTTTACTTTGAGGACTCTCTTTGTGACATGGTTTCTAGTGTGAACCTTATGTCACTCTCTGCTTCTAAGAGTCTTGGGATAGAAAACTTTAGGGATCCTCCGTGTACCTTGAAGTTTGCCAGCGCTTTAGTGACCAAATCATAACGATTCCTTCTTAGCTTGTATGTGTGAATCGGGCATTGATTGGTTCTGATAGATTTCCAAGTTGTCGAGATGGCCGAAGGTTATGACATGCCTTTGATCTTGGGAAGGCTATTCCTCAGCTACATTGGAGCTGTGGTGGACATGCCAAAGCAGCAACTAACCTACCATCTCGTTGATAAGACGGTCCATTACACACCTCCTATGGGCCAAAATTGTCAAATTTCGACAGATGAAAAAGGAACAGAAATAGAAACATGTATGAATGTTATTGAGACAACTAGGATCTATGCTATAGCAACGTAGTCATCAGATGGCACTTAGGTTCTCTCCTCCAAGACTTGGACTGAAAAGACCAAAAAGGGCGATTTCTAGATATAAGTATAAGAATTTCTTTGAGTTGTCAAGGGGATTACATTCGAGATTAGGATCAATATCATGTGGAAGGAGCCTGACCTCCGAGGAGATATAGATAATGATGGCTACAGCGAGGATGCCCCCTAAGAAATTTTGCAGAACCTTGATGAAGATGAAAACGCCCGGGAATATTTTTGTTCAGGTAACGATGGATAACATTTTCTTTGAGGGCTCTTTATGTGATACAATACAGGTGCTTCTTGCAACATTATACCAAAACGCATAGTGAAGATGCTCCGGTATACACGTGCGCCTCCTTCATACATGAGAATGCGCCTAGTTGATGACTCCACTCGCTACCCCTTAGGAGAACTTCGTAATGTCACTACTAGTTTAAGAGGATGTGACATGGTGGTAGACTTTCAGGTGTGTGCTACCTTTAGTGATGATCAACCATAAATCATTTCGAGAGGGAGTTCTTGACCACTGTGGGGGGGGGGGGGGGGGGGGGGGGGGGGGGGGGGGGGGGGGGGGGGGGGGGGGGGGGCGTGATGATTGACCAAGGAAGAGAGTGTGCTTTAGTGCTTGTTAACCACTATTTTTACTGATTTTCTTAGGTCTTTTAATAACTACTCTTGCGTTTTTTTTACTAAGAATAAGATAGTTTTGAGTCATTTTTTTATTTTATTTGTGAAATGGGCTTGGGGACAAAGAAATCACTAGTAAAAAAAAAGCGTATAGCTACGTTCTTGCCACGAATGTTCGTGGCTAAATTTATTCTAGCGACGAAATAGCCACAAAATAATCACGAAAATAAAACTAGAAAAACCGTAGCTATTTCGTGGCATTATCGTAGCTACATAGCCACGAACTAGTCACATCAACAATTCGTGAAAATAATGCCATGTAATAGCCACGTAATATTAGTGGCAAATATTGCCACGAATTTTGAAGTAGCAAAATCGTGACTATAATTTAGTCACGATACGAATATGTGGCTATGTCGTGGCTTATCCACCGATTTAGGCATCCCATCGAATGAAGTATTGATGTGAGTGAGGGACTTTTAGTCACAAACATAGATGTGGCTATTCCGTGGCAAATATTGCCACGAAACTGCCACAAAATGGTTGTGACTACCTAGCTACGAAATCTAAAGTAGCTAGACTGTGACTATAAGGTAGTCACGAAATTTATGTGCGGCTAGATCGTGGGTTATCCACCGATTTAAGCATCCAATCAAAAAAAAATACTGATGTGATTGAGATATTTTTAGTCACGAATATAAAATGTGGCTATTTCGTGGCAAATCCACATAATTGTTTTAGTCACGAAATTTAAATGTGGCTATTCCGTGGCATATCCACTGTATACATGTCCCCTCAGCACTTTTTGAGACAGTGGGCTGTCGGAGAATATATTCGAAAATTAGCCACGGAATATAGTTGTGAAAAAATAATGGCTATATATAGTCACAAAGTCGTTTTCGTGACAAATTTGTGGCTATAAGTAGTCACCGAAATAGGTCGTTACTATTTCGTGGCTTTATTAGCCACAAAACTTGTCGTCACTAATCCGTGGCTGTATTTTCCTATAAAACAAACGCAAAACTTCTTCATTGCTCATCACTTCTCCACTCCTCATCAAATCATAAAAAGAGCACACACGTTTTCTCATCAAGCCAAAGTGTGACTTCACTATTTGAGCATTTATATTAGCTTTTTTTTTCAAATCTGAGATTTTTAATGTCATTTTAAAATGTCTTATTTTTTTTCAATCTCGAGAATGGATGGATCGTCGTATTGATCCAGTTAAAAATTGTGTTTCGGAAGAGTTCATTGAGGGGATTAACGTGTTTATTGCATTTGCTTGTAATCAAGCTTCTTTTCAAGAGACCAACACTATATTAATTTCTTGTTTAAGGTGTAAGAGAAAGCAACGTGATGCAAAAACAGTAATTACACATCTTTATCGAGTGGGATTTAAGGGAAACTACTATTTTTGGCTCAATCATGGAGAACATTACTACAACGTTGGAGAATTCTCCGGGACGAGTCATTTTACCAGTGAAGAAGCAGCGTTCCCACCAATTGCAACAAATTTTGGAGTTCCAGGAAGTACATACGAGTATCTATACACAGATGGTAACATTGAACCAACGGGGATGGCTCCTTCCGTATTGGATAATATGATGGAAACAACAAACGAAGAGCCATATCATTATAGTGTATTTGAAGCTTTTGAAGCCGCTAAGGAATCACTTTACGATGGGTGTCCTGAAGGAATATCTCAGTTGTATTTGGCTTTGCGTATGTTTGAAAGCAAAGTCCAATTACAATATGGTGGAGGCATGCGTGGATGAGCTATCATAGACTTTCAAAGCTGTTTTGCCCACACCAAATAAAGCTCCTGCATCATATTATGAGACAAAGAAGTTGACACGAGCGCTTGGGCTACCAGTATATAAGATTGATTTTTGCGAGAATAATTGCACGCTATTTTGGAAAGGGGAAGATAGAGAATTGTTGTAGTGTCGTTTTTGTGATAAAGATAGATACCACTTGAATAATGGAAAAGGAAAAAATAGACCTAAGCAAAGAATGTTTTATATGCCGATTACGGATCGGTTGAAGCGGTTATACCAGTAAGAGACGACAACAGCGGCTATGCGATGGCATGCAGAACATATGTCTCCTAAAGGAGAAATGCATCACCCGTCCGATGGAGCTGCATGGAAACATTTTAACGAGGTATATCCAAATTTTGCTGCTGAAAATCGCAATATTTATCTAGGCTTATCTATAGATGGATTTAATCCTATTGGTATGAATGGTGAAGCACACTCTGTTTGGCCTGTGATTGTAACTCCTTATAATTTGCCCCCGACATGTGCATGAAAAGAGAATTTGTTTTCTCTTTGTACTCGTTCCTGGGCCAAAGCATCCAAAAAAAAGTCTCGATATTTATCTGCAACCATTGATCGAAGAATTGCAGAATCTGTGGATTGACGGTGTTGAAGCGTATGATATATCAAGAAAACAAAAATTCACGATGCGAGCTGCTTTGATGTGGACAACCAGCGACTTCCCCGCGTATGCCATGTTATCTAGTTGGATGACGCATCGTCGTTTATCGTGTCCATATTGTCTAGATGAGACAAAATCTTTTTGGTTAACAAATAGAAGGAAGCATAGTTGGTACGACTACCACAAAATGTTTTTACCTCAAGGACATCCATACAAAAAGAATGTTCAAGACTTTCGACGAGGTAAAGAAATAACAGATGATCCTCCACCGTGGTTGAGTGGAGAGGAAATTCTTCACAAAAGAATAAATAACATTACCGGGTTGTTTAGAACAGTCGATTGTGGAGGGAACGTACACGAGAAACCTGCTCGAACGATTTATGGATATGGGGTTGATCATAATTGGGTGAAAAAGAGTATATTTTGGGAGTTGCCATACTGGGAAAATCTTCTTCTTCGACATAACCTTGACTTCATGCACATCGAGAAGAATTTCTTCGATAATCTCATCAACACAGTTTTAAATGTTTCTGGGAAGACAAAAGATAACATTAAATCAAGGATGGATCTTCCTGCGTTATGTGGAAGATGGGAGTTACATCTTAGACAAGATGGAACAATGCCAGTGTTAATTTTTAGGTTGTCAAACGAAGGAAAAAGACAATTTCTGCTATGGATGAAAAATGATATAAGGTTTCCTGATGGATGCTCGTCAAAGTTTAGCTGTTCCATTGACGAAAACAATTGGAAGTTATCGGGTCTTAAAAGCCATAATTGTCATGTCATAATGCAACGACTTCTCCCTTTTGCGTTTGCAGAACGTCTTCCAAAAACAGTTCACACGGCAATTTCTGGTAATTTATTTATTATCTAATTTTTACATATTGTTTATACTTATATTGATAAATTAATGATGAAAATTTATGTATATATGTGTAGATATTGCACTTTTCTTTCGGGATCTCTCATCAAAGACTTTACGCAACGATAAATGTTGCTTTGTTGAAAGAAAATATCGCCCAAAAAATTTGCAATTCGGAGAAGATATTTCCTCCATCGTTCTTTGATGTTATGGAACATTTACCCGTACACCTACCAGACGAAGCTGCTTTAGGAGGTCCAGTACAATATCGGTGGATGTATCCGTTTGAAAGATACATGTACCATCTGAAGAAGAAAGTTAAGAACAAGGCTGATGTAAGATCGACTCCTGTCCTCACGAGGCCCCACGCAGATCCACAAGGAATCCACGTACCGGCCACGAGCACACGAGGCAACCTTCTGAATCTACGACCAGACGAGGATTTCTACCCTGCCATATTGAAGAATCCTCGAGGAAGTGACCATTTCCAGATGATCCATCGAGGAACTTTGGAGGAAGAACGAGCGAAACCACCCGACTACGAAGAGCATCCACCCGCGGACACTAGAATCCACCCGGAGCTGACCACCGACGAAACCAACCGTTCTTTGGAGAAACCCTTGAAGATTCACCGTCCAAGACCTCAAGATATGAGGTTCCATTGAGCAATACTTCACAATCCACGACAGAATTTCAGAGATCCACGACGCACCCTCAAGACGAACCGTTCCGGCAACGAACAGCCTCAAAGACAAACCGAATAATTTTATGAATAAGAAATCAAGTTTGTTTTTGCTTTAAAGTTTTTGAACCAAATCAACGTTTTTGCGAGATTCTTGTATTTTGTGGAATCAAACTCTAGGGTTTTCGTGTAGAGTCTTCAATCCTCGCGAGGAAGAGCCCTTGGATTGTCTTCTCTAACCCTCGGTGTTGTGGAATCAACATCACTATCCTTCACCACCACGTTCAACGCTTCCGCCAACGTTTCAAGTTCGAAATCCGTGAGTCACACCGAGGTGGAATCCGAGGTTTGCATGATTGGTATCAGAGCTTAAACGCTCCTATCTTTACCAGGTTATTTCGTTCCTTTCTTGTTTTTCAATTCAGTTTTCGATTTCTTACAAAAAACCCATAAAAAATCAATTTTCGTTTGTTTTGTTGTTTCAATTTTATAAAATCAAAAACAAATCATAAAAATCATTTGCTTTCTGTTTTAGTTCGTATAATCAATCTAAAAACCATAAAAATTGTGCTCGTTAATTCTGAAATTCATTTGCTATTCATAGTTTGAAGTTTCTTGCAAGTTGTTTCTGTTGTCGTCTGTTTTGTTGTTTTAGTTTTATAAAATCGAAGAAAAATCATAAAAATCATTTTCTTGCTGTTTTAGATCGTGGACTCATTAAAGAATTCAGGAAAATTGTTCGCTTTAATTCAAAAATTCATTTGATATTTTTGAGTAGAAGTTTATAGCAATTCGTTTCTGTTTTTCGATAATCACCTTGCTTTGATCGGATATCTACTGATTCCTTGAAACTTGTTTGAACTTTTGCAAGGTACTATGGGAGACGAGAACCATATCACACTGGAGACCATCATGGCAACATTAGCTACCATGAACGCTACCATGAACGCTAACTTAACGGCGGTGACAACAAGGCTAGACCGACTAGAGCAACCGGGGCCAAATGAACAACCACCCATCGGTCCAATAAGAAACGTGCCACGAGCTGTTCGGAGAGGCAACTACGATCCTGATCAAGAAGAGGATCCACCAGATCCACAACCACAACGTCACGGACCAGATCCTATCCACGCTGCCTTTGACGTTTTGAATCGAAGGAACCACGGAGACCGAAACCGTTTCCGTGAAGATGAAAGGAGCTTGCCACCAGAAGTGAAGCACACCGCACCTACCTTTGCTGGAAAGATTGATCCATCCGCCTACTTGGAGTGGGAGAGCCGAATGGAGCATCTCTTTACCTACTACTCATACTCGGAGCCAAAGAAGATGGCTTTAGCAATCGCAAGTTTAACCGACTATGCCTTAGCATGGTGGGATCGAGAAGTAGCTGAAAAGAGGAGGCTTAGATACCCTCAAATCACACGATGGATTGACATGAAGTTTGAACTTCACAAAAGGTATGTACCCCCACATTTCCATCGAGAATTACTAAGGAAGTTTCGTTCTTTATTTCAGGGAACACGAAGTGTAGAGGAGTACTTCGAAGAATTTGAACTCCTAAGAAGCCGGCTAGAGTTGGAAGAGACGGAGGAGTCTATCATGTCCCAATTTGTAGAAGGACTACAAGACCGGATACAAAGTAAGGTGGAAACACACCCATATCACTCCTTACAAGACGTTGTTCATCTTGCCATCCAATGTGAACAACATATCAAGAAGAAGTCGACATCTCGGACCAGAACCAGCAACCACACGTTGGTCCACCCAACACCACCTCAAGTTCAACCCTCTCAAGTCTTAGACAAAGGAAAGACCGTTGCCATCGAATCACGCTACAAGTCTAGCGAATACCGTGGAGACCAAGGTAAGTCTTCTACCTCTCAAAGGACACATGATCTGACTTGTTTCAAATGTCAAGGTAGGGGACACATGGCAAGGGATTGCCCCAACAAGCGAGTCATGGTGATCACACCCGACGGATAGGACTCACAAGACGAAGTGGAGCCAATGAACATGGATGACGAAATCACCTATCCGGATGAAGGCGAGTTACTAATTACTCGAAAGGTTCTTTCAGCCCAACAAACCGTGGATGAACCCGAGCAAAGAGACAACGTGTTCCACTCACGATGCACCGTCAAGGATAAGGTATGTCACATGATCGTGGATAGTGGTTCATGCACTAACATTGCTAGTATCTCTCTTGTTGAAAAGTTAGGGCTGGAAACCACCAAGCACCCAAGGCCGTATAAGCTTCAATGGCTTAATGACGATGAGAAAATCGAAGTAACTAAACAAGCCGAGGTGCCTCTCTCCATCGGTGAATATCACGACAAGGTCCTATTTGATGTTGCACCAATGCAAGCTGGGCATTTGTTACTTGGTAGACCATGGCAATATGATCGTGAAGTCACTCACAATGGCCGCACAAACCGATTATCCTTTTGCATCAACAATCTCAAATTCACACTTGCCCCTTTAGAACAAAAGGAAGTCCGTGCAATGCAAGCCAAAGCTAAGGTATGTGCCACAACTAAATTAAGTTTATTTGCTGTTCAAAATAATTATTTAACTCAAGAAACGAATATAATGCACTTGTCTTCGCCAAAGGTTCCATTTTCAGGTTTTGTAGCTAAGGAGCATTTTACAACAAAAATGGACGTGACACGACATGTTCCTACCCTGGAGCTGACTGCATCTCGAGGAGCTCACCATTCCATGCTGATCCAAGCCGAACCAACGGATCCCCCAATTCGCGAAAAATCAAAGATTCTCGAAGGTAAGGCCTTAGAATCGCAAATTCGCATGAGAGCTAACTTGCTTTCTCTTGGTGCAGGAAAAATAGTTTCGTGGTTGAAACCTTTGCAAGGGGGAGGGGATGATGTAGGATCGACTCCTGTCCTCACAAGGCCCCACGCGGATCCACGAGGAATCCACGTACCGGCCACGAACACACGAGGCAACCTTCTGAATCTACGACCAGACGAGGATTTCTACCGTGCCATCTTGAAGAATCCTCGAGGAAGTGACCATTTCCAGACGATCCATCGAGGAACTTTAAAGGAAGAATGAGCAAAACCACCCGACTACGAAGAGCATCCACCCGCGGACACTAGAAACCACCCGGGGCTGACCACCGACAAAACCAGCCGTTCTTTGGAGAAACCCTTGAAGATTCACCGTCCAAGACCTCAAGATATGAGGTTCCATCGAGCAATACTTCACAATCCACGGCATAATTTCAGAGATCCACGACGCACCCTCGAGACGAACCGTTCCGGCAACGAACACCCTCGAAGACAAACCGAATAATTTTATGAATAAGAAATCAAGTTTGTTTTTGCTTCAAAGTTTTTGAACCAAATCAACATTTTTGCGAGATTCTTGTAGTTTGTGGAATCAAACTCTAGGGTTTTCGTGTAGAGTCTTCAATCCTCGCAAGGAAGAGCCCTTGGATTGTCTTCTCTAACCCTCGGTGTTGTGGAATCAACATCACTATCCTTCACCACCACGTTCAACGCTTCCGCCAATATTTCATGTTCGAAATCCGTGAGTCACACCGAGGTGGAATCCGAGGTTTGCATCAAAGGCACATATTGCGGGTTCGATTATTGCACAATGTGTGAATGAGGAGATATCAAATGCATCTGCAAATTATTTTGGGCATTCGGAAGTTAAAGATAGTTATGTTTTTCCTGGAGAAATTCGATTTACATACTTTTATCCAGATGTGCCAAGCTTATTCTACCATGAGGGCCGTCTTAGTGGGAAAGCCACAACTTGGTTTAGTGATCATGACTTAACAATTCTCCAAACGTTTATGCTGCTCAACTGTGACAAATTTGAACCGTATGAAAGATATAATATTTTTATTATTTTGCGATGTTTATATATATTCATAATTTCTCTTAATTCTGTTATAGAATGTTTGAAGACTTTATGACGGAGGGTTCCCCACAAATTACTAGTCAAGAAATGGAAAAAGTGAAAGACAACTATTTTGCATAATGGTGTAAAAACTATGTAAGTTTAATTATGCAATCAATTTTGTTAATACTTACATTATAAATTTTAATTTCTAATTGCAATATAATATGTAAATTTGCAGATTAACGACACCACTGAGTCATATGATTTTCTATTGTGGATGTTGGATTTCATACAAGGGCCCAACCGCAATTATACATCTTGGCCTATGTACTACTCACGGGGATACTTTTTCCACACGCATAACCATGGGCAACATTAGAAAACCCAAAATTACGGTGTTTATGTTCCTGGAACCACTGACACGGGTTATTATAGGCTGATAGAAGATATAATGATGATCCAGTACCATGGTGCTGTTGGGTTGAAGGCCATGGTTTTCAAAGGCAAGTGGTTTGACACAACAATAGGTCGTGGAGTGCGGAAACATCCATCAGGTATCACCGATGTGGCAGCGCGCAGACAATATCAAAAATACGATCCTTTTATATTATCTGGTAATTGTGATCAAGTATGTTACATTATTTATCCACGAGTGCGTCATACTGTAGCAAATGATTGGTGGGCATGTACGAAAGTTATGCCTAGAGGGGTTCGTGAGACTGCAGAAGATGCCCTAACTTCTCTTCAAGACGATACACAAAATCAAATTGTCGCACCAGGTTCAATTGTTCGAATTGAATCACATGTCGTGGAAGATGATGCCGATTATGATGTTTTGCCTGTGTCTCCTCCTAATGACGAATACATTTCTAAAGAAGAGTTAGAAGATTCGTGTAACGATTTTGATTCTGTTTCTGACTCTGATTCTGGTTCAGAATAAATTTTATTTTATTTCCAATGTATAACACTAAATAAGTTATCATGTTTTAATTATGTTATATATGTTTAGTAATATATCATAAAATTAAGTATTTTTTTAATAAGTATTTTTTTTGTTGTATTTTATTTTTAATATCAGTTTCTAAACTAAATAAATATGAAAATTTATCATAATATACTATAATATTCTTTATATCAATTGTACACTAATTTTAATTTACAAAATATAAAAGCTTTGAATTGAGTTTTTTAAAATAATATAAAGTATTTTTTAAAACAAAAGAAACAAATTAAAAAAAAACCCCAAAATTTTGTTTTAAGCAGGCTAAAATATTGAGTTTTCCGGGTGGAGTTTTGGCCCAAATGAAAACCTAATTTACACTAATCTTCAAACTTAGACGATTTCACAGTTCTCTTTCTCATCTCTCGTTCTCTTTTTGATTTCCCTGCACACACAGTTCTTCTCTCTTTGATTTCTTTCTCCTCCTCTCTGCATCTCCCAATCACCATGCCTCCCATCGGTAACCATGCCCTCCGCAGTCGCTCATGACCTACCCATCCAGGTCGGACAAACCCTCTTGATCTCATATGCGAATTAGGTCTCTCACTGACTCTATCTCTTTGCTCTATCTCTTCTTCTTGTTGTGTCTTTGTATGAATGATTTTGATTGGAGGGTTTTTTTCGGTTGCTAGGATCTCGGTTTTTTGGGTTTTGGTTGCTAGGGTCTCGGGATCTAGGGTCTCAGTTGATTGGGTTTTGGTTGCTAGGGTATCGGGATCTAGGGTCTCAGTTGTTAGCATCATGTTAGTAGTCAATCTGTTTTATGTCGCTCATGCTTCAGACTTTGATATG
Organism: Crucihimalaya himalaica; assembly: GCA_004349715.1. Taxonomy (NCBI): domain Eukaryota; kingdom Viridiplantae; phylum Streptophyta; class Magnoliopsida; order Brassicales; family Brassicaceae; genus Crucihimalaya; species Crucihimalaya himalaica. The sequence goes on from SMJT01000020.1 coordinate 1,543,147, forward strand.
TCTCCATGACTTTGAAGTGTGCTTGTAACCAATTCAAACTTGAACTGAACCTAGTGACCAAACAGAAACTGATTTAAAGTTCTTATAAACTGATCGGTCTAAATATTCAAACCAAACCGAACTATAAAACTCAAAAGCTTTGTGTGTAATACTGTAAAGAATGTTCCCTACATATACAAAATAGCAAAAGAAATCACATCAACAGATTGATATGTGTGACAATGTTGCTTTGTTTCCATTAGATCCTTAGCAGAAACTCCATTTATGGTCTCAATTTATCTCATGTTTTCTCCATCTGAATGTTGTATGTGATGCTGTTGTGTTGTGGTTACGTCTTAAGAGGTTTGTTTATCTAGGTTCCTAGGCACACATGGGTTTCTCTATCTCTGCGACATTAGTTCCTAATGTAACCGTGCTCTCCTGATACGTCTATTTTCTTGGTTCATATATGATTTATTTCACTTGATGGAATCAGACTGTTCCCTTAAAGGATGAAGCTATCTCTGTAAGTAAATTCTGATATGCAGCACACCAAGAAGCTCCTAACTGGGTTCTAATACAAATGAAGCACTTAAGGCAAACAATTCTTCAAAAGATACTAAAGCTTGCTTCATGTACTTGTGTCTATCCTTTACATCATCAGCTATCTTCATTCCATCCTCGCTTGTTTTGTTCATCTTAGAGACCGAAAGAATCAAAACTAGTGTCATCACCTATTATGTTTCTTGACTTCAGTGTTTCAGCTGATTCGTTGTTACCGTTTACACTAGCTTGCTTTAGGTACTTGCGTATCTTGTTTATCAAATCCTCAGCTCTCTTCATATTATCCTCACTTGTTGCGATCATCTTAGATCCGAAAGGAACAAAACTGTTATCCACACATTCATATACGTAAGATATGTTATGAGTATGAGTATGCTAGCTTGTTCCTTGCCTAATTAAGAGTATGTTAGCTTGTAATATATGTCTATGATTGATCTATTATTGATCTAACATTGTGTGTTCTATGTTTTATGTATAGCTTTACAAGATGACCAACATACAAGGGTACAAGAGATGCAACAGAGAAGGGTACCAGAGGAGCATCAGAGAAGGGTACCAGAGGAGGAACAGAGAAGGATATCAGAGGAGCAACAGAGAAGGATACCACCAGGAGCCACAAGAACCACTCGTTCAACAAGCGCAACAACTTAACACGCAAACAACTACAGACAAAAAACCCTTGATGCATTACTTAGAGCTCCTGCAAGAGAATCCCAGCCACACCTCCACCCAAGAAAACTCAATGGAGCTTTATGATAAGTTTTCAAAAACTATATTTGTGTTTGTTTGTTCTGATTATTCTTATAATAACTATGTTCTCTTATCTCAGGTTTGGTGTTGACCCAGAGGTCCACCGATTCATTCGGACAACATGGCAAGGCTATTTCATGGGACCATGGAGAAGCTGTAAACATGTTCCTCAGGAGAGGATAGATAACTGGTGGCAAACTTTTGTGGTTAGTGTTTCTTTTCAAGAAGTAAACTAACCTTTTAACTAACTTACAACTACTAATCTCTTTTTTATTTTGTAGCAACAATACTACTGGGAAGAGAAGTTTCATGACACAGTCCACCATCATTGGAAACAGGAGACAATGAGATCAATATCTGACCGCATCAGCAAAAAAAAAAAGGAATAATACGAAACCAAAGTACATTGGCGAAGAGGATTGGAATTTTTTGATGGAGTACTGGGATACAGAACCAGCACAAAAGAGGAGCAAGTCAGCTGCTGAAAGCCGTTTATCGAATCCTGATGGCAAAGGGATTCACAAGCATTGTGCAGGCCCTCGATCATTTTTACAAATTAATTGACCATCAGATGGTAAGTATTCATCTTCTTTTCCTATGTGATTGTTTACTTTGTCATCTAAGTACTAATGTTTCATTTTTCTCTTTCTAGATGGTTGAGTCTGGTTGGGAAAAACCACCAGCCTTCACAGAACTGGTACGGAAGACACACACACGCAAAGATGGAACCTTTATTGACACTCGTGCTGAGTCCCTTGTTGTTGAAGTAGAAGAAGCAGCTACACAGTGTACAGCAGAGGATGATTCCCCTAGTGGCCTTGACCAAACTGCCTCATCTGTTGCTATTCCTTCTCGTATTGTGTTGAACCAAGAGTTAATCAAGGTATGAAATGATGATGATCTGTTTTGGTAGAGTGAAATGATTTGATCTGTTTTGGTAGATTAAAAATGATGATGATCTGTTTTGGTATGTTAGCTCGTAAGATGGACTGGCTCTTGTAGCTGCTTTGATGTTACATACGTTTGACTGGTTCTGTTTGACTGGTTCTGTTTTGAATTTCATTGTGTGTTGATGTTCATTTGTTATGTTTGAATGGTTTTGATGGATATTTGCAGATTTTGTTTGATTTTAAATTTGTGTTGATGTTCATTTGTTTTGTTTCTTTCACAACATGGTCAGAATAGTAAAAGGCATATATATGGAATAGGAAGAGTTCAATACCGGGAGATCGATGCATCCGAGAAAGCCTCCACTTCTGTTTCTCGGAACTTGGACTTGGAAATGCGCATCTCAAGATTGGAGACAACCTTTGAGACCATCAGCAGCAGTGTTGGAGAGTTGAAGGCAGAGTTGAAGGCAGAGTTGAAGTCTGGCATGGAAACTGTCCAGAACGAGTTAGCTGCACAACGGGCTGCTCTTGCTGCGATCTTGGATACTCTCGGAGTCTCGATACCAACAACTCAAGCCACAACCACTGACCCAATTGTTGACACTGCGAATCACCCGACTATTACCACTAGGAATAACCCAACCACTACCACCACTACTAACCCAACAGCTCCGACTCCATCACCGAACCAAGGTGACTTAGATGAATGGTGTGAATCTCTTGGTATTTAAGATTTTCTGTTTTCATTATTAGGTTATCTTTGTTAAACACTTATTCTTTGGTTAAGAACTTAGTAATGTAAGAACGTAATAGCTTTTGTATAACTATTGTATGTTTTTGTGCTAATGTACGATAAGATTATATAATTATGGAGTAATGTAAAAATTATTAATTATATTCCAGTTTTCTAGTTTTTAATTTAAATAATTTTTTTTTTCAATAATACACAATTAGCCACGAAATTTTCACTATGAGTGAGGCAAAATTCGTTGCTATGTAGCCACAAATTTCCCACAACATAAACGTGGCTACAAAACCTAGCCACAAATTGGGTGTTTGTGGCTAAGCTTGTCACAAAATTATTGTGACAAAATCGTGGCTGTAGTTGTTACCAAATAAGTGTGACAAAAATCGTGGCAAGTGATCATTTCGTCGCTAAATTTACCACAAAACATAAAGTGACAAAGTCGTGGCTAAATAGCCACTAAACATACAGTGACTATTTTGTGGCTACGTTTGCCACGAAAATGCGGAGTCACATATTCGTGGCTACACAGCCACGAAAAGCCACGAAATAAAATAGCTACGACGCTATAGCCACGATATTTTATCGTGGTTATTCGTGGCTATTTCGTCAAACATTTTTGTGGCTATACATGTTTTTTTTACTAGTGAATAGGATTTAGAGCTAAAATGGGTTTTAAAAGATCAAATGGGCTTCCAGAGAAACAAACGGGTTTCAAGACAATCACATGGGCCTTAAAATTGATCAGAAGGAATAAGTGTTCGAAGCCGTGAACCGATCGGTTGAGACCAACACCGATTGGCTGGAAAAGCCTCAGGGACCGATCGGTCATGCCTCAGCACCGATCGGATGGAGCACTTTTGTCAAGTTTCCATTTTGTTGTTTTTGGAAGTTTTACATTATTCTCTACGTCCCTATGACCAATAAAGTTTGCTCGACCCTTAGTTGTGACACACCAAGCCATTGAGCAATAAAATCCTTGTAAATACTCTTCCCATGGTTCTTATATATATAATATTTCTTTTATTTTTGTCTTTAGTTTAGAAGTAGATGTAATAATATGTCTATGAGTTCTTCATATTCGTGTTGCTCTATCTCTACCTTGCTAGATATAACTCTTTGATAGGTTTTAGGGTTTCTGTTAGCTTGTTTTAGATAGGTATTATGCATGCTATATTGAGATTGATGACTTGATTCTTTGCCTAGGTCAATTTTAATGACTACTTTAGATCCGAGAGGATGAGTATGCTCTTTGACGTTTCTCAACATGTAGTCGTGGAATGGAACGTTGGATTGTAGTCTAGGTGAGGAAAGTGTTCCTAGACAACGAAAGTCGCTAGGGAGCTTTATAAACCTATCAATCCTAAAAATAATGCTTGCCTTGACTCTAATTGTAAACAAGTTTCTGTTAGAATTATTAGCATCATAGTTACCACTAAGAGATTATGGTAGCTAATATTTACGATTGAGTTCAAGAATGGATCTATAATGCTTTCTCATATGCATGTATATTGCTTGTTTAGAATTGTCGTAGGATTCTCTACGCCTAACCTATCTATCTCTAGCCAAGTTTTAGTTATCCTAGTCCATAGTGTAGTCGTTTTGGTCTATGTGGATCTATCCTAAAATACTATAGTGACGTATCTTACCCTTGCAATAATATTTGGGTTAAAACTTAAACACAACAAGTTTTTGGCGTCGTTTATGGAAACCAAATACGAGTGCCTTTGGATTCATAGTTATAACTTCGTCTAGGGTTTTATTTTTTGTACATATGTATTTAAATTTTCTTTTTATGTACTTACTTTTCTTCGATTCTATGTCGGAAGTTTTATGCAGAGAAGGAGCTCCGGTTCTGATAATTTGCTACATCCTAACAACAACAAACTAGCCAAAATGGAGCGTACCGGAAGGAAGTTGCAGAAAGGAAGACAGATGGAAAACCACGGTAATGCTGCTCGGATCGTTGATAAAGCTGCTAAGAACAAGAATGTTGCTGGACATATCCGTCAGCCAATCGGTCCTGAGGACAAACCGATCAATTTTGAAGCTATAGGGCAACTGATCGATGCTCAACCACCACCGATCGGTTACGTTAATGTTGGCCAAACGATCAATCAACCACCACCACCAATCGGTCAGCGCAATGTAGCTGAGCACACTTTAGGAGATTTCAATGCTCCTAACCGGTTCTATGCTGGTAAAGCCACTATCCGTCCACCTACACCACAAAGAAGAAACTACCAGATTGAGCCTTCAATGATCTAGTTGGTGAAACAATCAATCTTCAATTGGCTTGCTTCAGAGTACATGATGTACCATATTCAAAACTTTGAAGATCTCCATAGCACCGCTAAGATGTGTGCCACAGGACTACAAACTCCTCACCTTGATTAGATTCTCCCTCGGTGATAAGGCTTCAAGGTGGTTGAGACTTCAAGAGCCGGGTTCTATAACCACTTGGGCTTAATGGCGTGACCAATTCAACAACGAATTCTATCCAAAGTCCAAGGCCACTCAGTTGAGGAACAAGATTACCACGTTTTCGCAAACGGAGAACGAGTCATTCTTCGAAGAATGATATCGCTTCAAAGGGTACTTAAAGGTTTGTCCACATCATGGTTATCCTCAAGAGACTTTACTTCATGTCTTCTACCAAGGAGTCTCTGAGAAGTTCCAAATGGCGGTTAACACGACAAGTCAAGGGAACTTCACCTCCAACACTGTTTGGGGAGCTAACAAACTCATCAAGAATTTGGTGGCAAGCAACAGCAACCACTGTCGCGAGTATGAAAAATCGAAAAGGGTTGTTGTGAACAGTGTGGAGACAAACGAGTACCAGGAGATGAAGGAGAAAGTGGAATGGTTGATAAAACTTCAAAAGAAGGAGCTAAGCTCGCCGGTAGATGATCCAGAACAAGGGAATGACACTGATTATAGGGATTACTACGAAGGGACCGAGGAGATTAACTATAGTGGTGGACGTGGTTTCAACAACTTCAACAACTTTAAGAACCAGCCTAATCACTCGTACAAGAGCACAAACGTTGAAAACCTCCAAGACCAAGTCTACCCTCCGAAGCCTCAAGGATTCCAGAATAAAAGGGCTGGTTATGGTGGATACAACTTCCAACCAAAGCCTCAACACAACAATGGTAAGGAACATCCCAAGGACCATCTCAACAACATCCTTGTGAAAGTAAACTCGAGAGAATGATGCATCAACTAATGGAGAGCCAAAAGCAAAGCGCTGAGATCATCAACTCCAAGGTGGATGGAATGTATACATCTCTCAATGGGAAAATTGAAGCTGTGAGCACTCATGTTCGGGTTTTAAAAACTAAAATTGCCCATGTAGCTTCCAACGCTAAGGTGCCCCATGAATGCTTCCAGGAAAACCTGAAGGGAAACCAGAAAACAGGTAAATGTGGTCGACGTTGAATTGAAGGAGACTTTACAGCTGACCGATCGGATCAGACAATGCACCGATCGGTTCCACAATATATCCTTAATCGATCGATGCAACATTCTGACTAATTGGTTCAACGTTTTCATCTAAAAGAAGATGGTTGATGTTGGGTGTGAGTGTTCAGAGAGTGTTCCGGAAGATGTTCAGAGGGTTCAGGATTGTCAGGATATCCCACGTGTCTACAAACCAAAAGTTCTTTTCCCTCGCTATGTTCAGAAAGTGATAGATAATGGGAAGATGGATAGATTTAAGAATGTGCTTGGGCATTAACTGAAGGGATGACGTTTGAGGCGTCAAAAGCAAACTTGTCCAACATCCAGGAAGCCTTCAAGTGTATCATGAAGGGAGGAAAATGATTAAATGAGCTAAGGATAAAACTCATGAAGGAGAAGAAGGTTCTGATGCAACTTCCTAAGTTCGAGGATCCCGAAAATTTTGCAAGACCTTGTGCGGTCTTTGGTGTTCATTTTGAAAAACTCTCTATGTGACACATGATCGAGTGTGAACCTCATGTCCTTCTCTGTCGCCAAGAGAAAATCAAGAAAATTTGAGAAAATTGGTTTAATCCGGTCAATTGACTTGAATTGGATCGGATGAAACCGGTCACCTCCCTTCTTCTTTTTCTTCCTCAAAATCCACTTTCATTTTCAGAAAAACATCATTTTTAAAAGCCTCAAAATCTCTCTCAAAATTTTTCAAACTCCCTAACTTTCTCATTTTCAAACTGAATTCAACATTTTTTTGGTGCTTTTCACTCAATATTTCAATATCTATCCATTTATCCTAGTCTCATTCCTGATATGTTGACGTAAGTCACTCGATTTTCATGTTTAAAATCAGATTTTCGCTTGCACATTTGTGGAATCTTGGACTTTTGATTTCTTGCATGTTTTGCTTGATTATTGAGTGAGAAATGATGCTTTAGGCGGTTAGAACTGATATCATTTTTATTTTTGGTTTATGATCCTGATGGGTTATGGGCCATCATTGGTTCAGCCACAAATATTTCCTCGGCCTGGAAGAAGCCTCGGATTAGGAGCCTCGAGCGTTGTTTGGTTGTTAAGTTCATCAGCATCAACATCTACAGCAGGCACGAAATTGGATTCTCAGGGTTTTTGAGATTTAGATGCTAGGAGAGGGAGTTCGCGAGTAAATTGAGCATCCAGATGAGGATTGATATGGAGTGGAGCATGAGGTAGATTTTGGACCCCTATTAGCTAATAAGTTTGCTGGAGATAGGACTTCCACGAGGAAAAGAGGCGAGAACTATTATGGGAGCTTCGTCACGCCCATTTTTTAGGCCGGATTCAGATCCCACCTCCTACATTCAAGTGTAGATGGAGACTCATTGACATACACTACCTCTACTATGCCTCCATTTTTATTTGAGGCAGTTCCGTCTTGCAGTTCCAGGATCGCGAAGGTAACTTCAGATACATGCAGGTTCATGCGCGACATCTCACCGACATCGCTACGGATGCTCAGGTAGATTTTCTGCCACCTACTGCTGCCCTTTGTGAGTGTCGTTCTCGATACACTCGCACCACACGCTTTTGTCAGGCCCGTGCAGCTGCTCATGCACCACATCGCGTGTCCACTTCGTCCTAAGGGCCATTGCTTGATTTCGACGCGTCGAAGTTCACCTATCGTGATCTCCTAGATATTGCAGTGATCAGAAACAAGATCAAACATATGAAGGCAATTATAGAGAAGAACAACAGGATGCTCCATCTGTTCATAGGAGTATTCAGGAAGATCAAGCCTTGATGCGTCTCTACACAAGATGATGTTGTCCCGTCTACTAGTCGAGCCAACGGTTTCTAGAACAGTCCTCCTTCTGCTTCTTTGACTCCAAATGATGCATCAAGTCTTGATGGCTACGGAGAAGGTAGCGTTCCACAGGAGGGGACCATGCACCAACCAGGGCAGGACGGCTCAGACTAGTTAGCCTCGGGTCTGAAAATCGATCGGTTTATGGGTTTTAACCAATCGGTCACAGCTGTTGCACCGACCGATTTGCACTTCATTTTAAAAACTCCTTATCCTATGTATTTTTCTTTTTCTAGGATTTCTTTTTATCTAAAAATTTTTCACCTGCCTTCCCTAATTCTATTTTACACCGGGACAGTGTATTCCAAGTCTGGGGGAGGGTACGGATGTACCATTTGATACATTAGGTGAAAATTTTCAAATTTTTTAATCGAGTCATTTTTAGTCATTTTAGGGGACTTTGAGCTTTTACAGGAACTTGCTTTGGGACGACTTATTCAGGATGATTTCAAAAGCAGAGCAAAAGTTTGAAACGAACATGAGCAGACAAAATACCTAGGAAATTCCCTATCCTGTTAAACTTGAATGATTTGAATTAAGCCTTATCTAGTGGAAACTTGAACATGCATTTAGTATATCTCACTTAAGGGCTTGGTAATCATGCTATAGATATCCGGAGTTGCCTTGTTTTTACCACTCTTTTTGACCTCTGAATAACAAGGTTCATACCACACCTTATACCCTTAAAACATTTTCTATACAAACCCCATGAATTATGATCTTGCCACAAAAAAAAAGGAAAAATTATGACGAATAAGGGAAGTAGGAACTGGAAAAAGTCAAAGTTTTATTGTAAAAGCATCAAAAGAACTTCTTAGTGTTTTCTTAGGGAAAATAAGATAGTTTAGTTGAAAGGAAGGCTATGTATGCATCAATTGGTCTGTGTCTCACTTTGATTATGGATTATGATTAGCATCCTCGATATTTAGAATAAAACCAGTAACACTTGAGTAACCTTAAATGCTTCCTTTACCAAGACCATAGCATGTTCGATATCCCCTCTGTGAGAATGTACGCATGTTAAACGGCTAAGTTCATTGACTTTAAGAGTTCTTTGCGATCTCGGGATTCAGAGTATGCGATATTGACAAGTTCATGGTTAAGTACATGATATATCATGGTTTTTACCCATTTTTAGCCATGATATATGTCTTGTTTTCAGAGTCCTTCTAGTGTTTTTGTAGTCTTTTTGAGTCTTTTCAGGTTTTGGCACGTTTGGAGCATAATTGGAGATATTGGAGCATTCTGGAGTTTGTTTTAGGCATTCGTTGAATAACTTCCCATTTGGATGGAGCTCAAATTTGGATACAAGATAGATCAATGGATTAGCTTTCATTTGGAAGTGGTTTGAGGCCATTCTAACCGTGCAATCAAAAGTTATGCCAGTTTTCGTGAAGACAGTCCAGTCTGGCGAGCACAGAGTCCTGGTATCGACCGACACCCACCTGGTATCGATCGATACCGACTGCAGAAAAGGAAAACACGTGATTTTACAAGTCTGAAGAGTCTGCAACTTGGCCCAGAAGATTCTATTATTTACAATTAAGCCCAGAGCGTGTTTTAGCAATATATTTAGGGTTTCAGCCACGTTAGAGGGCAGCTGGATTTATTCATTATTCGGGTTTTGAGAGAGGGAGAGAAGTCAGAAACTCTGTTCCTGAGAGAGAAGATTACGAACCCTTGTTACTCTTTACTCTACACTTTTATGCAAATCTATTCTATTCATGATGTTTATTGCATTCACCATGTGTGAGTAGATTCTCTGTTAGGATTAGGGTTGCTTAAAGGTATTTGATGAATTATTAGATCTGAATTAATTGTTAGGGAATAATCTATAGAGCTTTTCACCTAGACTTGAGATTAATGCTTATTCTAGCCTCGCGAACTAGAATCTGATGTTAGGTTGTTTGATTGGCACGAAAGTGTGATTGATTGCCTGATCTAGTGTTTGGTGAGCAAAAGCCCTATTCGCATAGAAATTTGGTTTAGGGATTTTGTGAACAATTGAACTTGATCGTTAATGCTTGTTTAAATTCATAGAATTTGCAAAGAAATTTGGTATTCTAGGTTTAGGCATAGATATTTTTCGCAACGACAGTTGGTTTACTTTACATCTGTGTTTCAAGTTTGAGAGCGGAGCTTAATTTATTCCTGACAATTGATTTCATTTGATAATTTTGATTTGCCTGCAAGTTTCCCTAAGCCTAGCGTTTTCCTCCACTGAATTACCATCTGTTTTTAATTGTTTTGCTATTCTTAATTTCATCTATTTGGCTTAGCTTAATTCATATTCTAGAATCTATTGAGTGTTATCTTGAGTCCTTATGGATTGACCCCTAAAATACTATAGCGACTGCTTAGATACTTTAGGGTATTAGATTTGAGCACATCAAATTTTGGCGCCGTTGCCGGGGACTCTAATTCACCATTAAATTACGGTTTAAGAATTTCGACTAAGTGTTGAGCATCGATCGATACCCTCTTAGTATCGATCGATACTCGTTGTTACTTCTGTCACTTACGCGTTTTAACTTCTGTCTTTCAGGTGTATGCAGCATCGAGAGACCAGAGGAAGCAAGAACAAGAAATTGATCAACCTATCTAACGAAGAGCTAGCTGAATTAGAGCGTACAATCAGAAAGCAAAAGAAACAAGCAGAGATGAACAATCCGATTGTGCTCGCTCGTGATGAGGCTGGGGTTTTGAGAGATCAGGAAGGTCACCTGTGTGACGCGCAGGGATAGAGAATTGATGCAGAAGGTAACATTATTGCCCCTGCACCGGTTGCTAATGCGTTTATCCCACCAGCTGTGCGTGGGAATGTTGGGAATGCTCAGGGTAATCGCGCCAGAACGCTTGGAGAATACAACAGACCAGATCAGTTCTATGCAAACCGATCTGCTATTCGTATTCCGACTTTTCAGAGGAACGACTTTGAGCTGAAGCCTGCCTACTACACTCTTGTAGGCCAACATCCATTTCATGGTCTTTCTCATGAGCATCCCATGGATCATATCTAGAGTTTCGAGGATTTGGTCACCAGTATCAAATACAATGGAGTGTCCAATGACTTCCTCTTCTGTAAGCTCTTCCCATACTCTCTTAGTGGAGATGCAGCTTCCTCTTCTGTAAGCTCTTCCCTCCTGGTTCTCTGACTACCTGGGAGGAGACTAAGACTGCTTTTCTGAATAATTTCTATGATGATGTGAGATCAAAAGAACTCAGGAACAAGATCTCCCAGTTTTCTCGGGGAGCGACTGAGGCATTCAAGGCCGCCTGGGTTCGATTTTGATCTTATCAGAGGGACTGCCCTCACCACGGTTTCTCGCAGGTTCAATTATTGGGTATCTTCTTCAGAGGGATCGATTGGAGGTATCAGATGGCTTTAGACGCTGCAAGCAATGGTAACTTCAACACCAGGTATCCCGAGGACGCTTATGTGCTAATTGAGAATTTGGCATCTAGCAACAGCACGAAGAATGCAGATTTCGAGAGGAAGAAGCAGAATGGAAATGCTGATGGTTTGCAGATTGGTGAGGTACATGCGAAGCTAGATTCGGTTCACAATCTGTTAATGGGTAAGCAGCAGAAGGTAGTACTTTTTGTTGAAGAAGTCGAGAACGTCGATGAAAGTAAAGCAGAGGATGTCAACTACATAGGTGGTAATGGATTTCAGAATTTGTACAACAGCGACTTCAATAACAACTCTCAGAGAGGAGGATTCGAATCTGATTTCAAGTCTTCGAATTTCGGAGCAAGCTTCTTTGCTCGTAAGCCATTTCAGAACAGTGGGTACACTCGCACCTATGGGAGTTCATCTTACCAGACTCTGCCTCCTAAGACTCAGGAGAGCAAGGTTGAATCCATGCTTGAACAGATCCTTGAGGGGCAGCAAAAGATGACGGTTGATTTCAATGGAAAGATGGATGCTTTGTACACTGATCTGAATGGAAAAATCGAAGCTCTGAACATCCATCTGAAGAAGTTGGAAACTCAGGTTGCTCAGACTGCAAAAACTGTTAAGAGACGGGATGGTTTCCTTCCGGGAAAAACGGTGAATCCGAGAGAGCACGTTCATGCCATTACTCTGGGAAGTGGAAGAGAAGTTGCTCCAGGGTTGAAGAAGACTTACTCGCCTAAGCAGCTTGTCGATCTTGTTGGAGATGACAATGATGACGATGAGATTCCTGAAACTTCCCCAGTATCGATCGATACTCGCCCAGTATCGGTCGATACCCCTCAACATCGATTGTTGCCTGAACAAAGTTCTACAGGATCGGTTGCAAAACCACGAGTATCGATTGATACCCCCCCTGTATCGATCGATAGCAGTCCAAAAGTCGACCAGAAGCAGACTACAAGACGTGCGGAGAGAGTCTATGTACCAAAGATTCCTTTCCCTCGACCTCCTGCCAAATCTAAGAAAGAAATAGAAGAGGTCAGATGCATGGAAATGCTAGAGAAGTTGGTCGTTTAACTCTCGTTCGTAGACGCTATCATGACTGCACCAGCTTTCAAGAGGTATGCTAAGAGGATGATTACCAATGGTGTGAGTCCTGAGGAAGCAGCACTGCTCACAAAGGACATCAGTGAAATTCTCCTGAAAAAGACAATCTCAAGGAAAGAGAGGAAGGTGAAAATCTCTGAACATGTCAGTGCTATGATTCAGAGTAGGATTCCAGAGAAGCTACCTGATCCAGGAAGCTTTGTACTAGACTGTTCCATCTCAACTAAAAGGTTCCCTCATTCTCTCTGTGATCTTGGCTTTAGCATTAACCTGATGCCTCTCTCTGTTGCTGAAAGTCTTGGGATGACCGATTTCGTTCCAACAAAGATCTCTCTCATCTTAGCTGATAGATCCAAAAGGTTTCTAGAAGGTGTCTTAGAAGATGTTCCACTAATGATCGAAGGCTGTATGATTCCCACTTACTTTGTGGTTTTGGAATATGTTGAAGAACCTTAGGATCCTCTTATCTTGGGAAGACCATTTTTGGCAACAGCTGGTGCCATCATTGATGTGAGAAAGGGACAGATAGAGCTTGATTTGGGTGATAAAGTCATTGAGCTTTAACAATGGACAAGTCTGAGGAGGAGATCTAACATTGATGGACAGACCTTTTCTGTAGAGATTTCCATTTGATGAGACCTAAACACAGAGCTTTCAGAAGACACTACTGATGGGTATGTCAAAGTGTTGGATGCTACTGATGAGCTTAAGGATTGGAGTGAGGACTATCTATTCAGTACTAGGCTCGAGGAAGAGGCCCAATTAATGTCAGACTGCTGGAAAATTGATGTCTTTACAATGGAGCTAAGGATTGCAGAGCTAAACTACAGACATAGTGGTGAAATTCGAGTTTCAGACATTGCGTCGGTCGATGCAGCATTATGCCTGTCCACTCTGATTCCGAGCAAAACCTCCACCTCTCACACGCCAGACACCTCAGAGAAAGCAAAGGTACGCACCTTCTTTTTCTAATTCCAAACCACCTAATGTCATCAATCAATATATCGCCATCTACTTCACACTTAAGCAAGCTGTGAGATCTCTCTCGAGCGCTTATTGTTTCTTTTGATGACTGTGCAGGGAAAACGAAGTATCCCACCAATCTTCCATCCCGCCCTGATGTTGTTCCTCACTTCCTTGGTAGACCACATGCAGATAATGCTTACACACCACCTTGGATGAGACGTTTGTCACGGATGCATTCACTGTCTCTCTGCGAACCACCCGACGCGCTGAGCCCCGACATTGTCAAGCTAATGACATTAAACAAGCGCTTAGTGGGATTTTGATTTCTTTTGCAACTCTTGACTATAAACACTGGGGACAGTGTTGTTTAAGTCTGGGGAGGGTAGTCGCTGACATTGTGTTTGTTTTTCTTAGAGTCAGTCGTTTTTGAGTCAAAATTGTTTTATGAGTCAAAACCTGTTGAGATTATGATATTTTTTTTTAATTTATTGTTCTGACCTTGCTTTTGAGTGACCAGTGTTACAGAATCAGTTCTAGATCAACTAATGAAAAATCCAAAGACTGACCAGTTGACTAGAAGACACTCATGCTCCAGCAGAGTCCTTCTAATTCTTGAGCCCAATTTGGCACTTCATTTCTGAGGTTGGTGTTAACTGAACTTGATTTATCATTCATATCTGACAAAGGAACCCATGTGTTTGAAAATTATGGTATACCTCTCCCTTGACACACGTTGATACAGAAAATGCATGGGGAAGATGAGATGATTTCCGCCGAGTAGAGGGCTAGGAACATTTCCAGTGATCCCACTTTTCTACTTGGATAAGGAATGATCATACAAAGGTCTGAAGCGAGGGATAGAAACATTTCCCGAGACCCCGTTATTCGCCTGAGACCTTTGATACTTTGAGAGGGGAGAGTAAAACAAGAGATAAAGTCTGGGGAGAGTAAAATAATACCAAAGTATGAAACTTGGGTGGTTCCTTGTCATGATATTGTATGGGAAAGAATCTAGAAGGTTCTTGAACATTGATTACAAGCGATGAAACTGGCGATGAAGGTTTGGTTGGATGATGTGTGAAATAATGTGTGTAGTCTGGGAAGCTGCGATTGTTTACGGAGAAGTACATGGTGGTTTAGATCTGAAATTGATTAGGTGATATCTGGAAAGCTTGGGAAAAGGGTCATTCTGATGTTTCAAGAAACAGGTGAGTCTCCGTGTTTCAAACCTCTTTTTCTAGTTTAGCTTTATGTTTGCTTGAGGGCAAGCAAGGCTAAGTCTAGGGAGTTGATATATCATGGTTTTTACCCGTTTTTAGCCATGATATATGTCTTGCTTTCAGAGTCCTTCTAGTGTTTTGGAGTCTTTTTGAGTCTTTCAGGTTTTGGCACGTTTGGAGCATAATTGGAGATATTGGAGCATTCTGGAGTTTGTTTAGGCATTCGTTGAAATAACTTCCCATTTGGATGGAGCTCAAATTTGGATACAAGATAGATCAATGATTAGCTTTCATTTGGAAAGTGGTTTGAGGCCATTCTAAACGTGCAATCAAAAGTTATGCCAGTTTTTGTGAAGAAGTCCAGTCTGGCGACACAGAGTCCTGGTATCGACCGACACCCACCTGGTATCGATCGATACCGACTGCAGAAAAGGAAAACACGTGATTTTACAAGTCTGAAGAGTCTGCAACTTGGCCCAGAAGATTCTATTATTTACAATTAAGCCAGAACGTTTTTAGCAATATATTTAGGTTTTCAGCCACGTTTAGAGGGCAGACTGGATTTATTCATTATTCGGTTTTGAGAGAGGAGAGAAGTCAATAAACTATGTTCCTGAGAGAGAAGATTTCGAACCCTTGTTACTCTTTACCTATACTCTTTTATGCAATCTATTATATATCATTGATGTTTATTGCATTCACCATGTCTGAGTAGTTCCCTGTTAGGATTAGGTTGCTTAAAGGTATTTGATGAATTATTAGATTGAATTAATTGTTAGGAATAATCTATTGAGCTTTTCACCTAGACTTGAGATTAATGCTTATTCTAGCCTCGCGAACTAGAATCTGATGTTAGGTTGTTTGATTGGCACGAAAGTGTGATTGATTGCCTGATCTAGTGTTTGGTGAGCAAAAGCCCTATTCGCAAAGAAATTTGGTTTAGGGATTTTGTGAACAATTGAACTTGATCGTTAATGCTTGTTATATTCATAAAATTTGCAAATAAATTTGGAATTATAGGTTTAGGCATAGATAGTTTCGCAACGACAGTTGGTTTACTTTACATCTGTGTTTCACGTTTCAGAGCGGAGCTGATGTGATCCTAGATAGGATCAAGTCCCTGAACGTCTCCAAGAGGTTGTGCAATGTCAGCAAATCGAAAGTGGAGGCGGAAGTGAAGAAATATTGATTTGTGAACTTGAAACGGATGATCTCACGAACTTGTGTGGAATGAGGGATACTTCTCAAGGATGGTGGAAGATCCTTGGACTATCAGCTTGCTCGGTATGAATGATGAAGACCAGACATGTTGAGCAAGAGGTGGAACGAAGTGAAAATTTCAAAGGGTGTGAAGAAACCCTTAGACTTTCGGCTCTTGAAGGAAATGGAATCGATCCAGATTTCGGATCAAGAGATGATCAAACGAGATTGAAAAGAGATGAATTGATATTAAAATGGTTGATGATCTAGAAAAGAGATACAAGAGAGTACATATAGAATCCAGGAGGTGCATAGGAGTAGACAAATACTCCTAGGAAACCTCCAAGACAATTTACGAGAAAGCTAGAAATTACAAAAACATTAAGAAAGAAGACTAAACCTTAAAACTTAAATTTAAATGTTTAAATGATGTGATTAGATAGGATGGAATGGGGCTTGTTCATCAAGAGGCTTTGGTATAGTACCTTGGGCTTGCCTCATTAAAAACCTCTCTTCGAAAACCCATTGGGACAAAACTAAAGAGGAGGGAAAAAGAGTGCAATCCAAGGCACCTCTCTTGATGAGGTTTAGGTGGCTTGAATACAAACCAAGGTGAGGATTAGCACACACTAAAACTGGCCTGGATGGTGTTGAGAAGGTGTTGTGAGTGTTTGTCTTAAGTTTGGCTTGCTGGACCGAGTAATGGGACCATTGGCGATTTTGCAAGCTTTCTCTTCATCGTCCTCGGATTCTTTGTGCTTTGTAGCTTCTTCCGTGTAGCTTCTCCTTGCTCAAGTACAAGCTGCTCCCTTTGGTTTAGGTTCCTTGCTAGTCATGCTCACATCAATCCTCCCCAGTTGAGAAGATTTGACCTCAAATCTGTTTCATCTGCAAATAAGGAACCAAATCAAGTAATATTAAAGCTTTGAATTCACTTGGTACTTACCTTGAAGATCCAGTTGGTAGGCATTGTCATTGATCTTTTTGATGACTTTGAATGGACCATTTATTCGTGGCATAAGCTTGGACTTCCTTTCACTCGGAAATCTATCTTTTCTCAAATGGATCCACACCAAGTCTCCTTCCTCAAAGGCAATTTTTTCGACCTTTATTGGCTTGTTGCGTGCATATAATTTGTGCTTGTTTTCAATATTCAGCCGAAGCCTTCTTATGAATCTCCTTAATTAGTTCAGCCTTTTTCTTTCCATCAAGACTTGTCCTTTCACTCATAGGCAAAGGCATTAGATTCAAAGGTGAGATGGATTGAACCCAAAAAACAATTTCAAAAGGCGAATACTTTAGATGCTGAATGCTTAGATGATTATATGCAAATTCTACATGAGGCAAACAATCTTCCCAAGTCTTAAGATTCTTTTGATTATGGCTCTTAACAACGTAGACAAAGTTCTATTAACCACTTCGGTTTGACCATCCGATTGTGGTGACAAGTTGTAGAGAAACAAAGTTTAGTCCTAGTTTCGACAAAGTGTTTTCCAAAAGTAACTAAGAAACTTAGTGTCTCTATCTGATACAATGGTCCTAGGCATGCCATGAAGTCATAACTATTTCCTTAAAGAACAAACCAGCTACTATTAACGGCATCATCGTTTTATGACAAGAAATAAAGTGAGCCCTTTTGGAGAATCTATTAACCACAACAAAATACCAATCCTTTCCAGCTTAGTTCTAGGTAATTCAACTACAAAGTCCATAGAAATGTCATCCCAAGATGTAAAAAGAATATGGTAGAGGGATATACAAACCGTGCTTATGAACCGTGGACTTAGCGTTTACAAGTGACACATCTTTGGCAAGCTTTTTCGAAAGAAGTGTTCCTGTAGTACATTCAAGAGAACATACCTCCGAGGAAAGAGAATCAGCTACTACATTCCTTACCTTTTTTGTACTTGATATGCATAAGGGAAGGTTTCAATGAATTCAACCCACCTTGCGTGTCTCTTGTTCAGCTTTTGTTGACCTTTGAGGTGCTTGAGTGATTCATATGGTCGGTGTGAATAAACAAACTCCTTGGGCCAAAGTAATGTTGCCATGTTTGTAAAGCCCTAACAAGTGCGTAGAGTTCTTTGTCGTAGTTGTGAATTAGTGTGGCCCCTCCAAGCTTTTCGCTAAAGTAGGCTATGGGCTTTCTTTCTGCATAAGAACAAGCACCAATACCAATCCCTGAGGGATCACATTCAATTTCAAAGGTATTATCAAAGTTAGGAAGAGATGCACCGGGGAGTGTGTTAGCTTGTCCTTCAAGGTTTGAAATGCTTCCTCTTGAGTTTGCTCCCATTAAAACCCACATTCTTTTTGATAACTCAGTGAGTGGAGCTGCTAGAGTGCTAAAGTCTTGACAAATTTCCGGTAAAACCCAGCAAGTCCATGGAAGCTTCTTACACTCCCCAACATTCTTTGGACTCGGCCACTCCTTGATGGCTTTGATCTTTTCCTCATCGACTTTAATGCCATCTGTACTCACAACAAAACCTAAGAAGACAAGGTTATCTGTTCAAACTTACATTTCTTTAAGATTGGCATACAAGGTCTCTTTCCTAAGTATCTCAAAAACGCTTCTGAGTGCTCAATAATGCTCATCTAAGCTTCGGCTATAAAATTAGGATGCATCGAAGTTACACTACCACAAAATGACCTATGAAGCTCTAAGAACGTGGTTCACAATCTCATGAAAGTGCTAGTGATTTGTCAATCCAAAAGGCATTACTAACCACTCATATAAACCATGCTTAGTTTTAAATCGCGTTTTCCACTCGTCGCCTTCTTTCATCCTAATTTGATGGTATCCACTTTTACATCTACCTTAGAAAAGATGCTAGAACCATACAACTCATCAAGCATATCATCTAATCTAGTATAGGATGTCAGATACTTTACAATGATATTGTTGATGGATCGACAATCGACACACATCCTCCACTACCATCTTTCTTCGCACAAGCAAAACGGGCACAGCACGCGGGCTCATACTTTTGCGGATATGACCTTTCTCCATGAGCTCAGACTTGCTGTGAAGTTCCTTGGTCTCCAAGGATTGGTTCTTAGGCTGGCTTGTTGGGAAGGGAAGCACCTGGTAGAAAGTCGATTTGGTGCTCTATTCCCCGAATTGGAGGTAAGCCTTGCGCGATGCTCATCCGAAAACACATCTCAAACTCCTGTAAAAGAAGTTGAATTTTGCTAGGCAAATCCTGCATAGATTGATTAGTATTAAAGCATTCTTTAAGCACAAAGAGTAGATTGTGAAGTGACTCCCTTGGTGAGGCTGCGATCACGAGATTAGCCGTTGTTTGGTAGGTGGTTTGGTTGTTTGTTGGCTTCGGTTCGGCTTGAGTTTTGTTCTTTTTCAAAGCTATTTGATCTAGTTGAACCTCCTGTGGGGATAAGGGTACTAGGATGATCTTTTTACCCTAAAACTCAAATGTAATACCTATTAGTTAACCCATCATGCATTACCCTCCTATCCGATTGCCAAGGTCTACCAAGAAGATATACTAGGCATCCATGGGTAGTAAAACATCACACAAAACCTCATCTTCGTACTTTCCTGACGGATAAGGAACTAAGACTTGGTTCTCTACCTCTAATTCTCCCTCATCATAAGCCATTGCAACTTATAAGGTGTAGATCTCTTAGTAACCTTAAGCCCTAGCTTTTCTACCATAGTCTGACTCGCAACATGGTACAACTACCCCCATCAATCACTAGGCTACAAACCTTATCTTTAACTAGGCAGCGAGTGTGAAATAGGTTCTCTCTTTGCTCATTCTTTTCAGGCCTAGCTTGCACGTTTAAAGTTCTCATAGTGACTAAGAGCTGACCTGTGTCGGCATGACTTCATTCTCTTCTAAAGATTCAGCATCCGATTGGTCCTCTCTCTGATTCTATCTCACCATTAGCCCTTATAACTATGATCCTCTTATTGGTACACTCTCTGGAGTAGTGACTAAATCCCTTACACTTAAAACATTGAACTTCCCTAGCTTTGGTGCTAGAACCCTTATCTATGCCTTTAATAGTCAAATCCTCTTCCTTAGGTTTAGCGTGCTACTTAAAGTCCTTAGCAAAAACTAGACTTATCTTTCCTAGAATGGCTAAACCTAGTAGAATTAAATCCGGTTTTAGGGTTCTTCCTCTTAAGTTGTTTCTCAAACATAATAGCCTTATGGAGGAGTTCTTCTATTTCGACATAGTGATGGACCTCTAGTCGATCTATGATATCCTTATTAAGGCGCGCCCATAAACCTAGCCATAGTGGCTTCATTATTTTCCTAAATATCAGCTCTAAGTAACAAGGTTCCATCTCCTTAAATACTCTTCTACCGATCTAGTTCCTTGAGATAGGTTCTCTAAGCTTAAGGTGAAGCTCCCTATGTAATGACTAGGTATAAACCTTCTCCTCATGATGATTTTCATCTGTGCCACGACTCTATAGGTAAACCCCACTCCTTCGCCTAGAAGTAACTAATTGATCCCACCAACTTAGAGCATAGTCTTTAAACGCGGTTGGGGCTACTCTAACCTTTCTCCTGGGGTAATCCCTACAATCAAAGACTATCTCTATCTTTTTCTCCCATTCTAAGTAATTCTTCAGGGTCATTGGTGCCATGGAAGGAAGGAACTTATTTTAAGCGCGGCAAAAGGATCACGAGGTTAAGCTGGATGTTCTTAGGCATCCGATCATCTTGTGGTCTTCTTCTCCCTAGATTGGTGTGACCTAGAGGAGTGACTATAGTACTGCCTCAGCATCAGTAGGTGGCTGGTTTTCTCGTAGTCGGTCATTGATTGATCTTTCTATTTCAGCTCTCATGGTTGCCATACTCTCATTCATCATGGCTTTAAAGGAATCGAGAAGTTGTGTTGTTTTAGAGTTTGAGGATTCCTCTCCATTGTCGGTTCCCACCATGGTACCTGACAAATTCAGTCCAATAAACAAGTAAAATGCTCACAGAAAACACATTTAAACTGATCAATCAACGTGCAAAAGACCAATACAAAACCTTAGCAAAAATCGATTTCTAGAACTATGAAACCCTGTTTGGTAATTGATGGAGTCTAAAACTTTTAAATTCGTTTTGAAACATTTTGACTCGGACTATCAGCTTGCTCGTATGAATGATGTAGACCAGACATGTTGAGCAAGAGGTGGAACGAAGTGAAACTTCTAAAGGGGTGTGAAGAAACCCTTAGACTTTTCGGCTCTTGAAGGAAATGGGAATCGATCCAAGATTTTGGATTCAAGAGATGATCAAACGAGATTGAAAAGAGATGATTGATATAAAAATGTTTGATGATCTAGAAAAGAGATACAAGAGAGTACATATAGAATCCAGGAGGTGCAATAGGAGTAGACAAATACTCCTAGGAAACCTCCAAGACAATTTACGAGAACTTGGAAATTACAAAAACATTAAGAAAGAAGACTAAACCTTAAAACTTGAATTTAAATGTTTAAATGATGTGATTAGATAGGATGGAATGGGGCTTGGTTTATCAAGAGGCTTTGGTAAAGTACCTTGGGCTTGCCTCATTAAAAACCTCTCTTAGAAAACCCATTGGGACAAAACTAAGAGGAGGGAAAAAGAGTGCAATCCAAGGCACCTCTCTTGATGAGGTTTAGGTGGCTTGAATCACAACCAAGGTGGATGGATTAGCACACACTAAACTGGCCTGGATGGTGTTGAGAAGGTGTTGTAGTGTTGTCTTAAGTTTGGCTTCCTTGGACCGGGTAATGGGACCTTTGGCGATTTGCAAGCTTTCTTCTTCATCGTCCTCGGATTCTTGGTGCTTTGTAGCTTCTTTCGTAGCTTCTCCTTGCTCAAGTACAAGCTGCTCCTTTGGTTTAGGTTCCTTGCTAGTCATGTTCACATCAGGAGCTTAATTTATTCCTGACAATTGATTTCATTTGATAATTCTGATTTGCCTGCAAGTTTCCCTAAGCCTAGCGTTTTCCTCCACTGAATCTATTCTAGAATCTATTGAGTGTTATCTTGAGTCCTTATGGATTGACCCCTAAAATACTATAGCGACTGCTTAGATACTTTAGAGTATTAGATTTGAGCACATCAGTACATAAAGTAGGTTTTGCCCTGACAAGTTTTGATGTAGTTCGCCGAAGGAAGGCCCTTTGTAAGTATTTCCTAGCTCCTATCCTTCTAGCCATTTCTCCGAGATCATGTTTTTATTGTTCTTTACTTAAGGACAAGCAAAGATTCAAGTCAGGGTAATGTGTTAACCCCTATTTTAATGATTATATTAGATCTTTGTATAACTACTCTTGCGTCTTTTAACCGAGAACAAGATATTTTTGAGTCTATGTTGTATTTTATTTAGAAAATGGGATTGAAGACAAAGAAAAGGGGTTTATAGCTAAAATACCCTTTCAGAAGATCAAATGGGCTTCCATAGGAACAAACGTGGTTCAAGAAAATCAAATGGTCCTAAAAATAGATCAGAAGGAAGAAGTTTTTGGAGCCACGGACCAATCGGTTGAGACCAGCACCGATAAGTTGGAAAAGCCTCAAGGACCGATCGGTCATGCGTCAGCACCTATCGGTTGGAGAAATTTTGTCAAGTTTCCATTTTGTCATTTTTAGAAGCTTTTTACATTTTTCTCTACCTCCCTATGAGTATATAAAGGGTGCTCGGCCATTAGTTGTAACACACCAAGCCATTGAGCAATAAACTCCTTGTAAGTACTCTTTCCATAGTTCTTATGTATATAATATTTCTTTTAGAGGTTTGTCTTTTGTTTAGTAGTAGATTTAGCAATATGTCTATGAGTTCTTCATATTTGTGTTGCTTTATCTCTACCTTTCTAGATATAACTCTCTGTTAGGTTTTAGGGTTTTTGTTAGGGTGTTTTAGATAGGTAATATGCATATATGCTATATTGAGATTAATTCTTTGATTCTTTTCCTAGGTTTATTTAAATGCTTACTTAAGATTGGAGAGGCTGAGATTTCGATTCTTTGCATGTTTGGATTGATTATTCGATGGGAAATGATGTCTAGGAGATTAGAAAAAGGATAAAGTGGTTAGATATTGGGAGATTTGGATTTTTGAATTAAAAAATTATATTTTTGGATATTGATGAATAGTATTTCGAGTTTCTTAAGCTTGGAATGTGCTTAGAATGGTTAATCATGGATTACCCATATATTTAGAGGAGGAATTTCACGAGTTAATCGTGGATTACCTATAAAATATTTTCAAATAATTTGGATTTATTTTAAATTTATATCAATTTTGCTTAAATTTGGAATTTTTGCATTTTAATTCATTTTAATTCGTTTAGGGAATTTTTGGAGTTACATATTATGTTTAATTATTTTGGGAATTTACAATTTGATCGGATATTTTTCTGTATATGAAATTACTTTGTCAGTTCCTGAAATCCCGAAAAGAATTCATACTTTCTTTACTTTTGCAGATATGGCTCCACGTATACAAGGCGAGAGCTCGCGATCAGCTAGGCTCCCACGCCCAAGCAGTATAGCTACTCATTAGTGAGACATAGGCGAGTCTAACGTTGCCTACAGGGAACGAATGGAAAGCTGCTTATTACATCCCATGAAATGTTTCCTTCCAGACGGGATCTTAGAGGAGTTGGACCTTAAGAACGAGGTCCACAAGATGCTGGAGGCTATAAGGTTTCGTACCTTCCATACTAAATTCTGAGATCTACACGAGAAGCCGGCACAAGATTTTCTGGATTCAGTGCAGGTGCATTACAATACATGCCTTATGGTGTCATATAGTGGATGGATTAGTTCTTCAATGGAGGACATCATCACAAGCTTTCCATCCCCCAGTTCTGCGATATCTTTGCCTTCCCGAGGGGCTTAGAGAGACGTGTTGGCGTTGATAAATCACAAGTTCTAAAGAGCAGAGGTACGCGTCTACACGCGGCAAAGAACACCAAAAACTCGAGCAATCCGGCTAGGGTTTTGCGAAAAGAAAACTCTGATTTTTATTAGATTAAACTTGAATATTACAATGAAAGTTAAGGGGCTTTAATAGCCTTGCTTACAAGGTCTGAAATATTAGAAAAAAGAAATAAGGAATCGCAAAAAAATAAAGGAAAGAGCTGTTATCTCAAAAAAAAAAGGAAAGCGAATAAAATCGATGCAAGAAAAAGGAAACTTCCTCCTCCATGTGTTGAATCGAATCCTCCTATTGCTTTAGAGGTTTTGACGTGTCTTGAAAGTCTATGAATGTCTTAGAGTCTTCAGTCTTCAGATGTTCTTCCAGCCTCGTCCATACGGGTGAATGAGCAGCTGGTGTTATGTATATGGACTTTCGAATGAGTTTTTGAGGTTTTCAAAGCCTTGTCCAGCAGGACCACATCACGGACAATTGTCTCCCATTCGCCAGCAATGTGATCTCCAAGAACACTCGTCCCCTTCGTTCTTTGTGTATTCAAACTTAGCTTGATAACTAAGTAATTTAGAGCTCATTTGAGTCTGATAGAGCTTATCTCCTCTGGTCATCACCTTCACCACATACTTGTTGAATAGTTCTTGAACTTTCTTTCTCTAATCACTGGTTCAAATGGTATGAAGGGCAGATGAGCTTCTTCTAGTTTTGGTTCTGGTTGAGCTAGTTTGGTTTGGATGTCCTCATCACTCCCACCCTCTTCAAGAGGTTTTGATCTCAAAACTTGATTATCTGCATCAAAACGAAATAAGTCAAAAACATTGAAAGTTGGTGATATAGTTAACTCACTTGGTAGTTCTAGACAGTAGGGGTTGTTGTTGATTCTCTCTAAAACTTTATAAGGCCCATCTCCTCTTGGTTTCAGCTTGGAACTTCTCTGGTTTGGGAACCTTTCTTGTATCATGTGTAGGTAAACCCATTCAACACCATATTCTTTCTTCCTTTGTTAGCATGCTTCACATACTGAGTAGTCCTCTTCTCAATGTTCTCCTTAAATGTTTGGTGGAATTTCTTGAACATTTCGGCTTTCCTCTCTCCATCTAGGCTGACTTGGTTCAGTGTGGAAGAGGTGTAGGGTCTAATGGTGATGCCGAATTGAAACCATAGAATACTTGAAAAGGAGAGTGTTTAGTCATATGGTTGCTCTTAAAAGTTGGGAGAGTATGCGGTTTACAACTTCAGTTTGGCCATCGGTTTGTGGGTGATAGGTAGTTGAGTATAACAACTTGGTTCCATCTTCTTCCATAGGGTCTTCTAAAAGTTGCTGAGAAATTTCATATCTGGATCTGACACAATGGTTCTTGGCAGCCCATGTAGACGCACCGCCTCTTTAAAGAACTGATTGACTATTTGTGTTGCATCATTGGTATTGCACAAGTTATGAAATGTGACATCCTTAATATCCAGTCGACAACAACAAAAATACAATTCTTGTGTTTTATAGTGGCAATCTCAAAATAAAATACATAGACACATCTACCCATGGTTTTGTTTGAATCAGCAATGGCATGTATAGTTGATGTTATCATGGCTAGCTCAATGACTAAGGAAGAGGAAGCACAAACTGATCTGGAACTTGTACCCGAGTGCCCTAAGGAAGAAACTGAAGAAGACTTAAGCATTCCTCCCGGAGCAATGACAAGGTCCAAGGCTAAGAAGATCCATCAAGCTTTCCACAAGCTACTATCATCTATCCAGGGTAATCTTGAGTTTGCTAATCCATCCACACTGGTTGTGATACAAGCAACTTGAGAATTCAACAAGGGAGGTGTTGTGACTTGCACTCTTTTTTCCCTTGGGCTTGGTTTTGTCCCAATTGGGTTTTCCAGCCAAGGTTTTTAATGAGGCTTGTTCACAACACTTGAATAAAAGGACCATTGTTGAAATCCAGCCCATTCTACTTCTTCTTTTTCAAAAACAAAAAATAAGAAGAAGAAACCTATTTTCTTATTCAAACTTGTTTTAAATAATGTTGTTATTTCCTAGGTGTGTTGTTGTTTCCTAGTATTTTCAAACTCTATATGTAAACCCTCATGTCATCTCTTTCATTTTATAAAAAATCTTTTTATCAAAAACAGTTCATAAACTTTGTTTGATCAAACACTTGCTTAGTGTATTCGGATTTTCATCCTTGCACAATAGCAAGCTCTTTTCTAAGGCAATCAGATCTTGTATCCTTGTCTAAGCCAAGCTATCATCGTCCATCTTCCACTTTCGCTCGTTTGTTTTCATCCATTCGTCCATCCTTATCATTTACCATCGTTCGTACACCATATTCCGACCATCATCATCGTTCGTCCATTCGTTCATTCACCCGTTCGCCGTTCGTTTGTTTGACCGTTCATCTCCATCGTTCGTGATCTGTCACTCCATCAATCCACGGATCTAATCCACACCTTTGGAGCCATCAACAACAGGTTAATGACCTAATGAAGTCTAGCCGGTTTCTACCGAAGATTTGTCAAGGATTTCAGCACTCTAGCAGCCCCACTCACAGAAGTAATCAAGAAGAATGTCAGATTCAAATGGGAGCAAGCTCAAGAGAATGCATTCCAAAAGTTGAAGGACAAACTCACTCATTCACCGGTCCTAACTCTCCCTGATTTTACTAAAACTTTTGAAATAGAATGTGATGCCTCAGGGATTGGTATTGGTGATGTTCTTATGCAGGAGAAAAAGCCAATAGCCTACTTCAGTGAGAAACTTGGAAGTGCTACACTCAACTATCCAACTTATGACAAAAAACTCTATGCGTTGGTGAGAGCTCTCCAAACTTGGCAACACTACCTTTGGTTGAAAGAATTCGTCATACACACTGATCATGAGTCCCTCAAGCACTTGAAAGGTCAGCAAAAGCTTAACAAAAGACATATGCTAGATGGATTGAATTTATTGAGACTTTTCCATACGTGATCAAGTATAAGAAAGGTAAGGACAATGTACTCGCCGATGCATTGTCTAGGAGGTATGTTCTCTTAACCTCTCTTGAGACTATGCTGTTGGGTTNTGAGTGTTTTGCAAGAACACTTCTATTGGCCGCATATGAAGAAAGACGTAGAGAAAGCATGTGAAAGATGTGCAACTTGTAAACAGTCTAAGTCCACAATGCAAAATCACGGTCTGTATACTCCTTTACCCATTCCTATGCATCCTTGGCATGACATTTCCATGGATTTTGTTGTTGGTTTGCCTAGAACTAGGACTGGTCGAGATTCAATCTTTGTTGTGGTGGACAGATTTTCTAAAATGGCACATTTTATACCATGTAACAAGACTGATGATGCTATGAATGTTGCTAGGTTGTTCTTTAGAGAAGTTGTTAGATTGCATGGCATGCCTAGGACTATAGTTTCTGATAGAGATACTAAGTTTCTTAGTTTCTTTTGGAAGACTCTTTGGTCTAAGCTAGGTACCAAGTTGTTATTCTCTACTACATGCCATCCGCAATCTGATGGGCAAACTGAGGTTGTTAATAGAACCCTATCTACCTTGTTGCGTGCACTGATTAAGAAGAACATTAAGACTTGGGAAGAATGTTTGCCTCATGTAGAATTTGCTTATAATCATGCTAAACATTCTGCTACTAAGTTTTCTCCTTTTGAGCTTGTTTATGGGTTCAATCCCATATCTCCTTTGGATTTAATGCCTTTACCTGTGAGTAAAAGGACTAGCTTGGATGGAAGAAAGAAAGCTGAACTTGTTAAGCATATGCATGAGAAGGCACGGACCAATATTGAGCACAAGACCAAGCTATATGAACAACAAGCTAACAAGGGCAGAAAAGAAGTGACCTTTAAGGAAGGAGATTTGGTTTGGGTACACTTGCGAAAAGAGAGGTTTCCTAATGAAAGAAAGTCCAAACTGATGCCTCGGACTGATGGACCGTTCAAAATCATCAAGAAGATCAACAATAATACCTACCAATTGGATCTCCAAGGTAAGTACACCGTTAGTACTAGTTTCAATGTTTCTGACTTGCTTCCTTATTTTGCAGATGAACCAGATTTGAGGTCAAATCCTTTTCAAGTGGGAGAGGATGATGTGATCATGACAAGCTCAATGACTAAGGAGGAAGAAGCACAAACTGATCCAGAACTTGTACCCAAAGAAGCTAAGGAAGAAACCGAAGAAGACTTAAGCATTCCACCCGGAGTGATGACAAGGTCCAAGACTAAGAAGTTCCATCAAGCTTTCCACAAGCTATTGACGTCTATCCAGGGCAATCTTGAGTTTGCTAATCCAACCACACTGGTTGTGATACAAGCAACTTAAGAATTCGACAAGGGAGGTGTTGTGACTTACACTCTTTTTCCCTTGGGTTTGGTTTTGTCCCATTTGGGTTTTCCAGCCAAGGTTTTTAATGAGGCTTGTTCACAACACTTGAATAAAAGGCCCCTTGTTGAAATCCAGCCCATGCATCTCTTCTCTTTTGAAAAACAAGGAGGAGCCTTCTTTTCTTATTCAAACTTGTTTTACATAATGTTGTTATTTCCTAGGTGTGTTGTTATTCCCTAGTATTTTCAAACTCTATATGTATTCCCTCATGTCATCTCTTTCATTTTATCAAACATCTTTTTATCAAAAACATTCCCTAAAACTTTGTTTGATCAAACACTTGCTTAGTGTATTCGGATTTTCATCCTTGCACAATAGCGAGCTCTTGTCTAAGGCATTCGGATCTTAGCATCCTTGTCTAAGCCAAGCTATCATCGTTCATCTTCCATTTTTGCTCGTTCGTTTTCATTCATTCGTCCATCCTCACCATTCGCCATCGTTTGTTCATCATTCACCATCGTCCGATCTCCGACACCGACCGTTCGTCCGTTCGTCCGTTCGTTCGTTCGATCATCTCCACCGTTCGTGATCTATCACTCCATCAATCCACGAATCTATCCCACACCTTTGGAGCCATCCCAAGACGTTCATACTTCCGCAAATCTATCCATTCGGTGACTCCAAGCCATTCCACAACTGAAAACACACAAACTCCACAAAGTCATCCTAGGGCAGTTCGATCCTTTCCATAAGGATCACATCAAACTCGGTAGAGTTAGGTGGAAATTCAAGAAGCGTCGACTAACAGAGGATGAGTGGGAGCACTTGCACATGTATGTTGATATATCATGGTTTTACCTGTTTTTAACCATGATATAAGTCCTTTCATTTAGTCTTTTGAGTATTTTTAGAGTCTTTCAGAGTCTTTTCAGGAATCAGGCACAATTGGAGCTAAATTGGATTTATCGAAGTTTCTGAAGCATCTCGGAGCTGAAGCAGTTCCGGAAACTGAAGCTCAGTATCGATCGACACCAACATTTGGAAGAAACATATCTCAGCGTTCTTTTATTTTGATACCGATAGCCAAGACAGAGAGAACGCGCGATCCTCAGCTAGTTCAGAGAACCAGAAGATTTCCTTATTTGCAATTTAGCCCTAGACGTGTTTTTAGCTTTATAAATAGGTTTTTCAACCACATAGAAAAAGAAAAATGATACTTGGAGATAAAGATTTTGCAATAGAGTAATGGGAGAAGAACCTTGAACCCTCTTTGTATTCTTACTCTATTTTACTTTATGATATCTATTTTATTCATGATGTTTGTTTCATTCACCATGTCTGAGTAGATTCCTTGTTAGGTTTAGGGTTATTCAAAGGTATTTGATGGATTGTTAAATTGGATTTAATTGTTAGGAAAATCTATAGAGTTCTTCACCTAGACTTAAAATTATTGCTTATTCTAGCTTCGCGACCTAGAATCTGATATTAGGTTAATTAATTGGCACGACAGTGTGGTTAATTTCCTGAACTAGTGTTTGGTGAGCAAAAGACCTATTCACAAAGAAATTTGGTTTAGGATTTTGCGAACCATTAAACATGATCATTAATGCTTGTTTGAATTCATAGGATTTGCAAAGAAATTTGGAATTCTAGGTTTAGACATAGATAATTATAATCGTTTTGCTATTTTTAATTATATTTATTTCACTTAGCTTAATTCATATTCTAGAATTTATTGAGTGATAATCTTAAGTCTTTGTGGTTCGACCCCTACTATACTGCAGCTACTGCTTTAGTACTCTTAGGATATTAAATTTGAGCATATCAAATTTTGGCGCCGTTGCCGGGAACTCTAATTTTACCATTAGATTTCAGTTTAGAATTTTGACTAAGTTGTCAAGCATCGATCGACACCCTTCAGGTATCGATCGATACTCGCCTTACTCCCTGTTACTTACATACTTTAACTTCTGTGTTTCAGGTGTATGTAAAATCGTGAGACCAGAAGAAGCAAGAACAAGCAGTTGACCAATCTATCCAACAAAGAACTAGCTGATTTAGAGCGCACGATCAGAAGGCAAAAGAAGCAAACAAAGATGAACAATCCGATTGTGCTCGCTCGTGATGAAGCTGGGATTTTGAGAGATCAGGAAGGTCACCTGTGTGACGAGCAAGGACAAAGGCTTAATGCAGAATGAAACATCGTTGTCCCTGCACCGGTAGCCAACGAGGCTATCCCACCAGCTGTGCATGGGAATGTTGGGAATGCTCTAGTAAATCGCGCCAGAACGCTTGGGGAGTACAACTGACCTGATCAGTTCTATGCCAATCGGTCTGCGATTCGTATTCCAACTTTTCAGAGGAATGACTTTGAGATGAAGCATGCATACTACACTCTCGTAGGCCAGCAACCTTTTCATGGTATTTCTCAAGAGCAACCCATGGATCACATCAAGAGGTTCGAAGATTTGGTCACTAGTATCAAGTACAATGGAGTGCCCAATGAGTTCCTCATCTGTAAGCTTTTCCCATACTCTGACTACTTGGGAGGAGACTAAGAATGCGTTCCCGAACAATTTCTATGATGATGCGAGATCCGAAGAGCTCAGGAACAAGATCTCCCAGTTTTCTCAGGGAGCAACTGAGGCATTCAAGGCTGCTAGGGTGAGATTTTGGTCTTATTAGAGGGATTGTCCTCATCATGGTTTCTCACAAGTTCAGCTGCTGGGTATTTTCTTCCGAGGGATCAATTGGAGGTATCAGATGGCTCTGGAAACTGCGAGCAATGGGAATTTCAACACAAGGTATCCTGAAGATGCTTACATACTGATCGAGAACTTGGCATCTATCAACAACACCAAGAATGCCGACTACGAGCGAAAGAAGCAGAATGGAAATGCCGACGGACTTCAGATTGCTGAGGTACATGTGAAGCTAGATTCGGTTCACAATTTGTTGATGGGCAAGCAGCAGAAAGCAGTGCACTTTGCTGAAGAAGTCGAGAACATAGATGAAGGTGAAGTAGAGGATGTTAACTACATTGGTGATAATGGATTTCAGAATTCGTCGTACAACCGCAGTTTCACTAATAACTCTCAGAGAGGAGGATTCAAATCTGACTTCAAACCCACAAGTTTCGGAGCAAACTCTTTTGCTCAGAAACCTTTCCAGAACAGCGGATACACTCGCACCTATGGGAATTCATCTTACCAGACACCACCTCCCAAGACTCAGGAAAGCAAGGTTGAATCCATGCTTGAGCAGATTTTAGAGGGGCAGCAGAAGATGACTGTAGATTTCAATGGGAAGATAGATGCTTTGTACACTGACCTGAACGGGAAGATCGAAGCCCTTAACATTCATTAGAAGAAGCTGGAAACTCAAGTTTCCCAGACTGCAGAAACAATCAAGAGACAGTATGGTTTCCTTCCGGGGAAGACGGTGAATCCAAGAGAGCATGTTCACGCTATCACCTTGAGAAGTAAAAAGGAAATCAGTCTAGGAATGAAGAAAACATATTCTACAAAGCAGCTCGTCGATCTTGTTGGAGACGATGACGATGATATTCCTGGAATTACTCCAGTATCGATCGACACTCACCCAGTGTCAGTCGATACCAACCTACATCGATCAACATCTGTTCAACGATCTGCAGAGGCAGTTGCACGAACATTAGCATCAATCGACACTCACCCAGTGTTGGTCGATACCAGTTCAGACATCGAGAAGAAGCAAGCTACGGGGAACACTAGAAGAATCTACGTGCTTAAGATACCTTTCCCTCGACCTCCTACCAAGTCTAAGAAGGAAGAAGAAGAGGCCAGATGCAAAGCAATGCTAGAAAAGTTGGTCGTTGAACTCCCTTTCATCGATGCTATCATGACTTCACCAGCTTTCACAAGATATATCAAGCAAATGGTGTCGAGTAATGTGAATCTAGAGGAGGGAGTGCTGAGGATCACTCACGAGTGTAGTGCTATTCTGCTCAACAAGATTCCAGAAAGTTACCAGATCCCGGAAGTTTTGTTTTGTATTGTACAATCTTTACTGAAAGGTTCGAACGGTCCCTCTGCGATCTCGGTTCCAATGTCAACCTTATGCCATATTCAGTGGCTAAGAGAATTGGGATGACAGACTTCACACCCACTAGAATCTCTCTAATCCTTGCTGACCGCTCAGTTCGCTTTCCCGAAGGATTACTCGAGGATGTCCTAATAACGATCAGAGTCTGGGACCAAATCAGAGACTGTTTGGTCCCAACTGACTTCATAATCCTAGAGTACGACACAGAGCCGAAAGACCCACTGATTTTGGGCAGACCCTTCCTCGCCAGCGTAGGTGCTCTGATTGATTGCAAGAATAGAAGGATATCCCTTAACATTAGTGATCTGATCATGACCTTCAACATGGAGAAGATGATGAAAAATCCAACCATTGATGGGCAGACATTCTTCATCGATACCTTCAGTGATATAACGGATGAGTACTTCATGGGGTTACACCCTGAGAACCCGTTGGAGAGAGCACTGGTTTGTTCAGCTGAAACAGAGATGAATTCCAATGAGGTTGCTACTGGATACGCTAAGATACTTGACAACAGCCTTGAGGTATCGATCGACACCACTGAGAGCATCAATCGACACCAGCTATTGTTGCTCGAGGAACTGGTTGTCACTCCTGCACAATCTGATTCGTTTAGCAACTGGAGTGAGGAAAGAGCTCCTAAACTCGATCTTAAACCTCTTCCAGCCAACCTGAGGGATGCAAGATGGGAGTGTGTCGAAGGAGGTTGGACTCAAGTCACTACCCTTCTTGGACAGCAAAAGCGTGAAGGTGAATAGATGAATGGAATGAATCAAACGAACGAGATGGATGGATGAATGGATTGGAACAGACGTGCAAGATGGATGAATATGAATGTAGATGGATGAATGAATGCGAACGGATGGACGGATAAATGCATATGTGACGAAGGATGGGCCAGATGGATCGAACAAGATGGATGGATGAGCGCGGATGTGTTAGATCGAATGTGAAGGGTGGATGAATGAAATGAAACGATCGTGAAGAGTGGATAGATGGGATGAAGTCGCCACACAAGTGATGGTGAACTTGTGATAAGACAGATCAACTAGGTCGCCTTGATATCACTCACAAGGAAAGCTAATCGATTTAGAACTCAAGAACTCTTTCTCAGAGATTTGAAGAACGGCGTTATGTTATTGATCAAAGGTAAAAGATACACTGCTACTAAAGAACCTTATAAAAGGGCTCGTACAGCTGTTGCCTTCTTGGGCGAAAAACCCTAATACATATTCTAATCTAAAGTCCTAAAACATAATGAAATAAATGACATAATATAATTAATGCCTAATACAAACTAAGAAATATGAAATAAAAATAACATAAGCTTCTAATGGACCTGCAAAATGAACAACACAATATAATCGAAATTACATAATACCTAGTCGAATTTAGAAGGCTAGATGGGCTGGTCGAATTTTTTGATGTTTTAAATGACTTGGATGGGCTGAACTCTAGATAGCTTAGATGGGCTGAATTGAGAAGAGCATCTTCAAATCTTCAGTGGGCTCTCCTTGGACTACTTGAGGCTTGGGCGATTTCAACTCTTCTTGGGCTAGAAAGCCTTGAACTGTCATGTTGAATAATCCTCTAAGTCTTCTAGTTCCTGACCTTGTTCTTGGTGGCTCACTCATTGTTGTTATGTCGTCAGCAACAGGAATGTCTTCAAGGTCTTGTAATGGATTCTCTTCATTAGGCTCGATGTCCTCATCACTGAGGTATGTCTTTCTTGGCCCTAACTCCACTTATCCTGTGATTGTTAATTCTTCTTTGAACAACGCAGAGGTCGCCTTACTGCTGAGCAAGCTATGCAAGTATCGCAAAGCTCTCGGCTATTCTCTTGATGACATTTCAGGTATATCACCGGATCTGTGCATGCATCGGATTTATCTGGAGGACGAGTCGAAAACTTCAATCGAACATCAGAGGAGGCATAACCCGAATCTGAAGAAAGTTGTGAAAAGGAGGTAATGAAATTTCTGGAAGCAGGGATCATCTACGCCATCTCCGACAGCAGTTGGGTCAATCCAGTTCATGTGGTACATAAGAAAGGAGGATTCACTGTGGTGAAGAATGAGAAAGACGAGCTGATCCCGACGAGAATGATCACTGGACACCGCATGTGTATAGATTACAGGAAGTTGAATGCTGCTACTAGGAAAGATCATTTCCCACTGCCATTCATCGATTAGATGCTGGAAAGGTTGGCGAGTCACCCGTACAACTGCTTCCTAGATGGATACTCAGGCTTCTTCAAGATCCTGATACATCCAGACAATCAAGAAAAGACGACGTTTACATGTCCCTACGGCACATTCGCTTACAGGAGAATGCCGTTTGGGTTATGTAACGCTCCAGCCACTTTCCAAAGATGCATGATGTCAATTTTCTCAGATATGATCGAGGAGTTCATGGAGGTATTTATGGATGACTTCTCAGTTTATGGATCTTCATTTAAGGGTTGCCTAGACAACTTATGCAAGGTACTACAGAGATGTGAGGAGAAACATCTGGTCCTGAACTGGAAAAAGTGTCACTTTATGGTTCAGGAAGGCATTGTTCTAGGACACAAAGTTTCTAAGGTTGGGATCAAAGTGGACAAAGCTAAGATTCAGGTTATGACAAACCTTCTGCCACCAACATTTGTGAAGGACATTCGAAGTTTCCTTGGTCACGCCGGGTTCTATCGACGATTCATCAAGGATTTCTCCAAGCTAGCTCACCCACTCACTACTCTTCTCTGTAAGGATGTCTCTTTTGATTTTACACCCGAGTGTCTTGTCTCATTCGAACAAATCAAGAAATCACTGGTTACTGCTCCTATTGTTCAACCACCATATTAGAATCTCCCTTTCGAGATTATGTGCGATGCGAGTGATTTTGCAGTTGGGTCAGTTCTGGGTCAGAGGAAGGACAAGAAACTCCATGTCATTTACTATGCCAGCATGACATTAGATGATACTCAGAAGAACTACAGCACTACAGAGAAAGAGTTACTCGCCGTTGTCTTCTCCTTTGAGAAGTTTCGCTCTTATCTGATTGGGAGCAAGGTGACCATTCATACCGACCATGCTGCTCTCAAGTATCTGCAGCAGAACAAGGATTTAAAACCTCGCTTCTGCCATTGGGTTCTACTGCTCCAAGGTTTTCACATTGAGATTAAGGACAAGAAGGGTGTAGAAAATGGAGTTGCAGATCACCTCTCGCGCATGAGATTCGATGAAATCGTGCTTATTGACGATTCCCTACCTGAGGAGAAGATCTATTTCATTGAAACTGGGATTCGACATGATCCTGCTACGATTCTGCCAGTGCAGAACATCAGTATCGATCGACACTCACCCAGTGTCGGTCGATACTCTCACGAGATTTTGCAATCTCCCCGTGTCCAGAACTCCAGCATCGATCGACACCCATACAGTGTCGATCGACACTTGTTATCTGCCAAAGCTGTTTCGACTCCAGACCAATTTCCTGCTAAGGAATCCCTAGTTGCTGCAACCACTCCTGCTGAACCTTGGTATGCCAACATAGCCAATTATCTTGCCGCTGAGTATGAACCAAAGCATCTCAAGAAGTATGAAAAGAAGAAGTTTATGTGGGGTGTCAGATGGTTCTTTTGGGATGAACCTTACTTGTACAAGCACTTTTTTGACGGGATTTACAGAAGATGTATCGCTGAGACTGAGGTGCTAGAGGTTTCTATATCACTGTCATGGATCGGAGTATGCTGGGCACTTTGCCACGTTCAAGACAGTCTCCAAAGTTCTTAAAGCTGGTTTCTGGTGGCCTACACTGTTCAAGGATACTCAACCATTTATCTCGCATTGCGATGTCTGCCAGAGGAGAGGGAAGACCAGTAAGCGACACGAGATGCCACAGAACTTCATCCTCGAAGTCAAAATTTTTGACTGCTGGGGCATCAATTTCATGGGACAATTCCTCCGTCACGGCAGAATAAGTACATCTTGGTTGCTGTGGATTACGTCTCCAAGTGGGTCGAAGCAATTACTAGTCCTACCAACGATTCTTCTGTAGTCCTGAAGTTGTTCAAGACCATTATCTTTCCTTGATTTGGAGTACCTCGGATTGTTATAAGTGATGGTGGCACTCAATTTATCAACAAGATTTTCGAAAAGCTACTAAGGAAATATGGTGTGCATCATCGCATCGCCACACCTTATCATCCTCAGACAAGCGGACAGGTTGAGGTCTCCAACAGACAGATCAAGGAGATTCTGGAGAAGACATTTGGCGCTACACGGAAAGACTGGGCCACGAAACTCGACGATGCACTTAGGGCCTACCAGACCGCTTTCAAGACGCCACTTGGCACCACACCGTTTCACTTGTTATACAGGAAAGCGTGTCATCTTCCAGTTGAAATCGAGCAAAAAGCAGCTTGGGCTACCAAATTGATGAATTTAGATATCAAGTCTGATGCTCAACGGCGATTGGTTCAATTGAATGAGTTGGATGAGATCAGACACCTCGCCTATGAAAACTCCAAGCTGTACAAGGAAAAGACTAAGGCCTATCACGACAAGAAGATCCTTTCTCGCCACTTCTGTATAACTCGCGTTTATAGTTATTTTCTGGGAAATTGCGTTCTCGTTGGTCAGGTCCCTTCACAATCAAGGAAATCCGCCCACATGGTGCAGTCGTGTTGCTGAATGCTGAGGGAAAGGAGTTCACTGTCAATGGACAGC
Organism: Crucihimalaya himalaica; assembly: GCA_004349715.1. NCBI lineage: Eukaryota > Viridiplantae > Streptophyta > Magnoliopsida > Brassicales > Brassicaceae > Crucihimalaya > Crucihimalaya himalaica. Next base: position 1,580,287 of record SMJT01000020.1, read on the forward strand.
GGGTGAAACACTATTGGGCAAATGCCGCTATCCCAGATGGCCAGCTACCTAAAAGATCCCAATGTCAAGCTACGACATTAAACAAGCGCTTGGTAGGAGGCAACCCACTGGTGAGTCAGTACATAAGTCTTTTCTTTCGTTTTCATTTTCATTTTTTGTGTCTTGTGTCTTCACGTGAACCAGGTTCAGATGAGCAGTATCGATCGACACCCATCAGTATCGATCGATACTACGACCAGGGAAGGACTGTGCTATCATATCATGTGCATCGATCGACACCACTTACGATATCGGTTGATACCCATCACCCAGGTAAGTTTCTCTATAAAACCCTCAGGTTTTTCTTCTTCCTCCTCATTTCACATCGCTCGACGTCGCCGCTCCCTCCCGATTTTCTCTCACAAGTTCTTCATTTCTTTACCGATTTGATCGATTTCAAAGCCTATTCCGATCAGAATTTCATCCCCATTGTCATTCTAGCATTCATTTTCTCGATCTGTAAGGTATGAAACTCGAAATCTCAACTTATGGATTCGTTGCCAGGTTTGAAGAAAAACTCGATTCTGCCTCCTCTGTTATACTTTCCTGCATCGTTTCACTTCCTGGATAGTTCTAGAGGCATGATGACACCCTTGATGGGATTGGATTGGCTTGATTTGCACGTTGATTTTTCTGAGAATTTCGTTTCCTGACAATGTATGAAAACAGTTGTGAGAATGACTTGGAGTGAACCGAGTGTGACGCTGCTGAGTTGCTGGATTGCTGAATGTGTCGATTGTTGCTGAGTTTCTCCCTGCTATTATACAATAACTATGAGATGATGTGGTGATTTGTTGTTGTCTTGTTTTGTTCGCAGTTGGCACCACAAAAGAAGCCACGACACTCGGAAGCCTCTGGCTCCAACCCACAACACCACGAGTACAGTCTGCAGGACTCCGTGGAGGCTTTCGATGGATCGTTCTGGCACACCGGCGTTGTGACAGCTTGCCTCACCAACGATCGTTACAAGGTTCTGAAAGGTGGCTTCACCAATGACATGGGACCTCAGAGCTTTCTTGTGGTCCACATCAGCGACCTGCGAGCTGCGAGCTAGGCCTCCCTGGCCTAAGGTAGAAGGGAAGAGGATCATTCCGAGGCGAGCTTGGGCAGGTTTTCCTAAGCAGGAGATCGAGAGTGAGGCCTGCATCTATAGGCCTATCGCCGAGGAGTGGGACGACTACGATACGTTGTTCTACAACGAGTGGCTGCGCGTTACTGTAGTTCCTACGCGCTTAATTGAACCTCACACCATGCACCGTCTAGGCATCGATGTGGAGCTCTCAGCCATGCTCAACAAGATCGGCTTGGGGACGTTGCACACTAAGTAGTACGACCTCTACCCTGAACTTGTCCGCCAGTTCCTCGCGATAGCACGCGTCTACTTCAGAGACGAGGTCCACGATGACGCATTGGAGGGTACCCTGACGTTCCTGATTTGGGGCGTCCGCTACATACTGTCGATCCCTGACCTCTGCGACATCTACGACTTTGACCGCGACCTCAGGCAGGTATCTCTGCCTACTCAGTTTCATGATGTCCAGGTCTTCTGGGGACACATAGGTCTTGGAGCCTACTACTCCAAGACTAACACACAGATGGACGTTCACCACCCCACTCTCAGCTGCATAGTCCGCATTCTGAACAACACTCTCCTCTACAAGATAGAGCCAAAAAAGATGCGGATTTATGAGCTGATTCTCCTCTACAAGGCTGTCGGCGACCTCATTCCTGAGGATCGATATGAGTGGCCCAAGTTGAACCTCGCGGTCAACATGGGCACCATCTTCTCGCACCACTAGGTCTCTCTGAAAACCAAGCCTTTCTCCGGACGCAACTACGCCACTGCACGGAAGACCGAGTTAGTCGGTAGCCTCCTCACTCCCATCTTCGAGCATTTCGGCATCTCCATTTCAGAGTGCTCGATTGTCACAGCTCGCTCTCTCATGGACGAGCAGCATCTACACCACATGCGTTGGCTGAAGCTAACTCGACGTTGGTGTCTACCCACGACGGGCGATAAGCTCTTTGTGCTGCTCCCCAACCGAGCTCTGACCACTATTGGCGGTGACCCCTCCAAGCTGCGTTTTGATCCTGATCCCAGCTTACTGATATATCATGGTTTTTACCCGTTTTTAGTCATGATATAAGTCTTTTTTGTTGAGTCTTTTCTCTAGTTTTAGAGTCTTTCAGGTTCTTTTCAAGATGTAGAAGCTATGGAGCTAATTAGAGAATTTGAGAAGCTTTTGAGGCAATCTGGAGTTGAAGCCGTTCGGGAACAAGCCCAGCATCGATCGACACTGAGAAGCATCAATCGACACCCTCCGTTTGGAAGTCCCACGACCAAAAGACCAATCATCGATCGATACAACTTATGGCATCGGTCGATGCCCGTGACCAGAACGCGAGACAAACCCGAGATTCATTCAAAAGCTTTCCTTATTTTTCGAGATAGATTCCAAAACGTTTTAGAACTATATAGTTAGGTTTTAGAGCCTCCTTAGAGGACACCTTGTGATTTCTGGAGAAAGAGTTCTTCTGCAACTGAGTTTTAGAGAAGAATTCTTGAACCTCTTTGTATTTCTACTCTATTTGATTTTTATATTATGATATCTATTCTATTCATTGTGTTTGTTGCATTCACCATGTCTGAGTAGATCTCCTGTTAGGATTAGGGTTACTTTAGGGTATTTGATGAATTGTTAGATCTGAATTGATTGTTAGGGAATAATCTATAGAGCTTTTCACCTAGACTTGAGTTTAATGCTGATTTTAGCCTCGCGAACTAAAATCTGATTTTAGGTTGTTGATTGGCACGGAAGTGTGATTGATTTGCCTGATCTAGTGTTTGGTGAGCAAAAGCCCTATTCGCAAAGGAATTTGGTTTAGGGATTTTGTGAACAATTGAACTTGAACTTTAATGCTTGTTTAAATTCATAGAATTTGCAAAGGAATTTGGAATTCTAGGTTTAGGCATAGATAGTTTTCGCAACGACAGTTGGTTTACTTTACATCTGTGTTTCAAGTTTGAAAGCGAAGCTTAATTTATCCCTGACAATTAATTTGATTTGATAATTCTGATTTGCCTGGTAGTTTCCCTAAGCCTAGCGTTTTTCCTCCATTGATTTATATCCTTGATTTATCTGTTTTATCTTTCTTAATTCCATATATTCTGCTTAGCTTAATTCATATTTCTATATCTATTGAGTGTCATCCTGAGTCTTTGTGGTTTGACCCCTAAATTACTATAGTGACTGCTTAGATACTTTTAGGGTATTAGTTTTGAGCATATCACTTACTCTCGGTACACGTGTAGCTCCAGCTACACGTGTACGCGCTCCGCCACGCATCCCCTCGACTCCGGCAGATGCTGATGCCACACCCTCTGCTGACTTTGTTGGAAGTCAGCCCCGCCGTTCACAGCGTCGATCGACACCTGCTCCTGCACCCTCATTTCCTCTACCACCGGATCTGCCGATGGAGACTGATACCTTTCAGAGGTACGTAGTGGAGAGCTTACAGAGCATTTGGGCCGCTGTCTCTTGTTGTAGCTGAAAGTCCTCTACAGACGCCCGTTCATTGACTCTCGGCCCTTCCTCCCGATACGCCGTCTCCAACGATGATGATTCAGATGACTAGACTCTCTGTTTCCTTAGTTTCACGTTATTTCTTTCCCTGTCCTCTTTCTTTTCTTTATCTTTCAGTATGAACTCTTAGGTCTCATTGTCAGTACTCTATTTGTGTTGAACTTGTGGCTCTATTATGATTTTGTTGCTTCTAACTTGTGTTCCAGTGATCTAACAGTGCTTCGATCTAACATTTGGTTCTTTGGACACGATTTTGGGCATCAGTTTCACGACAAAATGTCTCTGTATCAATCGACATATTACTGGTATCGGTCGATACTCGACGAGCATCGGTCGATACCGTTTAGAACATTGATCGATACCCAGTATCACACACGGGTAATCTTTGTGTACTCCTTCAGCCACTCTGTTCTTTTGCTTTCTTTTGCCTTGTCTAGGCTAGATAACACTGGGGACAGTGTTGTTTAAGTCTGGGGGAGGTAGTTACTGACATGGTGTTTGTTTTTCTTTGAGTCAGTCATCTTTGAGTCAAAAATTTGTGTTCTTAAGTCAAAACCTGTTGGAGATTATGAACTTTTGCTTGAATCCATTGTTTTTACTTTGCTTTTGAGTGACCAGTGTTACAGAATCAGTTCTAAATCGACTAATGAAAAATCCAAAGACTGACCAATCAACTAGAAGCCTCCCATGTCTCCAGCAGATTTCTTCTACACCTTGAGCCAAATCATTTGCACTTCATCTCTGTGGTTAGTGTTTATAGAGCTTGATTCATCATTCATATCTGACAAAGGAACCCATATGTTTGAAACTAATGGTATACCTCTCCCTTGACACACGTTGGTACAAATGCATGAAAGATGAGATAATTTCCGTCGAGTAGAGGGCTAGGAACACTTCATGTGACCCCATTATTTTACTTGGATAAGGAATGATCACACAAAGGTCTGAAACGAGGGTAGGAACATTTCCTAAGATCCCATTATTCGTCTAAAGCCTTTGATACGTTGAGAGGGGAGAACCAAGGATTCGGTGGCAAACACCATCAATACTCGCGCCTCAATCCTTGATTTGTATATGCGGAGCTAAAAAATACAAAATTAAAAAACATAAAAAGAGATAAGTCTGGGGGAGAGGAAAACAAAACCAAAGTTTGTAGTTTGGGTGATTCTTTTGTCATGATATTGTATGAGTAAGAGTCTAGAAGGCTCTTGAACATTAGCTGCAGTGTTGAAACTGGCAATGAAGGGTTCAGTATGTTGATGCTGTGAGGTAATGTGTGGAATCTGGGAAGTTGCGAATGACTACGGAAAAGTACATGGTGGTTAGATTTGAAACTGATTAAGTGATATCTGAAAAGCTTAGGAAAAGGGTTATTGCAATGCTTCAAGAACAGGTGAGACTCCGTGTTTTCAAACCTCTTTCTCTGGTTTGGTTTTCTGTTTGCTTGAGGGCAAGCAAAGACTAAGTCTGGGGGAGTTGATATATCATGGTTTTTACCCATTTTTAACCATGATATATGTCCTTTCATTTAGTCTTTTGAGTATTTTTAGAGTCTTTCAGAGTCTTTTCAAGAATTAGGCTCAATTGGATTTATCGAAGTTTCTGAAGCATCTCGGAGCTGAAGCAGTTCGGGAAACTGAAGCTCAGTATCGATCGACACCGACATTTGGAGGAAACCTATCTCAGCATTCCTTTATCGATGGATAATATTTATGTTATCGGTCGATACCGATAGCCAAAACAGAGAGAATGCGCGATCCTCAGCAAGTTCAAAGAACCAGAAGATTTCCTTATTTGCAATTTAGCCCTAGACGTGTTTTTAGCTTTATAACTAGGTTTTTCAGCCTCTTGGAGGCAGAGAATTGATACTTGGATATAGAGATTTTGCAATAGAGTTTTGGGAGAAGAACCTTGAACTCTCTTTGTATTCTTACTCTATTTTACTTTATGATATCTATTTTATTCATGATATTTGTTTCATTCACCATGTCTGAGTAGATTCTTTGTTAGGTTTAGGGTTATTCAAAGATATTTGATGGATTGTTAAATTGGATTTAATTGTTAGGAAAATCTATAGAGTTCTTCACCGAGACTTGAAATTACTGCTTATTCTAGCTTCGCGACCTAGAATCTGATATTAGGTTGATTAACTGGCACGAAAGTGTGGTTAATTTCCTGAACTAGTGTTTGGTGAGCAAAAGACCTATTCGCAAAGAAATTTGGTTTAAGATTTTGTGAACAATTGAACCTGATCATTAATGCTTGTTTGAATTCATAGGATTTGCAAAGAAATTTGGAATTCTAGGTTTAGACATAGATAATCTTCGCAGTGATGGTTGGTTGATTTTATATTTGTGTTTCAAGTTTAAGAACGGTGCTTATTTTATTTTTTGACATTTTATTTGATTTACAATTCTGATTTACCTGCGAATTTTCCCTAGGCTTAGCGTTTTCCTCATTGATCTTACTACTTGATTTTAATCGTTTTGCTATTTTTAATTATATTTATTTTACTTAGCTTAATTCATATTCTGGAATTTATTGAGTGATAATCTTGAGTCTTTGTGGTTCGACCCCTACTATACTGCAGCTACTGCTTTAGTACTCTTAGGGTATTAAATTTGAGCATATCATATGTGTTGGCCAACTGTGATGAAGTTATGGAATTCGAAAGGTATATCATTTAAATAAATAAAATTTAGTATATCATTTGATTGAATAATCTTATAAAACGATGTCCTCATTTTTAACAGGATTTACAAGGCTCAAGTACGCTTTGAGTATCCAAGTTTTACGGAGGATGAAGTTGAGGCCCTTAAGAAGAGCGAGTTTATTCATTGGCAAAATTTTATGTAAGTTTTTTTTTATGAAATTCACTTATTTAAGAATTAAAAAAATATTAATTGTTAATTTCTTAAAATTTCAGGTATCGACAGGTTCTTCAAGAGGTCAATCATTTCCAGTTTGGTTACAAGAGTTTAGTGAATGGGCCCATTTATATTGCAAAGTCATATCCAATGTATTGCACTCAGGGATATGCCTTTGAGGTTCATCGGGAAGGAAGTAGAAGGCCAACTTCTAACTATGGTATATCTACCTAATCTGGTGATCATGTGTACTACGGTGTATTGCGCGAAATATTGGAAGTTCATTATCCAGGGATGATTGATTTGAGGTTCATTGCGTTAAACTGCGATTAGTATGATCCCATTCAAGGCGTACGACAAAACGAATTTGGTGTTATATCAGTGCATTCGGGTAAGAAACTCCAAGAGTATGATCCTTTCATACTTGCGTCACAAGCCGATCAAGTTTGCTACATTCAATACCCCGAGTTAGGAACAAGCACGACCCTTGGATCATGGTGATGTTGATTAATCCTAGAGGAAGGGTTGATGGAGTTTCTAATCAAGATCCTTTGCAACAAACCAACGTTGGTTACTGTGCTTTCTTATGAGCTAATCTCATCTCCATCATAACGTTTGAAGATCACCAAGAAGCTAAGATTACCAAGGAAATGCAAGAAGAGGCTCAAGAGCAAATCTGTCCAGAAACAGTTGTCTGTAGCACCAACTTGATCAATGCCAGTTTTGTGAATCTGTCAATTCAACACTCTAGGAACATTTCAGAAACTTCCTACAACACCAACTTGATCAATGCCAGTTTTGCGAATCTGTCAATTCAGTCATCTAGGAACATTTTTCAGGGAACTACTTGATTCACCATTTCACAAGAAGACTCGACCAACTAAACTCTCAAAGTATGAATTTGAATATTTTAAATAATTAACGAGTTTATTTTCTTGTTTTGCATGAATATGACCGTTAGNAGAAGACTCGACCAACTAAACTCTCAAAGTATGAATTTGAATATTTTAAATAATTAACGAGTTTATTTTCTTGTTTTGCATGAATATGACCGTTAGGTTTTAAGTGTCTTTTATTTATGTCTTTTAATTTCGAGTCTGTTTTTTTTTGCAAGTTTAGTCCTTTTACTATGTAATAATTCTGACCCTAGAAGGTCCCCAGCTGACGGACTAGTATATAAAAGTCCCTCCTCAACTTTGTATCTTTTAACGTTGAATGAAATAAAACGAGAGTTTTCTTAGGTTTACTTCTGAGAAAAAAGCAGCCACCCTCTCCTTCTTCTTGTGTGTGATTCCTTGAAGATTGAGCGTTATCAGACTTATCACAGATCTTCCATCATCTGTGTGGTGTCCCACGATCCACCATCTATCCATCTCATTCTCTGGATTCTTCAAAGAGTGCCCGTCGGCCAGTTGAAGAGTCTCCATCTTGTTTACCACTTCACTCCATCAATTCACCCACTTAGATCTGTAGAGAGTGCCCTTCGGCCAGCTACAAATGATATGATCCTGAGTAGCATCATGGAGGAGCAGCTTGAACCGGAACATATTGCTAAGAATGAACGTGAAGGAAAGCTTGTAGCTAAGGAAATGTACAATCTGTTTGGTACAAAGTTCATCAAGGATGATTACTCAAGTGGGTATGTGACCCATTTGTACTCTTTTTCCCTTACCTTTGGTTTTGTCCCAATGGGTTTTCCAAGGAAGATTTTTAATGAGGCAAGTGGGCTCACATTTCCTCAATCCCATCTTGTTGTAATCATGTAATTGGCACAAGACGAAAAGAACTCAAGTTGTACATCTTATTTCCAAAATAAAGCTAGGCCACCACTTAAACCTACAGATGAAACTGTGAATTTGTTCTCATAACCCATCCAATGGGAAACACGGAAATAACATCATCAGAATTTTTTGTTTCCATGAGAAACGTTATGTCTGGAAATAAACTAAGGCTTATTTTTCTTAGATGTCGAACTGTCAAGAAGTTTTCAAAACCTTGACAATTCCAACTGGCTGTAATCATTTTTCCATTGGCGGTGTTAGGGAACCTGCCAAACCCTTACACATATGAGGCACTATGGCCTTATGAATAGAGCTAACAAAAGAAGAATTAAAATCCTCATAATGAGGAACACTGGAGACTTGTTTGTTTTGGATGTTTTGGCTAGTCGAATTCTTCTCTGAAGCAAGTCTCTTCCTTGGTAATCGTCTTGTAGGAACAGCAACCAAGCGGTTTCTCGATGTTGTTCTCGAAATAGGGCTTGTGTCTCCTCTTATTGGCTTAGGCGCCAGTGTTGGCTTCACCATCCTTTTTTATCTCGGTTTAGGTCTAGGCTTTCACCTTCTTGTTTCTCCCAACTTACTATTTTCCTCACTTATTCCCATAGAGAAGGTCTTCCCTAGCCTTGGTGTGAGTTCATGTTCCTGCTCTTGTAGAAGATCGTCCCCATCAATGTCAAAAGGAGGTGAGCCCTTACCTGTTGCCTCAAGGTCTGCATCAATGTTTTTCTTTGATTAAGGCATTGCATTTTCCTGTAATGTCAATGAAGGAGTTTCTGTCAAAGTTATTGTAACATCCATGAAACCTTTGGAACATCTAAGCCTGTCAAAAACAGAACTTAGAGGTACAATTGCCTGCTCAATTCTATCTAAGGCTGGTCTACGCTCTTTGGTCTTGTGTGGTGAAGAATCTTTTTGAGTTATATAACCGTTCAAGAACAGGGCGTTTCCCTAGAGCTATGTCCCGCCTCTTGTCCATTGAAATAGCCTCTAACTTCTTTCGTGTTCAATGGTGTAGAGGGCATAGTCACCGGAGGTAGAGGAAGAGGATCCTCTTGTGATAAGGGAGCTCTCAATATAGTCGATGAATCACCATTAGTAGGCATAGAACCAGTAGTGTACCCTCTTGTCCTGCTCCAAAGAACCCTTTTCATCTTTCCTTCGCTTATCGGCTTCTTCACACAGTCGAGTGTTAGCCTTGTCAATATCTTCTGGCTTTGGGTGTGGTGTTTTGCCTTCCCAGAGAAAATTTGTTGGACAATAAGACTCTTTATAGAGTAAACTCATGCATTTAAAACAGTGCTTTTCCAATCCTTCGTATTTAAATGAAATAAACACTTCTTCTCCTCGTGGTGTTAGAATATATTTCTTTGTTATAAGTGGTTTAAACGCATTCACCTCCACCTGAATGCATGCTTCAGAAGCATCTCGATCAACGACTCGTCCAAGCTTCTCCCTGATAGAGTCCAAAGTAGCATTAGTCCAGTATTGATGGGGGATTTCAAGAATCCTTATCAAGAACGAGATCCTTGACGAGAAGGAGTCCAAGACAATTGGTTTCCAACGTTCTAAAACGAACGTCCATCATTTATAATGGAAAGGAGCTTTCTTTAGTATGCTTTAAGATCATCTTCTGATTTAAATTTCAATATGAATTTATTATGACCGAGGTCTCGCCCAATAATTCCAGATTTGAGAGACCAAATCGATGGCATAAAAGGTAGAAGACCTCTAATGTTCTGGACTTCAGAGTTTGTGAGGTGTCCTATAAGCGTTAATTGATTAGCTTTATAAATGATGAGTTGTCCACATGTGGTATTTTAATCGGTTTTTCCAAATGCCAAGTTCTACTTCTGTCAGTACCAGAAGAGCGTGTCACCATCAGAGGCGAATGAGGCTGCGACTATCAATTGGTATCAATGGTAGAAAGTGTGAAACAACGTGAAGAAGGGACGACACGTAAAGAAAAAAGAGAGTCAAACTTGATACCAGCTTCAAGTCGCTTTAACAAACAACCAGCTCTCAACCCACAATCATCTAACGTAGAGACAACGACGAGAAAACAAAGTGCACCACGTACAAAACCAATAAAAAAGTGCACCACAATCAGCTCTCAACCCACAATTAGCACAGGTCAAAGACGAGAAGTGCACCACGAATAGAACCAAAAGAAAGTGCACCACGAACAAACTGCTACTAATACTCAGTATCCTGATCTGGATAAAAACCAGAAAAGCAAAAGGAGATCGAGTAGGAGTGAAAGTGATCAAAACCCAACCCAAAAATATGTATGTAACACCAGAACTTCTGGATAGGATCCAGAAAAGGGAGCAGCCCCTCTAGATACAGATGTGATGCGATCAAGGATAGATGAAGCCACGGCAACGGAGGCTCACAATCAGATCACCAGCAAGGCACTCTCGATAAAGGTCTATATAAAACAGAAAAGGCAGGAACGGATCTAGATGGTGGTCCACCGTGAATCGAGCAAGGCAGCAGCAAGTGATAACCCGATCACCAAGCCTAGAATCCGAGGAAGAGGTACCTAGAACCCAATCACCATCCTTGTCGCCAATCAATAGAGAAAGCGGCTAGGGTTTTGCAATTCTACTTTTCGTTTGCTGGTTACTTTTTGTTTTTAGTGCTTAAATTTATAATTACATATTGTTAAAGAAATGGTGACTGCAATTATTAAAAAATGGTAATCATCTGTGACTGAATTTCTATGATTTTCCTATTTTTGTAACAATTTGTTACGAGTTTAGGAAGAAAGAAAAAGTCCAAAATAAAAGTCAAATTTGTGTACCATTTTTAACGAACTTTCTGTCATATCTCTAAACTTAGATTCAATTAGACATTTCTTTGTTCCACTTTTGAGGTCTTGGGTGGTTGGATTTTGACATTACGTACAGATGTGCAACAATTTATTTTCCCTAAACATACAATCAATGCTTAGTTAAGATATTTTATGAGAGATATGAATATTTTAATTGCATTGGTTAAATGCTTATTATGGACACCATTATGAAAAATTTAGAGATGATGAAGAGATACAAATATCAAAAAACTTTATTATTGAGATAGATATGCATTTTAAAAGAACTCAAAAGAAGATTTGAATTTTTGCATTGTTTTAGTACGATCTAGTAACAACAAAGGAAACATAAGAGGTGAACTTCCAAACGAGTAACAACAAAGGAAACATAAGAGGTGAACTTCATACAATCAATGCTTAGTTAAGATATTTTATGAGAAATATGAATATTTTAATTGCATTGGTTAAATGCTTATTATGGACACCATTATGAAAATTTTAGAGATGATGAAGAGATACAAATATCAAAAAACTTTCTTATTGAGATAGATATGCATTTTGAAAGAACTCAAAAGAAGATTTGAATTTTTGCATTGTTTTAGTACGATCTAGTAACAACAAAGGAAACATAAGAGGTGAACTTCAAAACTCTCTCTCTCTCTCTCTCTCTCTCTCTCTCTCTCTCTCATTTTCAACGAAAATCTAGTTATAACATATTTAACGATAAATGGTCTATCAATGAGCTTGTTTCATATAGGGTGCAAGAGGAAGATAGGATAAAACAAAAAAGAAAGGTTAGCATAATTTAGGTTCAAGGTGCCTCTATGTAACGCCCCGACCGCCACATTTAATGGATCCCGCGATTGCTCTCGGCTCAGTCTTGTTCGATCCACTACGTCCCTGGGGCTTTAAAAACTAGGAAGTCACCTATACTGAAATCGCTCCAACTCAAGCACGCTTAACTCTGGAGTTTTCGTTGGGGTGTTTTACCGAAAAGATAAATGCATTTTAATGACATAGGTGGCCAAATCAATTCTTTCAAATCTCTGTGCATGCATCACCATATTCCTAAAACAAGGATGTTACAATCACACCTTTAATGGATCCCGCATCTGCTCTCATCCCATTAGGTCTAGCCTTGTCCGACGGCTGGTTCGCTACGTCAGGGAAGCTTTAAAGACTTGTTCATCTAAAAATCACTACATGATCTTTCTCCGTGTTTTGTCCTCACTTGCACAGTACCGGATATCACTTATCACTTCACGAGAGGTTACCTATCATGAAATTTCTCCAACTCAACCACTCTTATATATGTAGTTCTCTCGAGGTGTTTGACCGAAAAGATAAGTACACTTTGGTGACATAGGTGGCCTAATCAATTCTTTTAAATCTCTCCGCATGCACCACCATATTCTTGAAACAAGGATGTTACACTCAATTGCAGCTCATCAAGAGAGTCGAGAGGCAGAGAGTAGTTGTGACAAAGAAGTAAACGAGAGAGAGACAAAGAGAGAAAAGCGTTTGAATCTCCATTTACATCTTCGTGATTACTTCAAGTTGTAGGTACTTTTTTCTTCTAGTTTTTCCTTTTGTTGCGTGTGAATATCCAAACATGTATCAAGGAGAAAGAAACATTCACTAATGCTTGTAATAACATTTGCTTGATAGTGGAAGTTGTGGGAGATGATTCCCACCCTAGACGTACCAGTTAGGAGTTGAGAATTCGGTGATCAAATCTTTTTGTTAGGTTCTACCTAAATCAAATTAATGCGCATTTAAAATTTCTTAACAATCTTGTTTAAAGTTATGCAATTTAGATTTCTTTTCTTTTAGATTAATCTTGATTTTGATTTTCTTATCATGATGATACAAAGAACTATTCTTAATCTTTGTGTTAACATGGAGGTTTGTGAGTAGTCTTTTTCATTGGTTATGGGTTTTGGTTGATTAGGATGGATTGGTGGATTGTTCGTGTTGCTTAAAGTTAGAGTATTTTGTTTCCTTCACTAATGTTGTGTTTATCGCTAGATTAGGCTTGATCATCTTAATTTAGAAATTAGCTTATTTGCACACCCAAAAGGTGTTTAATGAAATACTTTGGAAAAGCCTTACAAGGATTTTCTTCCTTTAACCAATGAGAATTGATGTAAGGATGATTAGTGAGCTTATTAGACTTGTTAATGATTGTTGATTACTTGATTTGCAAACCAATTTTGGCATAATTAAATGATTAACTTGATGAATAGTGTCATAAAAATGGAGGTATTGATTAGTGTTTAATGCTCTAGAGTTAAATTTAATAATTGTTCTTGCAATTCAAATTGATTGTTATTTCGTCTTGAGCAATTGTCATGTCCATGATGGTTCCTTTCCATTAGTTGCTAATCTCATTTACTTCTTTACTTGTCCTTATTTACCATTATTACTTGCACTTTTCTCAGTGTTCCAAATTGTTTAGGTTTTTGCTTGTTTTCATTCATGCGTTTGATCATTTATAGAGTTAACAAAAAACCATAAAACTCATCACTTTAGCTTAAGAAGTATCCATATATCTAGTGTGTTTATTTCTATTTTCTTGTGATCGATCAGAGTTACAAGGGCATATATATGCGTACTTCCGATATTGTTTATGATTTTAAAACTTGAGCTATAATGTTTTTGAAATTCTAGAATCAAACTTACAAAATTACAAATTCTTAAAAATAAAAATAAAGTTCCATAACTAAAAAAATTTCTAATTTTAAAGGATAAAAAATTGTAAATATTAAACTATATATAAACAAATTAGTAGTCACATATTTTCTCAAAACAAAAACAGTTTTTTTCAAAAATACTATCATAGTTTTAACGTCATTCTATTAATAAAACATCTCTTCCTTTCAATTTCTTAAAAAATTATTTAATTTATTATTATGAAGTTGTCGTAAATAATTTTAATGTATATATTTTTATGATTATTAAATTTTCTCTAATTTCAATTGGTTTTTCTTCTACTTTTCAGAAAATGACTATCATCCAAAGACAATGAGCAAAAAAATTCAAAATAACAGCACTAATTTATTTTACGTCGATTTGAAAAAAAAATCAAATATGATTAATAATAAATAAGTTTTATTTAAATAAAAATAAATTAAACTATATATAATCAAAATAAATAAATAATTGTATTTTTTAAAAACTTTTTTATTAGTGATTGTTTTTGTTTAGACGTTTTCAATATATTTTTATATATTTATTTTTACGGATAATTTAATTATATTTTATAAATTTTCTATTTTAATTTTTAATAAATTTTAAAATATTACATTATAACCCCGTATCGATTGATTGGATCATAGTCTCTTACCATAAAAATGGCTGCATGCGCAGCAGCACCAACTATGAGAGGACTATAAATCCTTTTTGTGTCAGTGGTTCAAATCCACAAACGCGGACTTGATCTAGTCAAATAATAAATTGAAGTTGAAAGATACTTATTGTTACTTGGGTTGTCTTTTTATTTCTTATCATACCCTCGCGTCAATGAGTAGATGCCTGATAATGGGCTCTCATTCAGGCCCATAAAATTAATAATCAGACCGCCAATATCGTTTGGTCCAAACCATATCGTGAATGATATAATTATGTAATTATGTATCTCCTTGTTCAAGGTATTGGGGTTCCTAATTATGTATCTTTAAAACGTTTGTGGTGTAGTATATCATCTTCATATTCAGATTCAGACAAAATGCAGGAAAAATACACTATATAGTCTTTTATATAGATTCATTCACAAAGTCTGGAACACTTTTTGAACATCAGAAAAAATATATATATTGGAATTGGAACGAATATGGTTATTATTCAGACTACAAACGAAGACAATAATTATGAAATGTAAAAAAATTATGGGTTACAAATTTACAAGATAAGAGACTGAGCTCAACATTTCAAATATTTTATTTTTTCTATATTTCATCATCTTTTGTTCTCTCTCTCGGTCTCTCTTTGTACATTATCCATCTCTTCTAAGATCTTGAGAGTTCATAAAATAGGTTAATTAGCCCTAACAAAAATACATTTATATAGACATTTTTTCAATATTAGGACAAAACTAGCTAGTAAGGTGAACACTTAAGATGGTATCCTTTTGGTGCAGAAACTCTTGGAAAGACCGTTAATTTCTCTCTTCCGTTCTCCTCCCATCTGCACAAAACCAAAAAAAAACATTAAGACCTCAAAACATCAATCACAAGAACAACATCAAAATAAGATCTAAGCCTAATAAAGAAATATGGATAAAGAACATGCCTGTATTTTGTAACAAAGTAGTGAAGAAAGCTTGAGACTTCAGAGATTCCAAGTTCCTTGCCTGGGCAAAGCCTTGCTCCACCTCCAAATAGTAAGAAATAGCTCTTTGATTCTAAGCTCTTTTCCTGCATAAAAAACCCTCTTTGTGAGCGATAAGGTCTCAAACAACAAAACACAAGAGCACAAAAAAATAGTAGGCAAGCACTAACCATCCATCTCCATGGGTTAAAGATCATTGGATCTTCATACAGAGATGTATCATAGTTAATCTCTCTTGTGTATACGTAAATTCTCCAACCTTTTGGGATTAAATAACCTTCAATTATGTAAAAACACCATTAATACGGATAAAATTGATTAATTTCTATATGATTGCAAAGTAAAACTAAAAAGGGTTAATGATCTTCTCCTCTGTCAAAAATAATTGAAAAAAACCATGGAGGGTCACGGGGAGATGATTGCTTCGCTGGATTGGTTGGTATATTTTTGTAAATAATTGATGTAATGTAAGGTCCACATGCCAATTTATTTTTCTCTTTAAAATAAATTTTCTAAGAAACTAATAATAATAATTTTCCTTAAAACTTGACAATCAAAGTGAAAATAATTTCTTACCGTTAAGTTCCAAGTCATGAGTAGTTTTCCTTAGGACACCATTAACAATCGTTGCCAATCTTGATGTCTCAAAGATCACCTGTTAACCAAAATGGTCCAAACACAATGTCAAAATCAAGAAACAATAAATATTAATATTTAATTAGTGTACAGTACTCACAGCTCGTGTGAATTTCATCGATTTAATATCGTCGAGAGTGAGCGGTTCGTCAGGTCGTTTTCTCTCTTTTATAGCCAAATGTTCTCTCTGCAAAATCCGAAACCAAATAATCAATAACCAGACCGGATCAAAGAAACCGGTTTAATGATTTTTCTTAAAAACATACTAAAAACATACTCTGAGTTCTTCAAGAGCTTTTGGGTGATCATGAAGATACTTAAGAGCCATCATGGAGGTTGTAGAGACAGTCTCATAACCCGAATACAAGATCGTTACCACTTGATCTCTTATCTCTTTATCGGTTAACAAGTATCTGTTATCTTCCTTCTTCATCAAGTAACCCAACATATCTGTGAAAGTTTCTCCAGACTCTCTTCGTTCTTGCATAAGCTCTGTCAACAATCTATCGATGTTGTTTCTTGCCTGTAAAGCAACCAGAAAAATCTCAGATTATTTTCGTGTTTGGCACTTTTGTTTTATTGATGTCGGTATTCCAGTATTTTACTTGGATTCCGCAGCGGTAGTTTGTTCCCGGGAGATCGATTGGGACCGATAGAGTTCCGACAACAAGCTTGAAAAACTCTGCTCTGTATTCTTCAACATCCGGTTTGTTCAAAGTCTCAGCTATTTGTGACAACGATGATAAAAATGCCATCTGCACAACACAAAAACATCAACAAAATATAATTATAAAAAAAACATTTAATTCTCCCAGATTCAGACATAAACAAACAATTATCGCAAGTCTACGATTCTACCCCTCCAGAGAACAAACAAATAATATAACTCCCTTATAGAATGATACATACCTAATTACCTTTTAACTAAATTTTCATAAAAACTAGTTAAAAAATAGAGACATATGGATATATTCAAATATTTTTATTTTAGAAAAATGTTAAAACCACCATTATTTATCAAAGGGGGGAACGCCTAACCAAATTTTCTTTTGTCAAAAAGAATGATAGTAATTAATTTCTTTAATCAAAAGTAATAAATTGCTCTGACATATCAAAAACATTAAATCCCCAATAATAAAAGGATATAAACCCGAGATTCAGATTCAATGTCTAAAAACAAAGAAAGAAAGAGAGAAAAGCTAAAAACGTACATGTTTGGTCTTTTCTTGGATATCAACTGTCTCGAGGTCATCCCAACCGCAAAGATAGTTTCTCATGAAATCATCAATCTTAGGCAAGAGATGGTCTCTCATCATGGCCGGGCTAATTAAAGAGAGCAACGAGCCTCTCATGAGGCGGTGGCTCGGGCCATGAACCGCAGCGATGTTGCATGTCCCGAGGATATCGAGCATTGATTGTGGATAACCAGCGACTAGTCCTTTTGATTCATTCATTAGAATGAATCTATTTAGCTCTGCGTCCATTGAGACTATTGTTGGGCAACCAAGAATGTGAGATTTGAAGAAACTCCCATATCTGATTTGATCAAAAAAAACAAAGAAAAAAAAATTCTTTTAGAGGGAGACAAATGTCAGGGTTTTGGTTCAGAACTCTTCGATTAATTTTAATTAAAAATAATAATAATAATAATGGAACTTGGTATACCGTAGTCTCTGGTTTTTCATGAATTCTGGCCCTTGTTTGAGAAACTCAGTGGTTTCACCAAAAATTGGCCAGCCCATGGTTCCAGGAGGAAGACCCTTCTTGGAATATCGCATCTGGTTCCATCGGAGAAGAGCAGAACAGATGAAGACAATGATCACAAGAAGACCCAAAATCATCATCATGATGCCCATCTTTTTTTTCTTTTGCTATGTTTTTTTTTCTTTTGTGCTCTGTTTTCAAACAGAGAAAGAGAAGGATAGATAGATGGTTAAGAGTCTTTTGGTTGGGACTAAATGGGTGTGTGTGACATTGTTTATATAGGAACCTCAAAGGCAAACATGCTATGTGAGAGAGAGAGAGAAAGAAAAGAGAGAAGAGAGAGAAGAAAGGAGATGACAGATTTACCATATAGGAAGAGTCAAAGAGAGATTATGGGAAAAAAAAAAAAAAAGGGAGAGATGTATTAGGATCAGTATTGATCTCCATATTAATTGTAAATTATATGACTCTCAATTAGAGTTATTGCTTACATTCTCTATATAAAGTTTTAGATCTTACTCTTATATTCAACACAATCTTGTAATTCTCATTCTCTCCATTCAACACAATCATAATATTCTCTATAAGATGATGGGTTTTTAATTTTTAACCAACTCTAGATTTCATAGTTTAAAAAAGTTGTTTCAACGACCATATCGTTACTGTTTTGAGAATAAAATAAGCAAATTATGGCAACTGCTATTAAAATTTTTAACAATCAAAAGAATTCATATTTGAATTTATTTTATGTTTACTTTGTTGGAACACATGTTGACATATCAAGTTCTCCAAGTGAGTTCTAATACTTTGTATTCTGTAGTGAGTTCTAATACATTTTAATGTTGACCTATATTGTAATTTGTTATATTACTCTGTAGTAATTTTTTTTCTTTCTAACAATCCAATATTTTAAAAAAAAAGAAATTGGATTGTTAGAAAGAGAAAATTTACTACAGAAAAATAATGATTATGGGTAATTAAAAATTCATTAAGATATCAATCCAAATCTTTGTCAAAAATACAGAATCTAATTTATTTATTTTAATTAAGGAGATTGTTTTTACTACTATTACATATAACTAACCAATCAATATTTATTCTGAGCCAGAAAAGTAAAAAATAAAGGTAACCGCATTGATACTAATTTTAAATATTGCTAAACTAATTTCTTCTAATATCACTAACAAAATCTTACAAAAAAAAAAATCTAATTAATACTGTAAACATCATTATAGGTATTATCGACAATCGAAATATCACTCAAATTTGATTTTTCGGTTTTTCGGTTTAATATTTTTACAATTTTTTAAAAAGGAATTCTTATTTCGGGTTTGAAAACTACTCGTAAATCCAACTAATTAGGAATACATATAAACTAATTACATAATTTGAAAATCAGAATTTTCATATATTTGTAGAATTTATAGTTAATAAATATATTCATAGGATTTAAAATCAGAATACTAACATAACATCAAAATACTTAAAACTAACTATCATATATTCGTAGGATTTCTAAAATCTTTTGATAAAAAAATATCATATCTCATATATTTTCGATATATTCAGAGATCTATAAAATTATAATTATAGTCCATTTATGTTAAATAAAATATACTATAATTTCTTATCACGAACCAATCAATATTTATTTTGAATTACAAAATTAATAACAAAAGATAATTGCATTGATATTAACTAGGTAAATATCTGCGTTATTTTGCAGGGTATTTTTGAGAAATCTTTTTTGTTAAATTTAGGGAATTTTACTTAAATAACTATAATATATGTGTTAATAAATAAATTAACATCTAAAATTTGGAGTTATATGTGTATAATATATGTCAATAACACCCTTAATAAGCTGTGTTAGGAAAAAAAAATGGCATTAATGAAAAATTCGAGCGTGTATAGTATTTATAATTTCATCCAAAAACGTGTTTTTAAAATATCTACCATACAAAATCTGCCATAAATTTATTATAAATAAAATAAGTATGACAGATTTATTTTAAAAGTTATGACAGATTTATTTGAATGATATATTTTTTGTGTATGCAACAGATTTGTGTCTAAGTTATGACAGATTTATATATGTTTAGTTGTGACAGTTTTATCTTTAATGGCAGACTTAATTTACTGCGGTAGACTTATTTTTTTGCGGCAGACTTATTTCTTAACGATATCAAAGTTTTAAATTTTGTGACAGATTTTGTATGGCAGACTTATTTTATTTCGTAGATTTTTGTTTGTGTTGTTTCAGATTTGTTTACGACATATTTGTTTAGGACAACGATAATCACTTAGGACAAAGATAATTACTAATCTAATTCTAGTGATGACTTATTTATTTTTATGTGATAACAAAATTGTTTTTATGGTATGTTTATGGCAGATTTTCTGGTCTTAGTTGTGACAGACTTATTCATGAGTAGATTAAGGGGCTGATTGTTTTGCACTTTTATTTCTAGACTTTAGAAGAAAAAAAAGTGTAGCAAAAACTTTTAGGACTGTGACTTTAAAAAAAACTAAAAGTCCTAAATAGTTAGCTTTTAAAAAATGTGAACGTAACAAGAGCAAGTAGAACAAAATGGACTGTGAGAAAAATTAGGAAACTTTTAAGGCTGTTAAATAATTTAAGTGTGATTGGTAAAAAACAGACTTTAAAATTTTTTAAATATAGTAAAAGTCTCTACGGTCTCCACCAATCACCCCCTAACCTTTTTAGTGACTTTCCGTGGTAGATTTGTTTGTGTTCTTTAATAGCAGTTTTTGGCAGAGCTATAGAAACCGTTGGAAATATTTTTCATCTTTATTGCAGATTTTCATAAACTTTTATTTACAAAAAGATGAAACCACGAGGAAGACGATGTGAAACGACGTCGTTTCTTTAAATAATATGTAAAATTTTAAAAGCATTACCATAACTCAAACTCATGATCTTTGCATAAAATACCAAACACAATACCACTTCAGCTACATTACTTTTTATTACAAACTCAAACAGAGTAATCGGTCGTTTCCCCATTACACATTCTCTATTATGTTTACGGCATAAGAGTTTTGTTTAGGGCACACCACTGCATTATTGTTTATGACGTAATCATGACTCAACGTGACAGTGGTTTTGGGGCAAAATTAATTTTGTGTGGTCTGAAATCGTGGTTTGGGTAGAAGTTGAGGGCAACGTTGAGCTGCTGTTTGGGTCGATCCAATTTCGTAATTTTCAATTGAGGTCGAAGCTTTCGGCGTATGTTGAGTGATTGAGAAGAAGCGAGAAGGTGGAGAGAAGATACTAAGTTATTTAGGATCGATAGATTCATAGTATGGAGTAGTTCAGTCTTGTACGCGGAAATTGGATGTTTGAAAAAAAACAAATGGTTGTTTGTTGTTGATAATACTATTTATGTAAGCTTTTATTTTTCTGCAAACAATAATTTTTAGATGGTTAGTAAAGAACGGTACCGTTTTCAATTTTAAAGTATACTTATATTCTCAATAAGACAATTTACATCCTTGATTTGGGCTTGTATGTCTCATATTTTACGACGCTTCGAGCAATATATTATACTTTGAACCAATTCAAATTAGAGAGTTTAAGAGACTCAAAGCAGAAGAGAAGTGGACAGAAAGATTTATAAAACAAATCAAATCTTAACCCTAATATCTCTTTTGATGTTTATTAATGTTTACCTTCTAACAATAAAGTTTTTAAAAAAGCTGATGTGTATTAATTATTTTAATTTGATTTGTTGTCCTTTTTAAATGAGGGTGTTAGCTTCTAAAAATATCAAGTGTCCAATGTGGCAAACATGAGAATGATTTAATAAAAAATAAAGTGAGTTGTATTATTTGATATAATTTGATTAGTTACTCATTTTAACTTAGGTGTCAACTCCTTACAACACCAAAAATGATAAATGGAGATTGTTAGAGCATATTTCAAACGTCTTTTTATTTTCGTTCATGCTTGTTACAACATATTCAAATGCAACCTTTGAAATTATCTAATTAACCTGACCTAGTAAAAAAAATACCGTGTCAATATGATTATATTTAAAATCAAAAGATAAAAATATTTTCCAAATTTTAATGGTTAAATAAATATTATTGCAAAAGAGGAAGTTATGTAGATTAATGAAAGTTAATTTGGTTTTTCTTTTATTGTGAAGGTCATTTTTTAAATCCCCAACGGTTTAGAGAGTGCTGAATGGCTATTCAAAATTTCAGAGAGTTTTACCAAACTAACAGAGGTGTTAAATAGGTATTGTATGGATATTACTTCATGTTACTTCCCATAGACATTGGCCGATACTTTTTGTGCTTACAATGTAACTCAAAGCATGCTATTGTTTTGAATATTTTTTTTTTGGAAAAAACACCCATCGATATTTGAAGAATTGGCCTATTGTTTTCAAAATCAAATTTACTACCTACAAAATCCGGAGCCACAAAATTATTTCCTAATGAAATAAAGATGGTAACGTCGTTTCTTTCTTAGAAAAAGGTTTGGTAATGCTTATAAGAGTTTTTGCAATTATGATTTTTTTGCCATGTTGTATATCTTTTATTTGTAATTTAATTATTATCTTAACATGTTAAAAGAATATTAGTCCATAATCTTGAGAAATTTTCAAAAATTGGGATATCATACATATTTATGTAATTAAATTTACTGTTCTATGTACTTTACTACCAATACTTTGATTATAGTCTTACCAAATTACCTCTTTTTATCTATGATTACTTAATTAGATATCAATTTGAAATACATAAAAAACAATTTTTTTTTCTCTTTTCAATTTTATTTTTATATTTCTTTCTAGCACATCAATTCTTAATTATATTTCTTTTAAATTCTTGCAAAACAAATACTGTATCATGAACCTTTGATCGACACATTACCTGTGAGAGGGTTGCCATTAGTGTAATCGTGTTCATATCTATATATATAATAAACCTCTGTCTTTCCATTTAGGGCGCCCACATCAACAAATTTTTTTTTTTTGTAGGACCTACACTAATTTTTTAAACTAAATTATATCAATAATTACATGATTCATAATAATCACATGATTTAAAACTAACTAATAAAAATTGAAAGGCCATCACCTAAATGCATCACTTAAGTTTCCTCCCACCAAACTCGAGAGTTAATGCCCATAATTATCAATTGTTTAATGTCTTTCTATCTCTTAATAAAGCTATCACTATAAAAAAAAACTATTCTTCACCAATTTTTTACCAGAAGACGAAGCCACAAAAGCACACAAAAGAAATATTACAGTAAAATAAAATAACAATTTAAGCAATCATCGTGTGGCTATAAAGACAAAGAAGAATAACACATAACGAAAAAGACAATGGGTGAAGCAGTGAAGGTATTTTTTTTTCTTCTCTTCTGCTTCTGATAATTTGGTTATGCAAATTGATGATTTCCAATTTCTGCGACACAATCATGAATCGCCAATTGTTTTCCGTTAGGTTTGAGTTTGTGATTTGATTCGTTTAGACAATTTTCGAATAAACATCACTACTTCTTTTGGCGTCATCACGGATTTCGCTATCAGTATTTCTCAAATTGTTGAAATTTTATAATAGTCAACTCAGATTCTGTAATGCCTTAACATACTTTTTCCCACATTCGGAAATGTTTTTTGCTAGCGAATGCTGAGATTTCTTCATTTATGAATGGATGGATTCGCTGCTAAAGGTAAATATCTAAGGATTTTTGTTTGTTTTGAACGACTGAATTGGTTGAATTTAGCTATATTCATTCGCGGGGCAAGAGATTGATCGAGAAAGATCTCTTGTTCTTATTTGTTGTGAAATTGAAATTTCAGATTTCTCAGCTCCTCAAAAATTAGATTGACTTTCTTTCTTCTTATGTGCTAAAATATCATTTCATAGGTTTTGAGTTTCTCTTTAGCAGTCTTAATCTTTGAGATCATATGTTAGTGGATACTTTTATGTGCCTATGATTTTGAGCTTCATTCGTTGTTCCTTGGAACCATCTATTTTTGGATATAATATTTTTATGCATATGATTTTGAGTGATGTTTGGGGTTATGAGTGCTTTGATTTGTGAGATAAAATTGATTTGACTCTATTGATAAGTCATATAAGAAATATTTTGTTTTATGATTATTACAATACTAAGTTCAGATTTTGGCAAGAAAGTTGTTGGGTTTTATGGAGAAGCTGAGAAAACTTGAAAGAGGAAGAGGAAGAATCAGTACTGAGGAATAAGGCAACGTCCTTGGGGCAAATGGACTGCTGAGAGAATATGAGTTTTGGACATAGCTGTGTGTAAATTTGATACCTTTTTCCACTTATCAAAGTTCTGAGGAGACAAAAAAGTAATGCACAGCAGGTGGCATCTTGATGTTTGCATATATGGCGTTTTCTTTGTTGTTCTATCTTTATTTCGAACTGTTACAAGCAAGCAACCTTGATAAGGTAAATGAGGAATATACATTACCTAGACAAATAGTTGGAACAAATGAAATATGATCATCCGGAAAAAAATGAGAAGAAGAAGAAAAAACTGTGACTATGGATATTGGTTTTGTGTCTCAGGTTGATGGAGGATCAAACGCTGAGATCCTTGGATCAAGCCCGGATGAGAATGGTTATAACATTTATGTTGGTGTCTCTCTTGCCTTGGGTGTAAAACTCCAAATAAAACTGTAATATACACTTATTTCGCGCATCGCGCGGGTCGATTTCTAGTTATATTAATAAATATATTATAATTTTGCATTTAATCATCTAAACTTGTTTTTTATTTAAAAAAAATCTTAACTTTTATGAGGTATAACTTAGCTTAGGTGTATTAATTCAAATGTTTTAATTGGTTTTATTTTTTACGAGGTGACAAATTTAGAAAACTTGAAAATACTCATGTGTCATCTCCAGAAGAGACACAAGAATTTTTAGTGTATTGATTTATACTAAATTTTTGTTTAACATATTATACAACAAACTTAAAAATATATTTACCATTAATTAGATTTGCTCATTCATAAATTTGACCATGCATATATACATTATTCAGTTATTAATACAAAATCGAAAATTATTAAGAATCAAATATTTGCACAAAAAAAAAATTGATTCTTTAGGTTAAATCTTAACTTCTCGAATACTTTTCATTTTTCCATATAAAGAATATCAATTTAACCATTGATACACAATACATTATATAATTCAAACTTAACTTAGTTTGTTATTAAGAAACTTTGAAATTATAACTAACTATAACATTTACTATATTAACTATAAATATTTTTTTGGTTTCACCTTTACAGCTAGGCCTAACATAATACTCAGACACGAGGATCCCTCGAACCCGAAACAAAAAGTCCGATCCAAACTGGAATCCGAAATTTTAAAATAGTCGACTGTGTTCTAAACTCAAAACCCGACCCGAAACCAAACTCGAACATGGCCGAAATATAGATACATATTAATTATATATCACTTATAGTTATACTTTTCAAAATTCAAGTGCCCAAAATATTCGGGTTTTTCAGTTATTTAGAATATTTTCAGATATTTCAGTTTCTTTTAGATATATTAAAGTAAAGATATCTGAGTTTTTTTTTTTTTTGTATTTTGAATAGTTTAGATAGATTCTAATACAAAAAATTTTATTTTCTGGTATTTAGGTAAACTCGAATCCGACCGGAACTCGTACTGAACCCTACCTGAAAATAGAAAATATCTGAGTGGGTTCTAAATGCCTAAACCCGAAATATAAAATACTCCAAAACCCCAAAAACCTGAACAGAACCCGAATGGGTACCCAAACGTCTACTCCTATTTACAGCAACTGATTCTAATTCATAAATTTTTAAACAAAACAAATATGAATTATATACAAATCAAACAAACCAAAAAAATAGTATTATATATCTATTTATTCTTTAGCAAAACAAAAAAAAAATCTAAAATTCTATATTAGTTCAAAATAATATAAAAAAAGCCTAAATGTTATAAATTTTAGGTTCTAAATTATATAAAACAGTAAGAAAAAAACATCACACAACATGTCCAATCTAATTACAGGTGATCAAATATGATCTAACCGACCACAAATTTGATTCAAGTTCAATCCCAGTCTAACTGTTAGGTCGGACTGAGTTTCGAAACAATTAAAATATTCAAACATTCGTAAACAGAATTAAAACCAAACCGAAAACCAAACTAAATATTGAATTGATACGAGTTCAGGTTATAATTTCTATAGCTGATAAAGATTTTAATGAATATACCCCCCGTCCCCGCCGGTACGTACGGATCTGATTTCCATAAGTCAGAATGTCAGATATAAGGTTTATGAATTAAGTCGGATATTAGGTTTATAAATTAAAAAATATGTCAATTTCTTGATGTAAAATAGAAAGTAAAATAAATATACTGTTTTTAAAAATAAGATTATTCTATAATTTCATATAGTATATGTTGTATATACATTTTTAAATCTACAATGATTTTAATTTTAGATTTAAAATCATATTAAAATATTAAACTCAACAAACAGACTAACTCAAATTTACACTAACACTCAAATAATGCAACTGTCATAATTTCATACATCAAAATTAACCAATCAAATTTCAAATTGAAAATAAACATATAAACATATTGTATTACCAAATATTATATTTTAACCGCATTATTTTTATTAATTAATTGATGTTATTTCAAATACCATTCAGCATGTGTTGTACCACGAGTGTGTACCTAATACAAAATAAAATGAGTTGATGTAAAAGGAAACAGACCTTGTATTTTTTATGCTTGTTATTTTTTTATTGTATTTTAAATTGTATTATACTTAATGGTTAAGGGTTATTTTATAATTTTATAAAGTGACAAAATTGTTAATAATGCATCCACTAAATACATGAAGTAATGGGTTCAATGGCTTCTTGAACATTTTGGCATATTTTGCACCCATCAAAAGTTTTTGTTGAGTTTGAGTCCACCTTCGGCAAGGTCCATACTCCAAAGAAGAAATTCTCTAAAAACTAGGTATTGGCGTTTGGGTATACACATCGGATCGAGTCGGGTATTTCGGATTTATAATTTAATATCCTTTTGGGTATTTTAAAATTTTGGGTTCGCGTCAGGTTAGGGTTTACCCAAGTGTCCGAAAATCAAAACTTAAGTATCCAAATCTATCCAAACTACTGGAAAATATTTTAGAAGACATGAGCATTTTTACTTGAATCTACCCAAAAGTAAGTGAAATACCCACATATCTAAAATACCCGAGAAACTCAAATATTTTGGGCAATTGAGTTACTACAAGTATAAATCTACAATAAAAAAAATTTAGATCTTTTTATTGTTTGAAACCTATGCTTTTTGAGATTTTGTAAAGCTGACACCTTACTTAAAATGGGTAACCAATCAAAACATTTCAGATAATACATCTCATCTATTTTTGCCAAATCATCATTTTCTTCCTCCTTGATTATATATAAAAAGGGGTTTATTAAGCTTCCCAAATGTATATAATCTCATTTCAAACTAAATATGATATATGTAATGATATAATTTGAATGTTTACGATAACAATAAAATTAAATAATTCTTATAAAAGAGTATATAAAGTAAAACTATATGAATGTTAAACATATAAAACATGTAAAATCATTTCAAAATTATTTCTTAGTGATAACCTATACATGATATATTTTACGAAAAATTATGATAAAGAAACATAATTCTCATAAGCATTTATTAAGATTTCTAGCAATAATATGAAAAATTATGGTGAAAACTAGGGGTGTCAAAATAGATAATCCAACCCAATCCAACTCATTATCCAATAGGTTGTTTGTTAAATGGGTATTGGGTCAATCTAACTTATTAAGTAAATGGGTTGGGTCAAACCATGACCAATTAAATTTAATGGGTTAATTAATCAAATGGATGACTCAATAATCCATTAAATTTAATATGTTAAATTTCAAATTATCATTATCATCATACCATCTTTATCATCATCATACCAAATTAAATGAAATTGCACAATTGTTTCTAATATAAAACGGTTTCACAAATTTCCCGTCAAAAACGTGATTCCGTAATTTTTCCGCTAAAACGTGATTCTATAACTTTTTCCACCAAAAATATGATTCCTTAATTTTTCCGCCAAAAGAATACAGGTTTCATAATTTTTCCGCCAAAAACGTGAGTTCACAATTTTCTCGACAAAACGTGATTGCGTAACTTTCCCGCCAAAAATATGATTTCATAATTTTTCTCGCCAAAAATAAAGGTCCGCAATTTTCTCGCCAAAACCGAGATTCCATAATTTTTTCCGTCAAAAACATGATTATGTAATTTTCCCACCAAAAACAAGATTTCGTAATTTTCTCGCCAAAAAATGCGGATTCACAATTTTCCCGCCAAAACGTGATTCCGTAAATTTTCTGCTAAAATAATACGGGTTTGATAATTTTCTCTCCAAAAATACGGTTTAACGATTCGCCTGAAACTTGGCTCCACAATTTTTTTTATCAAAAACTTAATTCTGTAGTTTTTCTGCAAAAAAGGTGAATCCATACTTATATTTTTTAAGATGGTGGTAAAATGTTTATAGGAAAATTATTGGGTAATAGATAATCCAATTTGACACATTAACCTATTTCAACCCAACCTATTTCAACCAAATCCATTTGATTCATCAATCCATTTGATTCATTAACCCATTTGATTCATTAACCCATTTGATCCATTATTTTCTAGCCATTAGGGTTTATGGATCGGGGTGGGTTTGGTCGACTTATTAACTTTGACCCATTATGACAATCCTAGCGAAAATCATTAACTAAAGTTTAGATTACTTGCACTATTTTGGTCAGAAATTTCTAGTAAATAACAACGAAGTTACTAGATTATTAAGTCGTTTAGAGAATATCTAATATTATATTAAAATATTAATATAATTTAATTGTAAAAATAATTTTTTTTATTATAAAATAAATTGAAGCAATGATGTGAAAACAAGTGTGATATGGGTTTTTAAAAAAATATTAATAAAAAATAATTGCATCTCTCATCTATTTTAATTATTTTCTAATTTCTAATGTCATCTACACAAATTTAACATTGAATCAATAACATTATTTGAAAATAATTAATAACAAAATATTATTAGAAAATATTTGTAGCATGAAATGGATTGTTTTCTCTTCTAGAGGATCTATTCTAAGACATATATCTGTCGAAATCACGGTAAAGTATTAATTCGAGCTGAAATTAGTCTTAATCTCTAACAAGCAAATATTAAAGTTAAAAACTCTGGGATATAAGATTATTGGTGAGAAGCAAGATTTGAAGTGATCCAAAACTCTAAAAGATACACTTTGGGAACCGACTGAAGATGTTGTTGTTTAGAAATATAAAATTTTATAACAAAGATAAAGAAGACAACGATTCAGAGATCACACCAGTTAAATTGTTGTAAGAAAGTTGAAGATTTTGTAATGACTGACAAACATTTCCGAGCTCTAGTGGGATCCAATATGTAAGTCTGATATGTGAAAGATCCAAAAAATGATTTCAAATAGGTTGCTACGAGAGAGATTAATATCGGAGATGTTTTGATTATAAAAATAATAACGTGTGTTATATTTGTTTCGTGTGTTTGTTTTTAAATAAAAACAAATATTTTTCTTATAAAACAAAATATATTAAATCAGTAAATATAAAATAATTTAAAAAAATTTCCGCAACATAGTGCGGGTATCTACCTAGTATTACTAATATATTATTAGTATATATGTACTTATATTTCACGCATGTTCGGATACATGTACATGTATGAATACGGGTTCGAGTTTTTGGGTATTGAAGTTTAGGACTAATTCAAGTATTTTAAAATTTTTGGTTCGGTTCGGATATGGTTTTTCGGGTAAGATTCGGATCGGGTCCTCGAATATGGATATTATACTGAGACCTACTAAAAACTAAGAGAATGAATGGTACACTTTTTCATGTTTTCACATTTTGAAATTATGATTCTTTCATGATCAAGTTTTCACGTTTTAGAAAGTGATTATGTTATATATCACTACCATGTTAAGAATATAACTACAAGAAATAAAACATGATTGATCTACTGAAACTAGTTTTCTATGTTTTATTATTATTTTACAAAAGCTTTATCTAGTTCGGTTCGCTAACAATTATTCAGTCAAATTCCAGATTTAATGTTTTATCACCCATTAACTTAGAAACGAAAGACACAATAATATATATATATATATATATATATATATATATATAGTAAATCTCTTTTCTCTCTTCTTAGGATGTCCACCTCAGTTTTTGGAGACATCCACCAAACCAATAAAAAAAAACCCACATCATCACTTATCATTTGTAGGATTCAAACATCTTATTTATTATAACCAAAAACATTAAAACTAAAATTAACTTATATTTTATATTATTATTTTTAATTTATGGAAAACAATAATTTACAATTATAACGTAAAAATTAAAAGTTGACAAAAAATAACTTAAATATTTTAAAAACGAAATACCAAAAATACAACAAAAATTATGAAAAATGTGAATAGAGATTGGATGAATATATTTTTTTTTGTTAACATCAATTTATTGAATAAAGATTGGATAAATATAAAATAAGATAATTATATATTAACATTTAATGTGTAAATACTTTTAGGAAATGAAACTTATCATATATTTAGTGTTACAATAATCTTTAAAAGAATAAAGAAAATTAGAGGGTTTAAAAATATATATAAGGATGAAATCTAAAAATTTTTACTCAAATAAAAATTAATTCATTTCTAAAGAAAAATACACATTTAAATTTTGAAAATATATTTGTTAAAGTTAAAGTATCAATTCATGTTACCGATTTAAAATAAGAAGAATATATTTATCATTCGTAATAAGATATGATTGAAATTATTTTCCAAAATAAGTTACAATGTTTATATTTAAAAATAAATTCTGAGTTTTAAAACGTTTTATTATGTTGCTTTTCTGTCCTATAATTTTAGTTCAAAACAGAATTTCTAAAACATATAAGAAAACATTTATTAAAAATTAAAAGAAAAAAACGAAGATAAAATTGTAAAAACAACTAAAAATATTATTTTTAATATTATTTATTATTTTACTATTTATATAAATATGAAAGAAAAAATGAAATGAATAGTTAGGTAGTCCCACATCGATTGTGAACAAGAAGGGAATTACTAGATGTTGGTATAAATTCTCCACTAAATTATGATTTTGGTTAAACATGGTTTAGAGGGCATTAAAACTATGTAAACCCACACGATTTTAAAAACGTATCTTTTATAAGTTGTTATACAGTAAAAGTAAAACTCTAACTTAGTTGAGAAATTGAAGTAAAACTCTAATATATATATATATATATATATATATATTTATATATATATATGTGGTCGATCTTATCACAATTTTAATTGGTATCAGTTATTGGCAAATGATTCAGTTAAATTATCAATAATTAAAATGATACAAATAATTTTCACCATTTGTTATAAATGTGACAAATAGTTAATATCATTTTTGTAAGCTTAAGTGACAAATTTAACGTCACTTACAAGAAATGATGAAAAAGTTGCATCGATCGGTTTAATTGATATAAAGTAATAGAGTCATCACTTCCATTTATATAAGTGATGCAAATTTGTTTGTATCAATCAAGAAATGATGTTTAAAATAAAATAAATGATACACCATACCTGGTTTCTTGTAGTGTTTATTTGTGATGTTTAGGTTTTTTCAATTTTAGTTAATTTTCTAAATACTGATTAATATTTTTCTAAACAATCTGACAAAAGAGATGATACATAATAGTATGGTGGAAACAAATGTAGATGAAACAAAACAGTTTCCAAAAGTTTTGTCGTCTAAAGTAGGAAGAAGTCCAACATGAAAATTTGGTATATAAAACAGAACAAAGTCAATTGGCTCTACATCAGAATATGCAATCTTAAGTATCTAATGAAGACAGAAAAATATGTAGTCGTAAGTCTCTAATGAAAAAAGATAAATCATTGAAAATGAGATCAATGTAGAGGGAAAAGTGGTCGAGAACACTGCCATGGTAGCTAATTCCGACATGTAACAGAGCAAGAAGGGATATGAAATGTGATAAGGGGGCATGGGAGAAAGGACGAGCTCCAATGTCATGTGATGAGAAGAAAAAGAAGGCAACCCCACTTTGGGAACTTTGACTCTGGTAACTCAGGATTTAACCAAATATAATGGTAGTGAAAAATTGTAATACATGTGACTAAACTAAAATATTTCAAAATTCGAATGATTATATTTATACTCAAATAATTATATTGATAAAAGTTTTAGACAAAAATCTTGCGCAACATGCGGCGTCTAAAGTAGGAAGAAGTCTGATAGAGAAATTGTTTTACAAAACAAGCTGAATTCAATTGGCTCGACATTAAAATTTGCAGTGCTAAGTCTCTAAGGAAGAAGAATAAATCATTGAGAAAGAGGACATTGCAGAGGGAAAAGTGGCATAGAACAATGCCATGTTGCCTGATTCCGACATGTAACAGATAAATAAAAGAGATGTGAAAGGCGATAAGGAGCAGGGGAGAAGGGACGACCTCTACTGTCACGTGATACGAAGAAAAAAAAGACGGGCATTTTAGAAATTTTAATTTTAGTAACTCATGATTCAACCCAAATATAGTTGTAGTGAAAATTGTATTGAAAAAGTGTTTCAAATATTTCACTAAATTTTGGAAAGATAATACATGTGACTAAATTAAAATATTTTAAATTTCGAATAATTATATTTATAATACTTGAAAATTTATACTAATAAAAATTTTAAATTAAGATCAAAATCTAGTTCAAAAAAATAAACTATGCTTCAAACATCTATGTTTTATATGGTCTGAAGTCCGAGATTTCTACTAGATTTTTATTTTTACTCCGAATCAATTTATTTTTTCAGCTACTTTTGAATCTCAGTTCTGTTATCTAATCATGTTTTCAAATACGTTATAAGATTTAGAAAAGTTCATTTACGTAACCGCAGCGGTTTTAGAACTTTTTGACTGAATATATAAAAGGTAGTAATTAAAATTACGACAATATTTTATGATTAGGAAAAGATATGTAGACAGAGTATAACTAAACCACCAACTCATTCTTCAAGATCTCAAACATGAATGCTTGTTCGGTAGTGGGTGAGGGAAGATTCTTCTTTTCAGGTCAAATTAAAGTTTATAACTTTATGCTTGCATCTTCATGGGTTTTGTTATAAATAAACACATTAATGATTTCGATATAATTGGGATGAAAAAACTTATAGGTATTATGTACCTTCGGTTTACAGACCACGGTAACTTTAAGATAACAAAATAATAAAATGTATCAATTGTACAATCAAAGAGAGATTTATGCGTTTGCGCGGATATAAAATTAAGAATAGAGAATGCTTAATAATTTGCTTAAATTGCATATTATAAATTTAATCAACGAAGATAATAACTCTTTCATTAAAAAAAATTCTGGTAAAAGTTTTCTATCTGCACTCATTTATTTCATATTAGAAAAAAATTTATTATTCTCTTAGATGTTAAATGAATTTTCTTTAAAAATACAAAAAAAAAGAAATTTAAACCTGCCAAAAATATTTTTAATTGTTTTTTATATTAGGGTTTCATGGTTACATCAAAGTAGTTTTATTTAAGATTTGATTTTCTTGGTAAAACTCAAATTTATGATCGATAATTTTAATTTAACTTGACACTTGAATTGAAGGTCAAATTTTATAAGTTATGTTTTACGCACCGACTCCAGTATCTATATTTGCAGAAGAATTTTAGAATCAAACCGTAATATTTCATATTCAAATAATTAAACTCTTCAAATTCTTTATCGCTACATTTTAAAGATTTTGGTATCACATTATCGATTAGATTAAAAGGTATGTTTATGATACGACACTGTAGTAGGGTTACGTAAAATGATTTTAGCACAAAAGTAATGATTATTAATTAAAAAATCGAAAAATAAAATTAATTAATAAAAATTATCCATTAAAAAAATATATTTTTTTTTAATAAAATTTGAAGAAAAAGAAAGGAAGAAACGAAGGAAGAAACGAAGGAAGAGAACTTGGGAGAGATGAGGATGGGCACATGGGCACCACCCAAAACAAAAAGTACATTTAAACCAAAAGCAGTGCATTTAAAGCACAATAAAAAAATAAACCTAAAAATCATCTTTAAAACCTTTTATTCAATTTATTCCTTAGAAGAACTTACAAGAAGTTCACGTGTATGTTCTTACAAAACATTTTTTTTCATATGGAATTTTCACAATAACTCGCTAAGAGACACACGCTACTGTCATTCCTGCATGTGAATAAAAGAAGTTTTGAGAAATTCAACCTATACATGGAAATGTGATGTGTGATATATAACCAATCACGTTTAATTAAATTGGTTATACCTATATTAACACTAGCACAGTGAGTTATCGTCGTCGTGCAGAACATTGCTGAAGTATCAATGTAAGAAATTAATAAAAGAAAAATTGATTCAATCGATGTTATCTCAACTACTTTTTATAGACTTGCGTCTAGTTAAATGCTTACGAACAGATCCAAAATTTCCATTCTACAAAATCTATGGCTTAAAAATTTAAAATTTCGTACATAAACAACTTGTTTCTATTCAGACAAAAAAAAAAACAACTTGTTTCTAAGCATCATTATCAGTTTCTTAGATATTATTTTTTAATTATTTTAAAATAATTAATTAATTAATTTAAAATTTTAATTATAAATTAAAGATATGCCCAATCAGATGTTGCCGCATACTCAATGAGTTTCTTAAGGGGGTTCTCAAACCAGAACCCGTCTCATAAGGCTTACCTACTAGTACAATATTTTTATTATTTAATTTGTTAGAACCGTTATTAGAAACCGTTGGAGGTACTCTAACATATATATGTTTTCATTAGCATCCATTATGTGGGTTTATATATTAGTTGCACATTAACAATATTAACGATATTTGCAAAAACTACTAAATTACATTACTTAAAAACATTTTTCAATTCGACACATACTCATTTTCTTAAAATAATTGCATAACATAAAAGTATTGTCAATTCGACACATATTGTTTTCTTATAATTAATTTCATATGAAAATTGACTACTGTAACACATATAAATTAGACTGGTACATATATGTTTGAGTGTGTAATACTATTAGGGCATCTTTAACTCCACTCTAAATTCTACAACAAACTTTTTTTAAAAGTAAAATCTGCTTCAACCCAACTCTATTTTCAATACAAAAATAGTTTAAATCTATTTTTTACTTTAAATATAGAGCAATTCTATTTTCTACTCTATTTTAGAGTTGAACTTTTTTATTTATAAACTACTCCCTATAATTTTAAGTTATTTTATTTTAAAAGCTATAATAATTTATTTAAATAACAAAATTTTAGAATTTTATAATATCTTTTTAAATATAAAATATAGACATAAAACCATAAAATGATAATAAATAATAATAAAAAACATTAAAACTGAAATTAAAATACATAATATAAATTTAAAACAATAACAAACTGATTTAATGAGTTAATAATCCAGTAAATCGCTTCCGGATCCACCCAAATTATTAAAATACTGTCTAAACGAATCAGGTTGAGGTGGACCAGGTTGAACATATGCACGAAGATTTGGATATGATATCAAGTTCAAGTCTTGGAACAAAAATTTGTTTTTTTCTTAAATTCTTTCAATGCGTAGTTCTTACTTTGAATCTCCAAATGGTGTTGTCTTTGTGCATTTGTCTTCTTTAATTGCTCCAAAAGTAGCTTATTTTCTTCTTCTCCAAAAGTAACTTATCTTTGTTTTGTTATTTTTATGGTTAATTTTAAATATTTTCATAATTTTAGAAGTTTTGAAAAAAAATCAATGGGTTAATTTTGAAGTTTTATAGATAAAGTGTATTATTTAGCAATTAGTAACAAAATAAAAAATAAGAATAAACTTAGAATATTTTTTTTAGAGTGAAAAATATAGTAATAAGTTTGAGAGAAATCTAACTCTATTTTAAAATAAAAAATAGTGCAATATATTGGAAATGCTCTTATGGTTAAAATTGTTATGCATGAAAATCAAACGTCCAGTAAACAGTATTATATATTTCTCTTTTTTTTTCCAGCATTAATTCACTATAGGGTGAAGGTACCATGGTTAAAGTCTTTCCACTACAATTTTAATAATGTTTAGCTATTATAAACGTTAAAATATCTGGTTTCTCTTTTGAAAATTAGTTTGAATTTTAGTTCGAGACTCCTAATTATAAAAATATATATTTCTAAATCAATATTTATAAATTTCCGGCCATTTTTCGTTCTGAGTCATTTTTTTTAATAAGCTTTGTCACGTGAATATTGGTATATAACTATAGATATAGAAAAGAGGAAGCACATTGGTTTTACAACATTCCTGCCTCTGTTCTAACTGCAAGTTTGAATTTTGGTCCGCCTCGAATCATGAAAATGTGTACACATATTTACATAAAGTACTGTTTATACGTCATCAAACCATCCATGACGTCAAAGAAATAAAATATTGGGAATCTTTCTTCTTTTTACTAAAAGGTGTCTACTGGTATATATGAACTGATAGAGGGATGCCAAAAAATAAATTGATTAATACAATTAAGATTACATAATTAACGTAAAATAAAAGAAGCTGAAATTTTTAGTTTCTCTACTTTGAGTTTGAACCAATCAAAATAAAACAAACGGAAAATCAGTATCAACCCAATTACGCTGGAAAAAGAAATAGATAATAAAAATATAATAAATTTTCCAACTACTTTAAAGAAGTGAAAATATTTGCCCCACTTTCACATTTTCTCTTTTTTGTCTTTTCAACTTTTGTATTTCCATCTTTTTGCTAAAAATCAAAACCAATGTAGTTGAGTTTAAGTGTTTAACTACTATAACTATCATTTTATGATTTTTGGTTTATTGCAAGGCGAAAAACATGGATGGTTATTTAGGTGGTTATTTTGTCATAGTGGCATTGGTAGAATTGTTTTGTTAAGTTGGCTGAAAAAGAGGTTACTTCTAAATGGTAATTTATTTCAGCTGAATTGGGAGGATTAATAGCTGAATTTGTGGGGAAAAATCATATACCACTTTTTTTTTTTAATGAATCGGTGGAATTAGTGGAGTTCCACACTATAAAAATCAAAACATAAACAACAAATTAAATCAAACTAGAATAATATATGTGTATACACGCATATTTTGTTTCATCTGCTTTTACTTTAAGTTTTTGTTCATATATTGTTTTCAAAGAGATCATATTTTATTTAATTAACTTAAATTTTAAAAAATATTGAAAAGTGAGTGATAAATATATTAGTTAAGGAAAATGTTTAATCTTTCATAATAAACTATTTTAAAAGATTTTTAAATTAATTTTTATCAAATTTAATTTTACTTTTTAATATATTATTTTTCATTCGTCTTGTCCGGTTGCATTTTTTTAACACGTGAATAGTTATGTATTATGACTTCGAAGTCTTTCCAAAAACACAACTTTTTAAATATGAGTAGTTTGTACTCTTACCATTTCAAAAAATATTAACTTTTTGATATTCATAGGATTTGCATTGTTTTTAGGCTGTTTTATCTAGTTTAGCTTCTTTTCTTAGTTAGTTTTGATACTTTCGCGTTAGTTTTGGTCTTCTTTGTTCATGATCATGCATTCTAAGACTTTAGCTTAGTTTCCTTGCATTTACATGTATTTTGTGTCTCTTATAGGTATTTTGGAGTTTGGCGACCTCTTCGATGGGTTTGGAAAGAAGAAGAATAAGAGTTGTACACTGTAGGAGGTTTGGAGATGCGGAGAAACTCAAGAACAAAGAGAAGACGAGTTGAAGGGATGGACAGCCCGCAGCGGCGAGCTCCAGCGGCCAACTACCACCCGTTAGGTTCCAGCGGTTCTCTGCGTCGGTGAAGTGCCAACCACTGCACATACAAAATTTCCAGAAGGGCCAGCTGCATCAAGCAAGTGGCGGTCGAAAGGCTTCATCGGGTGACTGCATCAGGCAAGTGGCGGTCGATAGGCTTTATCGGGTACCTGCATCGGGTTCCTCACACCCGATGGACATCTGCAAAACATCAAAAACCAGGTTTTGATCCGGTTTGTTCCGGGTTGACCCGGTTTGCCCCTCTTTACTATTAAAGCAACATTATTTAATTTGTTAAGGATCCTATGCTTTGTTTTGAACTCTCTTTGCCACTTTGAGACTTCTATGAATCTTTTAAGTTTTTAATGCAATTCTTTCCTTTTCATTCTTAAGTTTCTTTAATTTTTCACATCTAATCATGATTAAATACATTATCTTAGTGGATCTTTGTGTTTGCTCTATGATTAGTGAGTAGTTCCTTTAGGATCTTTGGGTATGGTAGATTTGGATAGATTTAGGTTGATTCATGATGCTTAAGATTTAGGTTGTTTAATATCCTTGTTCATTAGGTGTTCTTAATGCTAGATTAGCTTTGATCAAGTTAGTCTAGATCATACGTGATTTCATGTCCGGAAAGTGTTTGTGAAAATGCTAATGAATGCTTATTGTGCCTAACCTATGGGAATAGATGATCAGGGTACTCAGTGGTTAGTTAGACTTGTTATTATTGCATATTAGTCTTGTGATTACGGATGAGAATCTTTTTTAATTACTTGATTAGTATAGGGATTAATGCCATAGAAATGGATTAGTCTAGCTTATTGTTCTAAGACCTAAGAATTAGCATTTATAGTTTGAATAAGCATCATGGATTAGTTTGGATTTGCCTTGATCAATTACCTTATCCAAGGATTCACTTGTTTAATTATCTTTTAAGAACCTTTTAGTCTTGTTAGGTGTTTAATTGCCTTGTTTAGTCTTTAAATTGAGTAGTCTTATGCATTGCTTATCTATTGCTTTGGATTGTCACGCCATTCCTCCTGTGAGACCTGCCACGCCAAGAGACGAGCCATGCGTTCTCTGACTCCTTGTCCGAGCAACCCGTCATACTCATTGGGCGACTCTTCCTCCTCTTCCCAATTCTAGAGGTTACAACTCCACTTTGTGGAAATTAATCTCGTTTTGTTTTGATTTTTGTTCTTGTGTTGCGTTTTTGATTACTCCTTCTCTCGAGTTTATTTTTACACTGAGACGGTGTGAATTAAGTTCGGGGAAGAAATGTATTACTAACGTAATGTTTTGATTTGATTTTTCATTTCTTGAGTCGTGCATTGTTAATAGTTATGTTTCGAGAAAAAATCAAAACAAAATTTGAAAAATTTAAAAAACCAAAAAGAAAAATTTACGTAGTGTTGCATTGCATTCTTGCCTTTAGGATTGAGTTTAGTAGCATATAGGGTGCATTTGCATATGAATAGGGGACATAGATGATATAACCTTGTAGAAATTCAAAGTTAGGATTGAACTTAAAACCTTTGGTCATAATTGATTGTTGCCTAAACTCGTCGGAAGTATTAAAAAATCCATGTTTAGACCATTGCTTTTTTTGAAACTCAATGTTTCTTCTTATGGAAGCTTGCATGATTATCACATCAAATCTATGAATTTGAACTTAAATGGATTTAATTTTCTCGCTTAAGGGCATAAAATGCATTTTCATGGGCCACACTCGCGTTTTTTTATCACTTTACCACTCTTCGCTAACCCAAGTGGCTATTTTTCATCTTAGAAAATTGCTCCACTACCCTTAACCCAAGCCATTCTTTCTATCCCACATTGATTTGTTGAGTGAGTCCTCTTCTTGATAATGTTATTCATGTGCAAAAACTTGAGAGTATCAGAAACGACAAGGTCTAATTTTCATTTGCTAGTTCTTGAGCTTTGATATCTAGACTTTAGGTTGGGAATGTTTTAGAACTAGGTGATTAGACTTAAAGTTTGATTTGGGTTGCTGGTGTGGAGATGAGATTGATTTGGATTAGTGGAATGAAAGGAGAGAAAAAGAAAAGGATGAGATGTTTGAAAAGAAAAAGAAAAGGCTTAGAATCAAAATAAAGAAATCTCTTAGTAAAAGATCAAAGATAATAAAGAAAAAAGTATGACTCTAAGTGCTTAAGAAGAAAAGTATGTCTTGTAATTTCCTTAATTCAAAAGGAAGAGCTTAGTATCAAAGAAAAATAAAAGCAAGAGTTAAGAAAGAGTCAAAGTAAGAAGTGTAAAAGAGATCCCCTAAGAGATTATAAAAGTATAAAGAGATGTGGTTGGTGTGGTTGTTCTTGATGGTGTTGTTTAGCTAATAAAGATTTTGTTGGGTGAAGAAGAAAGAAAAACAAAATATGAGCGGTTGTGGGTAGACTTAAGCGATTGTCTTGATAGGAATGGGTAGAACAATGTGACTTAGATCTTGTATGCATAAATTGTTCCCTTCCTTAGATAGATTTTGCATTATGTCTAACATTCCGTTTTGTTTGAGAGTCACCCACTAAATCGTTTCTATACCACCATAAAATCCTTTGAAACCAAACCGATTGAGAATGATTGATATTCCCTTAGCGAGACCGCACAAAACACTTAAATGAATGTTAAAGAGTTGCTTTGATTTGATTGTGGGTTTTTAAGTGAAGAGGTTGAGTTAGGATCTTGTATTGTGATAAATATGGAGAAGTACAGAGAGTATGATGTTTGTTTTTGCAACGTTTAACGATCTTCAAAGACTTTGAGCTGAATCATCTCTTTGATATTTTGTGGCTATGAATCCCCGCTTTCAAACTTCTTTTTCGTTTTGTTCTTTGCTGTTTGCTTGCGGACAAACAAAATAAAAGTTCAAGAGAGTTGATATTCATAGGATTTACATTGTTTTATCTAGTTTTAGATTTTTTTCTTAGTTAGTTTTGATACTTTCGCATTAGTTTTGTTCTTCTTTGTTCATGACCATGCATTATGGGACTATAGGTTATTTTCCTTGCATTTTCATGTGTTTTGTGTCTCTTATTAGGTAATTTGGAGTTTGACGACCTCTTTGATGGGTTTGGAAAGAAGGAGAACAAAAGTTGTACACTGTACGAGGTTTGGAGATACGGGGAAGGTCGAGAACAAAGAGAAGACGAGTCGAAGGGACGGACAGCCCCCAGCGGCGAGCTTCAACGGCCAACTACTACCCGTTAGGCTCCAAAGGTTCTCTGCATCAGTGAAGTATCAACCGCTACACATTTTTGGAAACCGAAACAAACTTAAAGAAGGACCAGCGGGTTATTGCTTCGGGCAAGTGGCGATCGATAGGCTTCATCGGGTAATTCACGCCCGATGGACATCTGCAAAACATCAAAAACCGGGTCAAAACCTGGTTTGTTCCAGGTAGACTCGGTTCGTCCATTTTTACTATTTAAGAAACTTTACCTGATTTCTTGAGGATCTTATGCTTTGTTTTGAACTCTCTTTGCCACTTTGAGACTTGTATGAATCATTTATGTTTTTAATGCAATTTCTTCCTTTTTCTTCTTAAGTTTCATAAATCTTTCACATCTAATAATGATTAAGTACATTATCTAGTGGATCATTGTGTTTGATCTATGATTAGGGAGTAGTTCCTTTAGGATCTTTGGGTATGGTAGATTATAGTAGATTTAGGTTGATTCGTGATGTTTAAGGTTTAGATTGTTTAATATCCTTGTTCATTAGGTTTTCTTAATGTTAGATTAGCGTTGATCAAGTTAGTCTAGATCATAGGTGATTTCATGCCCGAAAGGTGTTTGTGAAAATGCTAGAATGAACTTAATGAATGCTTAATGTGCCTAGCCTATGGGAATAGATGATCAGGGTACTAAGTGGTTAGTTAGACTTGTTATTACTGCATATTAATCTTGTGATTACGGATGAGAATTTTTGTTAATTACTTAATTAGTATAGGGATTAGTGCCATGGAAATAGATTAGTCTAGCTTATTGTTCTAAGACATAAGGATAATCATTTGTAGTTTAAATAAGCATCATGAATTGGTTTGGATTTACCTTGATCAATTATCTTACCCAAGTATTCGCTTGTTTAATTATCTTTTAAGAACCTTTTAGTCTTGTTAGGTGTTTAATTGCCTTGTTTAGTCTTTTAATTTAGTAGTCTTATGCATTGCTTATCTATTGCTTTGAATTGTTTTAGTGCTTGGTACTGTTTAGTTTAAGCTTGTTTCACTTTGCTCTTGTTCCTTTTGTTTAAATTACTTAGGTTGTTAGTAAAAAAACCAAAAACATTATTTTACTTAGCTTAAGTAGTTTCTTGGATTCTTAGTATAGCTATTATATACTTCTTGTAGATTTCGACCCCTTAATACTACAATGACTAGCCATATGCTTGTGGTTGAGTATACATAATGTTAAAACTTAATCTCTATCACTTTTTTTTTGGTCACAAACTTTTTTTTAATTTAAAAGAAACCAGCTATAAAGTTGATTTGGCGAGTACATTTGCATCGCAGTTATTTAAACGGAAAATGAAAGAGAAACTTATAGACTGAAGAGCCGTAGAGATCTCTCGAATGTCTCATAGAAGTCCATAAATTATGTTATGAGTATCTTTCGAATTCAACAACTGGATGAGATGAAGTGAGTCCAAAAATAGATGAATATCATTAAAATCCCGAATCTTCAATTAGCGCATCATACATTGCCCAGGCCTCCGCAGACAAAGCAGAAGAAACATGAGACCGAGAATTAGTCTGAGAAAATTCAATCAATCCATCCTTTGTCTTTGTAATCCAAGCAATACCGCACCTCTTAGTTGTGCAGCTCCAGGCTGCATCTAGAAAACAAGAGTAACTACAAGTCACATTGTCCATAACTGGCGATGATGTCTTGGTTTTCTTCCCATGCCTTATCATCTCCTATACCTTTTGGTACAATTTATTCCGCTGAAAAGACTTGCATTAAACACCAAATTGTTTCTCGCTGTCCATAATTCCCAATAAATCCATGGGAACAGAGATGATGTTATGCCCATAAGAGGAAAGTTGATAATATGTCTAGATGATGAAATAAACTCAAGCAACGAAAAAATATTTCCAACTGAAAATCCTCTAATGGGTACATGTCTCCATACATTTGCTGCAAAAACACAATATTGGAAGACATGTAAGACTGATTCTGAATCCCCACACCAAGGGTAATCCGCAGTTTGAACTATTTTTCTATTTATCAAGTTTTCTCCCACTGGCAAAGAGTTCTTGGCAATTCTCCATAATAAATTTCAAATTTTTAGAAGGGTTTTAGCTTTTCTAATCAGTCCCTGCCAATTAAATTCTTTCTCAACTCCTTAACCTCTGAAGTATATCGTAGACCATATCCTGACCTCATCGTGTAGATACCGTTCTTGACTAGAAGCCATGCTAGTGAGTCTTTTCTCCGTGATGTGCTGATCCGTAAACTCCAAATTTGATCCTCATGATAAGGAATAATTTCTGTTACTTTCTCCCAATCCCACTGACTAGAGTTAGGCAGCTTTAAATCAGCCACCTTTAAGTTTCTTTCGTGTAATGGTTGGGGTCCAATAGCGCAAGTAGGCGTCGATATAGACAGCCAAGGATCCTCCCAACCTCGGATACTACATCCCTCCCCAACTCGCCATCCTAGGCCTAGCTTTAAGATCTCTCGACCAGCGAGAATACTCCTCCAACCATGAGAAATGTTAGATGACCTCTATCACTTTTCAAAATATTTCATCCAAAAAAATATTAACATCGAAGTTCTATGTCTTCTAAGCTTAATTTATGAGTTATTTTGTAAAACATATAGTATCAACAAACTTAATCTTCTTGCTCTTTTTTTTTTGCTTCTTGGTAAACACTCAAAGTAAAAAAGACCAGATTTATAACATACGATAAAACAAAAACAAAAAATCATTTTAAAAAAATACTACACGAGATACTTCTATTGCTACTCTTGATCTTACAATCTCTGCATCCACCAGCATTTTAGCGTAGGTAAATGATGGTCACGTTTTTTATTTACCATAAAATGTGTGGTACTTCTTTTTATGTATTTTTTACAAACACGCATATTTTTAACTGGTACGTAATTAATTTTAA
Source organism: Crucihimalaya himalaica (assembly GCA_004349715.1). NCBI lineage: Eukaryota > Viridiplantae > Streptophyta > Magnoliopsida > Brassicales > Brassicaceae > Crucihimalaya > Crucihimalaya himalaica. The sequence continues at coordinate 1,624,189 of SMJT01000020.1, forward strand.
AAAGATAAAACTTTTGGAAATATTTAAGTGTTGAATTGATAAACTTCCAAAACATCAAACAAATATGTAGTGTAATTAGAAAGTTAGAAAGTTTAATATGTTTAATGTGACTCCATATATTGATGAGGATTATGTTAATTATATGAGAGAAGATGAAGATATTTGACAAGAAAAAAGTTAGTGAAGAGAAAAAAAATGTAAAGAAAGAATGAAGAAAATATTAAAGACATGTATCACATTTTCATGCTGCCATGTGGCATAAAAATGGAGACAATTGGCCATTTTTTATATATAAGATGACTTTTATCTAACTTTTTGTTTTATAAGTTTACGTCTCATATTTAAAAAGAAATTTAAAAGAGTAGACTATTAAAAAAACAAAATTTGATTTATGCTTGATTATATATTATGTAAACTTTTTAAGAGTGTAAATTCATTTTCTCAATAAATTATATAAAGTAAGATGTAAAATTCAAATAACTAACGAAATAAAAAGATAAAAATTAATTAGCTCCGAATATGAGCTTACACCATGTGAATTTTTGTACTATATACTTATTTACAAAAGATATATTGATTATTGAATCTAGTTATTTTTTTCTTTAATATAGCTTCCCAAATGCTAAAAAGCCATAATAAATAGAAAGTTTTTGTAGTTTGTTCTTTTTGTTTTTGATTTGACTTATATATTTATTTTGGATTTGGATTTTTCTAGTAGTTTGGAAGAGGTTTCCTTTATCTTTTTTTTTTTTTTTTGTCAAAATATAATTTAATTTTTTTTCGTTTTTGTTCCATTTCCAGTTTAAGGTAGATATGGTGGAATTGGAGACACACTAAGCTCGTGGAAGTTTAAAAAGTATTGATTGAGAAATTTGTTTCATTTTCTGATTGGAATTTGAAAAACATTTTGATTAAATTTGAATTCTAATGTCTCGTCATCTAATTTGAATTTTTTTTAAAAATAGTTTGACTAAATAAGTAAATACATGCACTATGCTACCTGCATTTTTGTAAAATCTTATTAGTTAAATATGAACATAATTGATTATGTTAATGCTTACTTTATTTTAAATATCTTTGTGTAGTGATGTAAAAATGGGTAATCCAATTTAATCCAATTCATTATCCAATAAGTTGTTTCTTAAATAGGTAATGAATCAATTTAACCCATTAAGCAAATGGGCTGAGTCAAACTATGATCCATTAAATTTTGTGGATTAATTAGTCAAATATATGACTCAATAATCCATTAAATTTAATGTGTTAAATTTCAAACTATCATTATCACCATATCATCTTTATCAACATGCCAAAACATTTCCGCCAAAAATGAGATTGCACAATTGTCTCTAAAATAACACGGTTTCATAAGTTTTCAGCCAAAAACGTGATTCCGTAATTTTCCCTCTAAAATATACGGTTTCACAATATTCCCGTAAAAACTGTGAGTTTACAATTTTTCCGCCAAAACGTGATTCCGTAACTTTCTCGCCAAAAATCTGACTCCAAAATTTTCCTGCCAAAAATAAAGGTTCACAATTTTCCGACTAAAACCAAGATTCCATAATTTTCCTGTTAAAAATGTGATTCTGCAATTTTCCCGTCAAAAACGAAATTCCGTAATTTTTCCGCCAAAAATGCGGATTCAAAATTTCTCGCGAAAACAAGATTCTGTAATTTTCTCGCCAAAAATACGGATTCACAATTTTCTCGCCAAAACGAGATTCCGTTATTTTCCCGCCAAAAATATGGATTCGCATTTTTCCCACCAAAACGTGATTTCGTAAATTTTTCGTCAGGATAATACATGTTTCATAATTTCCCCTCCAAAAATACGGTTTCACAATTCGCAAGAAACTCGATTCCACCATTTTTTCGTCAAAAACTTAATTCCGTTATTTTTCTGCCAAAAATGTGAATTCATACTTTATATCTTTGAAGATGATGGTAAAATGTTTATAGAAAAATTATTGGGTAATGGATAACCCAATTTGACTCATTAACCTATTTCAATACAACCCATCAATCCATTTGACCCATTATTTTCAACCTATTAGGGTTTATGGGTCGGGTTGGGTTGGATCGAGGTATTAGCTTTGACCCATTATGACACCCCTATCTTTGTATATGAGTATTAGTTTTAGGATACACTTTTTGTTTCATTAGTTTTGATTTTGGGATAATATTTTATTTTAGATATTAGAAAGAAATTTGCATTTATATAACTAATTTTGTCTTTTTAGTATTGACATTTTTATTAATATTTCGTATAGTTCACTCCAAACATAATTACTCATTTAACATTGTTTTAGACTAATTATGAATGTAAGCCTTTTTTGGCGTACCATAACTTTAGATAATTAATAGAGAAATATTATCGTTTTTAGTTTTGGAGTATATTTATGTTATTCAATCAGACAATTCACATCCTTTATTTGGGTGTAACTATCATATATTTACGACATGTCAAATAATATATTGCAGTTCGATTCAATTCTAATTGGAGAGTTTAAGAGACTCAAAGCAGAGGAAAACTGGATAGAGAACTTTATCATACAAATCAAATTTTAACCCTAATATCTCCTTATATGTTCGTTATTGAGTTTAAAGAACTAATTCGAAAAGCAAACTGGAAGAAGAATAAGACAGCTAAGCCAGCGATGGAGGTTTCTGCTCGGGAGAAAGCAACAATGTTTTCTATGTTCGTTGAATTTAATGCGCAAAAAACGTTGAAGACAATAGACCCTAGATCTTTCTTCTTCTTTCCTATCTATACGATCAAACTTAGAGTTGAGTGATCAAGATAATAAAGCAAAAAAAAAAAATCACTAAAAAATAAGAGATAAAAACTGGACAATAAACTGATACAAAACAAATTTTAGATGGTAGTTTCACTAAGCAATCACTAAACAACCGTACCGTTATGTTGATGGGGACTTCTTCTATTCATCATTTTCGTAGAAAGAAAATAACATATTTGCATTATTGCAAGAAAAATAATTATAAAGGTTACAATGAGTTTTCAATTTCATTTATATTTTCGGACGTCTAAAGATTAAAATGAACAGATGTAGAGTTACATCGACATGTGTGCTATATGGATGGAATATCATTACTGAATTTTTAGTACTATAGGTGTTAATTTTTTTGTCACAACATAGATCAATGGAAATACATAGGAAAAATCAGTTGTGCATTTTTTATTGAAAAAAACCATCTCCAATTATTATTGAATCATTTTAAAATATCGGGCAAATGCGTTTAATTAAAATTTCAGTGCTATTTCTTTTTGACTTATCATATATATATATATATATATATATATATATATATATACTTTTTTATACTTTATAACTCATATATCAAAACCAAATTATTTTATATATTTATAACATCCTCACAAAATAGATGTGAAAAAGGTATTTAAAAATAATATAAATATAACCAAATATGTATTATGAGTTGATTTGTTAGGTTTTGGCAAAATTATTGAATCCAAGTTCCAAACCGAATTTGACCGGAAATACCTAATTCAAACCTGATCCAAACACTGAGAAATTATAAACGGATAATGTCTTTGAATACTTTGTATCTCGTTTCAGGTTGGATAATAGCCGATAACCGAACGAATACCTAAAAATATTCTAAAAACAAGTATTTAGAATATTCGAATATTTTTGGAAACTTTGGATAATTTGGATATATTTTGATAGATTTGGGTAAACTAACCAATCCAAACCATACTAATGATTTATTACTTCCTATTCTGCTTTTTCCATTCGATTAATTTTGGATATTCCGGATAGTTGTGGTAGATTCGAATAAACAATTTCAAGTTTTTTTAGATTTTTTAAATACTTTCATATAGTTTGTATAAATTCGGATAAATAGTATTCAAACTAAAATGCATCTATAAAAATAAGGTATTTTTGTTTTCAATTTAACTATTCGAACCCTAAAATATTGAATCAAACTCGAATCAAAATTTAAAAATAATCTTCATTTCAAAAACTTAAATCTGAGATTCAAAAAGCTTGAATCGAACCCGAATGGATAACGAATATCCAGGCCTAATCTGATCCGTACGAAGTTTGGGTGAACATCGATGTATGTTATGATAAAGGATACGTCTAATCAGTGTATTTGTATTCTATATATATATATATTATCGAATTAAAAACTAATGACGAATAGAGAGCGACGGAGTTTGTCTTGGTGTGCAAATAAAGTTGCATTAGAATGCGTCTTGAAGTTAAGCATGTATCCAATTCCAGATCCTTAGAAAACGACATGACACACATACATCATTTTGATCGTACATCTAATTTTTACCATGTAATTACATATAGAGGTTTCTTGTGGTGTTTACGAAGAATAGCCGATTTCAATTCAAACTATCTCCATCATGAACATATATACACGTACATAGTGGGTGGTGGTTTAGTGGATTAGTTCAACTCCACATGAGAAGAATGATTTATGCCTAAACATAATATTATCAATGGATGGTCACGAGCACTGGAGAGAAAAAAAACATATATAGACGAATAATATCATCATGTCAAATACTACACAGCAGTTAAGATGCAGTGTACATTCTTATACAAACTATGATAATTTCGTCGAATTTTGGATTAACTAAAACAGTGTATATCAACTAGTTAATAACTACTGAAATGATATTGACTACGGTAAAGGGACGGTGACTTGGAAAAAAACCTAATCGCCTAAACAACCGGCGTTTACATGTCCTTAATTCTACTTGTTTATTTGTTTCTGTTATTGATCGCTCAATCGTTGTGTAATTTATGTATAAATTAGAATAACTAATACTATTCGATGTAGAAGAAATATTTGTGTCGGTTGATTTGTTTTTTTTCCAATGAAATTATTGCACAAGCCAACAATGGGAAAGAGAGTTCAAAACACGTACGTACCATTACAAAGAGATGTGGCAACTTGAGCACCTTTCCGTCTTTTTTTTCTTGGTTAGACTAGTCTACTGATTTATTATGTCGATAAATTTTATTCTAGTTAGATTATTTTTCATCGTTTCTACTTACTAGTTAGATTAGTCTTCACCACAATCATTGCACAATTTATCGTAAACTTTGTTGAGAACTAAAAGATTAATCAAAAATAAAATCAACATATCCGATACAAAGACTCTGAATAGAGAAAGCGGATCAAACGGTGCGGATCTAGCGGTTCAAGCGGATCAGGCAGATTAATTATGGATCTAGCGGTTCTGGTGGATCAAGTGCGGATCAAGCAGTTCAAAATATATTGTTGAATAGGAAAAGCGGTTAATAACATATATTTAAATAAAATTTGATATAATAACTATAATTATGTTTATAAATTAAAAAACAATACATGGAGTAAAAAAAAAGAATTTGACATCAAATATTTCAATTTTCCCCTAACATATCTGCAATCTCTTCTCTGATGTATATCATATGATTTCCTGCAGCTACCTCTAATGTTTCAATGTCGCCTAGATCAGTTTCAGATTCTGTGTTATCAAACTCAACATGTTCCATTATTTCTGCAAAATCTTCATCTGAAAAGTTTGAAATTCTTATAAAATTATGCAGTCCCATTGTAGCCATTATCACTCTTTTTTTGTACTTCAATATTATATCTAGAAAACACAAAAAGAATCCTCCATTTTTTTTTTCCAAACTCCAAACGTCCTCTCAATAACAGAACGTAATGATGCATGTCATCGATTAAACAATTCTTGCTTATTTCGAGGATGATGACCATTGTTGAACTGCTACATATGGTACCGAACAACCATGTTACGTGAAGATCTATAGGGAGCAAAAAAAACCCTGTTTATTTAGATATCCTTATTAGCCAGAGGCAAAGGAAATTCAGCGTCATTATCTTGCGCCATCGTTAGAACTGTTGTATCGTGACAAGATCCTAGTGCTCCATTCCAAATATATGTGAACAACATATTCAAATCACAAATTGCCATGATGTTAAACGATGTTCTTCTGTGCCGACTCCAATATATTCCTTGTAATTCAGGTTTCACCTTTAGGCATACATGAACTTCATCCATTGCTCCAACAAATCCACTAAGAAGGGCCAATATTTTGAGTCCATTAGAAGTCTGTCAAGAATCCTGAGTAAATCTTGTCTTCTTGGAGATATGATAAAATCACAAGCACGTAACTCAGTCGCTGTAAGCACTTCAAAGAATTTCCTTTTCACTGTTTCTTGAGTTCTTTCGAATCGCAATCCAACATCTCTTTGAACTTCATTGTGTCCACATATTCGTAGAAATATTGCCACACTTTCTTCAATGCTAACATTTAATGTTGGCCGTAAACCATAATTTGTTTCTAGGTTATCACATAAGGTTCTAAAACAACCAAGTGACATTCTTAGTAGTTGAAGACAAGCATCATGATCTTCTTGTAAGCGTCGCCAAATATTCCTCCACCCCAAACCATTATCTGTTTGTACTGGTCCTCTTCCAAAATATCGATTGTAATAATGTACTGATGGTTGAATTATCAACTCCTCAAATTGCTTGTTTTCCAAATTCTATAACTCAATTATTTCCTCATAACTTAGAAAGCGGAGTCCTTGTGATCGGAGCTGGCATATACGAAAAAACTAACATTTAAGAACATGAAACTAAAAATAAATTTAGATAAACGTCATTAGATAAATAAAATCATAATTAACATGAATGAAAAATAAATAATAACTAAATGATTTTATAAAAAAAAAATGAAGTCAAACAAGACAGTGTCACCAAAAACAAAGTATATGCGCTACTAATCTAATTTTCATCGCATGAGTCGCTTTGATGAGTTTCGTTTAAATTTGGTCTTTGTCGTGTTCTCAAAATGTTGAATAATCCCCCTGCTCTACGTCTTTGAACGGTTTCTGAACTAGAAAGTGGTGTTTCCTCTGTAACTCTTTCTTGAGCATTTGTTCTTGTTTCCGTTTGAGTTCTTAGTGCAAATCCGTGTTGCACATTTGTTGGTGGATCCCATTGTGAAGCACTCGATGATGAACTCCACTGCAGAACATTTGATGATGAACCCCAATGTGAAATATTTGGAGGTGTTCACCATTGTGGATCACTTGGTGGTGAACTCCATTGTTGTGCATTTTCTTATGTACTCCATTGTTGAGCGATTGGTGGAGTGCTCTATTGTTGAGTGTTTGGTGTTGTTTCCCATTGTTGAGCGCTTGGTGGTATGCCCCATTGTTGAGTGTTTGGTGGCGTTCGCCATTGTTGAGCGTTTGTTGGTGTGCCCCATTATTGAAAAGGATTACCCCATTGGCCACTTGTATTACCACCAGAAGATGGACTACCAGAATAAAAACTACTTGAACATGGACTTCTAAATTTTTTTCTTGAGCTTAGACGTTTTCCAACACGTTCATCATCGCGTGTAAATCCCGTTAAAGATCGTAAAAAGTGTATCTTATCTTCGAAGGTGTTGTCAGCTCTATCAATGAAATACTTACACCAAAATTCGTCTTCTCGAAATGCTTGGATGCATGCCCAGTAAAAATTTGTATTCTTCGGTAGCTCCATCGATTCAAATATCTTCACAGCCACATCAAAATCGTTGTAATCTTCTTTGTCAAATGGGTTTGGACGTAAACTTTGGCATTGAAACTCTCTAAATCCAGTCATTGTCTCTGTTAGGGTTGTCTCTAATGATTGCTTCTTACGATTTCCTTGTGAACCACTTCCAAAAGTGACTCGTGAGTTTCCCGCAGATCTTTGTGAAGTACATGAACGTCTTTCTCTACCTCGTTGTTGAACTCTAGACCAAGAAATTTTTATCGGATCAACTGTTGAAGAACTATGTCTTATATGTTCATGGGTAAACTCGTTCAAAGGACGTGTTTCATCATCAATGTTAACACGATACACCTCTTCGTTTTCTTGTGTCTCTGGAACTTGACTGTATGGCATTTCATTACCATATGTTTCTTGATCCATCTCGTCTTCAATATTAGTTGCACCTTCATTCATCATTTCTTCTCTTCGCTGGTTGACAGAATATTGATTATGGGATTGGACATTGTATAAAGAGAAACAACGTTGCATCACATCCCACAGCTGTGGCGGTTTTCGTTTAAATGATTTTACAATTTTACATACCTGTTAAAAAATTTAGTAATTATTGTTTACTTAATTTGACTATTCAATTTTAAAAATGAAAAAGATTATGACTACTTACTTCACGATCTTTCCACCATGATTGAGATGCATCAATCTCAAATGTGATAGGATCAACCATGATGCCACTAGAATCCATAAGAGCCAGATACTACTTGTACTTCTTTTTCAACTGATCAAGTTTTTCTTTGAAAAACTTATACGTTATATTAACACCAAACTCCTCGTTGAACTTTTTAACCATAAATTCTTTACCCAAAGTTGTGGGGTCTTTTAAAAGGTAATTATTCATCATAATCGCTTCATCATACATCTCAAAAAATATTCTTTCTCGGATAGAAGTCCATTTAAAATTATATGCGCCCTACATGTTATTAAAGTTCTCAAAAATTTATTTTATTTAATTATAACTGCACTAAAATTATAAAAATAAATGTGAACTATTTATCCGTGATGATGTTTCTGTGGGGACACTTGTATTTTCTTGGACTGAAATATTTGTATTTTGCCGGCGGTTAGACAACATATCTACAAATTTAAAAATGAAATTAGTAATATTTTTTATTTTAACAACAAATAATTATATTTATCCATAAAACAAAAAATCATATATTAAGTCAATATTAAATATTTCATTGTCACTAAATTTTGATCATACAAATACATATGTATTAAAATTGACTAATTTAATTATTGTTACTTTTACATTTACAATAATGTACAATTATCTATAAATAATAACATACCATCCATAAAAAACTATAAATAATATTATGTATTTTATAGTTACTTAACATAATATGCATACTTAGAATTATTTAATTTGCATGTTTATAATATATAACGACAATGTTCATATTTTTTTATTTTAAATGAAATATATGTATTTTGCTTGAAAAACTGATTAATTTTTTTTCACTATTTTTCTCAGTTTTTGTTCAAAGTTTTTATTATTAATAAAAATAAATCAAATATTACAATTTATGTTTTTAGAAATAAATATAAATATCACTATAATTTATATTTTTAGAAATAAATATAATTATTACTATAATTTATACCTCTTACATTGCTATGTAAATTAAAATTAATGGTTTATCTTAAATTATTTTACTAATTTCACCAAACTACTATATTACAAAACATAATCATGCAAAAATTTATAGAGTTTAGTATAAATATTATGTTTTGTACACACTTAAAAAATATTATACAAATATTTAGAAACCTAACTATATTTATAAATCTAATAATTATGTTTATTACAAGTTTTTAATATATTATTATAGTGAAATTCTACTATAAAACATATATATATATATATATATATATATAATAAAATTACATTATATACATACCTTTGATAGACTATGATGAACCTGATTTGATTTTTTTTTCGTGGTGAGAAATTTTTTTTTTCTCTCGGATGTTTATATCAAGTTTTGGAAACTCTTTCTTTTATAATGTTCATATGCATATATTTTATTATATCACTTTTTGAAATGTGTGCAGATAACAAAGAATAGTGTCGTTTTCTTGGTTTTGGTGGCTCTCCGTCCACCATCAGAGCTCTTACTATTTTATTCTAAAAACCAAAATAAATTTTTAGAAAATGAATCATCGATATATTTATTTTTTTATTTTCTACTAAAATGTTGAATGAAGAATAGTAAAAAGTCCATCTACTCAAATGGTTCATCGATTCTTATCCTACTTTCCATTTAAACCCAAAATCTTTAAAAATTTTGAATACATAGGTTTTGAATGGAGATCCACTTTCCATTCGAACCCAAAATCTTTAAAAATTCTAAATACATAGGTTTTGAATGGAGATGAAACCGTATGTCAAACTCATATCTTGAAGATAATTTCAAACTCCAGAGAGTGACAAGACCCATACTGGCCATACACTCATAAATGCAAATGAATGTCGATGTGATAGAACCGATGTATTTCGTGTGAACGATAGAAACCAAATCACACATATATATATATATATATATATATTAATAAAATATACAAGTAATAAATAGTTAAACGTACGTGTGCATAGATGGAGACCAGAAGAGGAATGTCCACCCACACGCGCAAATAATAAATATATGCTTTTCTCTGCGCATCACTGAAAATTGAAGTGGGATAATTAATGGAATATATAAATGTTTTTTATTTTCAAGAACTTGAAATTATTGTTTGGAGGCATTTAATTAAAAGCTGCAATGTATATCGTACGTTGAAAATCTCCAGTTGCACGAGGGCCTCTTTTTGTCCCCTTATGCGCTATTCCATTTTTTCTCTCTCTCGTATTATTTCCCATTTTTGAGTGATTAATGCTTTTAACTTATTTAATGAAATTTCATATATAAAAGACAGACATCATCCCAAAAAAAAGTAACAAATAATATTAATATATATATATATATATATATACCCATGCGTATAATGCATCCAAAATAGACTGTTGATTGGTTGGTCTTTTTATTGTGTTGGTGTTCATGTTCATGCATTTGTGTGCATAAAAAAAGATACTTTATCAGCTGCTGTTTCAAATTTATAAATCAATACTGATACATATATAAATCCATGGAAAATCTTTATCGAGTAGATAAATTATTTTATTTGTTACAGAGTTTCATGTGAGTAATAAAAAATCAAAGCTTACAGTTGATTTAATATGCGTACCATTTCAACCAAGATACGATTTAAATCGTTTATAAGATATCCAATAATTGTATCAACTCAAACCGTCCTCTTTTTTGGATGGATATTAGAATTTGTAACGTTTGTATCCATTTATTTACTTCAACAAAAGCAAATTAACAAGAAAATTCATGTCAAAAGTAACAAATTAGAAGAAGTTGTCAATGTTTTCTTCTCAAGTTGAAGGTCACTGACGGATCCAATTTTTTTTTTTTTTTATCAGAGTCAAAATATAACTAAAAATGAATTGATAACTTCTTCTCCAAATAATTGTAAATAATGTAATGTTTTTAAAAAACACAAATTAGGTTCAATTACGGATGTTAAAATATGCGCCTCGTACCCATTTAGACCCACCTTATTTAGAACCTAACTCATTTAGATCCACCATATTAAGAACCCAACTCATTTGGACCCAAAATCTGTTTAGACCCATTTAATTTTGAGGTCTATTAGAGACTTCCGTCTAGACCCAATTAAATTACTCTAACCCATTTAGACCCGTTTAAACCTATTTAATATTATCTTTAATAATTTGTTTTTCTGTAATATATATTCATAATTATTATTGTTCAACACAAAAAAAAGTTTGTTTTGTTAACATGTAACTTTTAATTTATTTAACTTACGTGAATTAGCATATCATATAATATTTTATATATTATATAATTAAATAAAACATAAAAAGCAATAAAAAACCAAAAAAATATAACGAATATTTTTAAACTAAAATTCTGAAAACATGATAAAACTATGTTCTTTGTGGAAAGAACAGTATTTCAACAAACCCAACTTCATAAAATAAAAATATTCAAAACAAAAAACTTATAATTTAGTGTGTATAAAAAGACAAAAAAATAATATAAACGGATCTAACATGATACCCTCTTAAATTGTCAAAACCCATCTAATATATAGATTTAAATAGAAAAACTCATATAACTTAGATTAATAAATAAAACTAAATAGATTTTTATTTTAATAAAAAGGCTATTTAGATCTGTGAACTTAATACCCATATTAACATCTCTAGGTTCAATATTTATGAGTCAGACGAACAAAAAACTAAAAGAACATGTATTGGAGTCAAAAGACCGAAAACAAGTAGACAATATATCATCAAAGCTAAAGGTTATAACACAAATATGTATTCTTAGTAGGATCAACTGCCTAATTTCGAGCAGTATGTTGAAATGCTGCTATTGTATATTATTGTGCAATCATGCCGGTGATGATGGAAGGAATAATTTATTTTTTCTTATAACGTGGTCTAATAGTTATTTGTTTTCTACTAAATTAATGTTATTTTTAATATATTTGGTACATTAAATTGGAAATAAATGAATTTTTTCAAATTAATTTCTATTTTGATTGACGATTGATTTTAAATCTTAAGAAAATTTTTTTCACCAAAGAATCTTAAGAAAATCCTAAAGATGAATAATATCTCTCCGACTATAAATATATACCTTTACTCTATCATAAAGACATCTTAATTTTTTTTTTAAAAAAAAAATACATAGAAAATAAATTATAAGCACGAAGAAAAAAAATATAATCTTCTAAATTAAAAAATCAAAACTTCAGAAAATCGTCATAAAAAAATCTCAACTATAATAAATAATGTTCAAAAGATTTAAGATTTATGTAAATTGCACTTACACATAACCCACATATGTGCTTCTAATTCAGAATTTGATGGAAAAAGGCTTATGCGTAAATTTTTAATTTCTATAATCACTTCTCATGATATTATGAAAGCAAGACGAGCCAAAACTTAAAACAAATGTTTGTCTCCTTTAACGAGTCATTTATATAACAACGATACCTTATATAATCCGAAGTCCAAAAAAGTTACATATTTAGTTAACTTTTCCAATTTTTGCCCTTTGACGTGTGTTGCATTATTCCATACTAGAGTTTCACTCTATGATATTTTATCATCTATTACGGATTTCTGTCTATATTTGTGAAAACTTTGTTATTTCTAACTTTTATATATACCAAATAATTCATAAAAAACTATGGTCATGATTTCTCCATGGTAATTTCCAGAATAAATAATCTAACTTTGAATAAACCTATTCGATTAGGAACTATCAAAAATCGTTGAAGATATAGTAAATAGAACCATGTTTATAATTTTAGAAGACAGGAAAATAATCAAAATCAACTCAAACAATTTGAAAAATGAAATTTCATACATAAATTACGATACAATGCATTTTCAATCTAAACTGTAATAAAATTCAAATTGTATACATGAATTATTGAACGTGAACGAAAACCAACTTTGACCTAGACGGTGTTAGTGTAATGTTAAGTTTTGATGACTAAGACGTCATTGTACGTTTGACGTGACAATTGATTGGTTCAAAACAACGTCTTTTTGGTTGTGGTGCATACACAATCTCAAAACGACGTTGTTTTAGATATCTTGAATATTTATTTTTAGAAAAAATTAATAAAATTTAATCTAAAAAAAAGAAGATATATGAAAAAAGAATTTTCTTTTTCTTTTCTCCTTCTAATTAAATGAAAAAAAACTAAATCGATCACAACTTTGAAATCTAACGTCTCTAACTTATCGGAACAATTCATCACCACCTCTTTCACTCGCTTCTCAAAGCACTCACCCACTACTCTGGTAAACTAAAGCAGCTAGTTACGATCCAACTAGAGATAAAGAAGTCAAAAACAGTCACCACCACTAAGCTAAACCTGATCTGATTTTAAAATTTTTATTAAAATTGAATCAGATTTTAAAAATTATAATAAATTTAATAATTTAAAACAAAGTTGAATTTTAAAAATTGTCTTTTCTAAGAATAAAATATTCTACCTAATCAAACCAACGTCATTTTGAGCCTATATATGCGCTACTACCAAAACTACGTCGTTTGAACCATAAATTGCCACGTTAAAAGTACACTGGCGTCTTATTCATCAAAACTTAACAGTTGATTAACATTGTCTAAGTCAATGTTAGTTTTTGATAAAGTTTAATAATTCAAGGATTGAAAAATGCATTTTATCATAAATTAGATATGAAATTTCATTCTGTAAATTATTGGGTTGATTTTGACTATTTTCCTTTGGAAGGCATACAACAAAGCATGATTAATTGTTTTGCCGTTTGATCCACACCTCACAATACCTCACACAATAACTATCACAATTTACTCCTCTATTTTCTATTAGTTACCGATAACCAATCTTTTAGATTGTCATGTAAATTTTGTATTTTCACATAATATTTTAATTTCCAACCGTACGTTTCAGATACTATTATGTTATGTTCTAATTTAACAATATCTTTTTTGGACTTTGTAAAATTCCAGCATATAGTGTTCTCCTTACAAATTTACTAAATTGGAATGCTTCAGATCATTGAAATAAATAAATAACCATAGGTCTAGCCGAGGGAGAGCTAGTAAGACTTTCTGATTTGTACTGAGTCATTTTTTGATATTTTTTTCAAAAAAGCAGAGTTACACTCATTTATAATTATAGATAAATAAAAAAAATTTTCTCTCTCCCCGAGAGGCGACGAGTTTGGCGATAAGAAACCCTAGATCTACATCTCTGATTCACTAATTCCAATCGAAAACCTCAAAAATCCTCCTCTTTAGATATATCCGTCTCCATTAGCAATCTATCCAGGCAAGTTAGAAATCGATTAAAGCAAAATCTAGATGTAGGAGAAGTTCTTTTGTCTGAAAAAGTTTTAGGAAAAAGTCTTTGAGTATTACAAGGGAGAGATCAGAGTCAACAACCATCGGAAAGGAACGACTTCACTGGAAAATATTGACGATCTAAAGGCCATTCTTCTCCAAATCTGAAGTTCTCGATCCTCGTCCATAAAGTAGAAAGTTCAGAAATCGTTTAAGGTGAGATTTTCAAAGTAAAGGGTTTTGTAGCTCTTTGCAGTTTAAGAGAGGTCTTCGCGGCGTTGTTTTTGAGGTAAGTCAGCTTAGTGCATTAAGGATCAGCCGAAGAGAACGATGAGTTATTTCATTAGTAAACGGGAAGAAGAGATGCTACAAAAATTGAAAGAACGAGAGGAGGTAAACTTGGAGGATGTGATAGAGGTAGATGACCTAAACATCTAGTATACTATTGAAGAACACCTCTCAAGTGTGATTGTCAGGATCTTTAATATAGATGCACTAAAGGTCCCATGAGTGGTGGAAGCCCTACTAAGCATATGGGAGATGGAAGGCCGAGTAAGTTGAATAAGAGTGGGAAATAACAACAAACAATTCATCTTCAACTCTAAAGATGATATGAACAAAGTTTTAGAAAAATCTCGGCCTTCTAAAACCGAATGTTGAAGATCAACCCCAAAATATCAAGAAGAGAGAGTTAGGGTCAAAACCCACTCTCAAAAGAAGAAAGCTTAGGTCTTATTACAACATAAGAAGAGTATTTATAGAAAAATGTATTAAAGAGTGTTTTTGGTCTGGATTTCCATTTTATCGGTCCTCTTTTATCGGCCATATGACCGATAGAAACGTCAACAGAGAGCTTTCATGCTCGGATGCATCCTCCTTCGCAGCAGAATTGATATATGTCCACTAAATCGGCGGTAACTCCTCTAATACAACCCAGAATGAGTTGAAACCACTTCCATTAGAAAGCTTACTCAATTTCCTACAACGTTGATGAAGAGCTCCAAAGCTAAATCCAAAGGGAAGGCTTCCATCCGAGTCAATCTTCCAGACATATATCCTCGATGCTTGATCTTTGATTTTATCGGTCTAGTTATATCGGTCATGTGACCGATAAAACTTAACTCCTGGAAGCATGACTTCATCTTGAGTCGCCTATGATTTTCTCGGTCTGTTTTATCGGTCCAGATGACCGATAAAACTCTTCTTTCACCTCTTTGAGCTTCTTCTTCATTCCTAGACCTCGTCTTAGCCATCCGTTGGCCGTCCAAACTTCTTAACACACCAAAACACCTAAAAAAGGCCAAAAACCACCACACAAGACACATATATACATCCTAGGACTCTAAAATGCAACTTAAAGCTAAATGGGACACTTATGTACAAATATGATGCATAAATGTTAGAAATGCACACAAATCAATCTTAAAAACTAAGGAATAAACACCTAAATCTAGCATATATCACACTTCACCTTATATTCAATCGTATCTCCATCAGACTTCTGAGGGGTAAGAGTCACATGGGTAGCACTCTCGATTCTCTTGTTCTTCACCTTCTTTGTTGCCTTAGCCTTTTCGATGTCTTTCTTGGTGATGAGAGGAGCACCATCTAAAAGATCTATGACAGTTGGCTCATCATAAGGTTCGTCCAATATATGTCTGAAATATGTCCGAAACATGTTGGAGACATGTCGGGCTGGATGGCGAGCCATGAGTGGCTGCCTTGGAGCCCAAGGGAAAGGCTTCTAGAAGATACACACATGTTTGCATGAGGGAGAACCTTGGTCCCCAAGTTTTGGAATGGGTGGACAAGTGTCGACCGAGTGCTAGGGAGAGGACACATGGAAGCGCCATGCACAAGGCATTTGCCTATAAATAGAGAAGTGGGGGTGCTCTCATTTTACACACACCAAAGAGCATTTTAGAGAGAGAAAGAAGAGAGAAGGGAGAGCTTACCTTTGCCCGTTGCCAAAGAACAAGAATCAAACAAACATAATAGAAAGATAGAGTGAAAAAATCTTCTCTAGAGTGGCATGAATGTTGAAGATCAACCCCAAAATATCAAGAAGAGAGAGTTAGGGTCGAAACCCACTCTCAAAAGAAGAAAGCTTATGTTTTTTTTACAACTTAAGAGTGTTTATAAACTTAAAAAAAATGGACTGGGTTTTTATCGGTCAGTTCTATCGGTCAAATGACCGATAAAACCATCACCTGAGAGCTTTCATACTCGGATGCATCCTCCTTCGCATCAGAATTGATATGTGTCTACTAAATTGGCTGTAACTCCCTTAATACAACCCAGAATGAGTTGAAACCACTTCCATTGGAAATCTTACTCAATTTCCTACAACTTTGATGAAGAGCTCCAAAGCTAAATCAAAAGGAAAAGCTTCCATCCGAGTCGATCTTCCAGACACATATCATCGATGCTTGATCTTTGATTTTATCGGTCTAGTTATATCGGTCATGTGACCGATAAAACTTAACTCCTGGAAGCATGACTTCATCTTGAGTCGCCTATGATTTTCTCGGTCTGTTTTATCGGTCCAGATGACCGATAAAACTCTTCTTTCACCTCTTTGAGCTTCTTCTTCATTCCTAGACCTCGTCTTAGCCATCCGTTGGCCGTCCAAACTTTTTAACACACCAAAACACCTGAAAAAGGCCAAAAACCACCACACAAGACACATATATACATCCTAGGACTCTAAAATGCAACTTAAAGCTAAATGAGACACTTATGTACAAATATGATGCATAAATGTTAGAAATGCACACAAATCAATCCTAAAAACTAAGGAATAAACACCTAAATCTAGCATATATCAACTCCCCCGGACTTATCTTT
Organism: Crucihimalaya himalaica; assembly: GCA_004349715.1. Classification (NCBI taxonomy): domain Eukaryota; kingdom Viridiplantae; phylum Streptophyta; class Magnoliopsida; order Brassicales; family Brassicaceae; genus Crucihimalaya; species Crucihimalaya himalaica. Next base: position 1,641,574 of record SMJT01000020.1, read on the forward strand.
TGCTTGTCCTCAAGCAAACATAAGGAAAATTTCAAGGAAGAGGGTGGAAAGTCGGATCTCATATCCAAAAGAGAAAAACCAAAGGCTTAACCTCAAGGTCCTTTAACCAAGAGTACTATGATGCTCAAGTCAACCCTACTCCTTAGAGCTTATTCACACTTAGCACAATTCACCATTCACTCAATGCATCAAAATCCATGTGCAATCCTAGTCTTAACTCCTTAACATTCATTCAACACATAAGATGAATCTTGCAATGTACATATCAAGTAATCCCACTTTTGGCTAGGAAGAGAAAGGTTTAAAATCATTTACAAGAGAAGGCTCATTAAGATCAAAGGTTCTCTCAAGAAAAGGAATGAAACTTTATGCAAAATACTAAGAGTCAAAAACAATTGGGGCATACAAGCATTGAACTTTCATCTACCCATCCCCTTGTTTCCTATTGACTATCCTCATGTAAGTTTCATCCTATTTTACCCAAATATAAAGGCTCTTTTAGCCTATCTACCATCTCTTTCATTATTTTCTTCTCTTTCTCTAGAGAATTCTTTCTTCTTTGATCACATTGATGTTTGATTTCCAATCACTTTTTATTCAACTAGCTCTTTCATTCAGTCATCTTTAGCCACTTACTCATCATTTAGACATTAGATCTTTAGTCTTTCTTACCACTTAGAGACTATACTCATTTGCATTTAGAGCTATCATTCATGAACCAAACAAACAAAATTTTTGAAATTCCCTTTTCTTTCTAATTTAGAACAACACCCTTAGAGCCCATCCTAACTATCCAAATTCTAGCTCAACGAGGTAAGAGCTAGTTCTACAAGAAAGTTCATTCCTTGTCGTTTTCAAAACTCAACATGTTTTGCTAAGATCATTCAGGAAAAGACCTCACAAACGCACACAAGGATAATAGGCTTGAAGGAAAGGCTTAGCTAGGGTGTGGTGAACCACAAAACGGCTATTTGGGTCAACAAGAGAGTGGTAAAAAGGAAAAATATAACCCAAATATGTATGTTCTATCCATGGGCTTAACTCATCAAAGTACAAAGCAAGATAATTGAAGATCACGTTTAAGTTTAAGTTCATTGGAGTTAAGATCTATTCATGCACATTTCAAAATCGCAAAGAGGTTCAAGCTAATCGAAACAAGAAGTGAATACATCATAGTCTTTTCAAGATGGTTCAAGCATCATATCACTCTTAGAAAGGGCCTTGATTTTAAGTCTAAGCTTAAACTCTTTACAAAGAATTCTAATCATTGATCCTATGCATATGCAAATGCAAACAAAGATGATACTAGAATATACTCAATCCTAAAAATCATATAAAACATGAGAAACTATATGATGCAAATGTTTTTTTTTTGTTTTTCAGTTTATAAAATGCATGACCTATATATAATGCAAGACTCGATCCGTATCAGTTGGGTTTCTCCTCTGATTAAACATAGTTTCTCTGCCCCCAATCTGACTTCGGTTAGTCTTAGTTTTAGGTCTGCCTTCAGGAGGTGCTGTATCGCGTCTAGACCTTCGGACAGATGCTCCTACGTGTCCCTTACCTTTAGCAATACGGATAGCTTCAGAGGGAGTTGGAGTATGTGAAGACTCTTCTCTGCTTGCACTAAGATCCTTCAGGATACCACTAATCTGAGTTTCAAACTTGTCATTAAGCTGTTCAATCTGCTGCGTGAGTTGGGTTGCTATGGCTTTATTCGAATCTTTGATTTGTTGAGCCATGGTTCGATTTAATGCTTCCATTGCTTCAGCTGAAAGCTCCATGGTGCCTGGCACAAAATATAGAGAACTTGCAGTAAACTGTTCTAAGTGAAAGAACGAAACAGAAACATAACTTAACCCTAGCAACAATGAAACCCTAAGATGATAATCAAACAATTCGATGCAAGCAGCACAACAGTCGATAAACCCTAGTAACCTAAGCAGCAAAAATCAAAAACACAAATCAAATCAAATATGGCGATTTAGGGTTAGAGATTCTCAGCCTTTGGTTCAGAGTTGGCTCTGATACCACGTGATAAGGATCTCCCTAGGACAACTCTGATCTGAGGCTGATGATGGATGATGATGCAAGTACGGGAGCGTGAGACGACGTGGGATGAAGGCTAATCGCTGACTCGAGGTGTGGACTCGAGTGGTGTGATCGAGCGAAGGCGGGCGGCTAAGCTCGAGTGGATGCTCGAACTAAGGTGATCGAGTGAGGAACGGGTGCGATCGGATGGTGCGATATCGACTGGTTCGAGCCTGGACTCGAGCTAGGGAGTCGAGCTGAGGACTGGATGCGAGCGGATGGTGCGATGTCGTCTGGCTCCAGCCGGGACTCGAGCTAGGGGGTCGAGTTAAGGAATGGATGCGAGCGGATGTGGATCGAAAGAGATGAATGATCGATGGAGGAGAATAGGATGTAGAGTTTCTAGGTCACAAATTGTATAAGAAACTCGGATTCGAGGAACGCATTCAAGGAATCAAGATGAGGAAGAAAATTCGATATTGCACTTGCATTAAACTTCTTCACTGCCTAAAACAAAACAACGACATCTCCTTATATAACCCTAGGGAGAAATCGCAAAACCCTAAAAGAAATAAACAACAAGAAGTTCGAAATAAAACAACAAAGCGTTTGCAATTTAAATAAAACAGCGAGGCGTCCCTTCCCACAGGAACCTAAGTGGTGCGCCTCAAAACTACTAAGTACAAACCATAATGACTTGCACATTATGACCCAATAGCAACGACTCCTAAGTAACTCAACGTAGCGATTCATCTGCCTCATTAAAAACCATGCTGAGAAAACCCATTGGGACAAAACTCAACAGGGGAAAAAGAGTACAGACTCCTCACCTTAAGTCACCTAATTGTCATTACCGGGTGGAGTTTCCAAAGAGAAGATGCTGAAGACTTGAATCCTCGGTAGATTGAGTTCTCCTTTGGTTATGAGTGAATGAGCTTCCCTCGCCATCTCCTTAGCTCTGGAACGAGTGATTCTTCCAACTATCTCTGGTTCCTCCTCAGCTTCTGGTTCCTCCTTAGCTTCCTTGCTATCCATGTTCATATCAGCTAGGGTATTACACAATATTAATGTGAATACCTACTTTACATATTTAGGAAAAAGAGTGATAGAATCATTGATTATGATTGATTCTTAATAAATTAGTCTCGATGTTGGTGAGTCCTTCTCATAATTTAGGTAATATTTGTCTGACCATTCTTCTGCCATAACTAGGGGTGTCAAACGGGCTGAGAACCCGCGGGCCTGGCCCAACAAGTAGCATAGCAGGGCGGGTTTGGACAGTTAAAATGATGCCCAAAAAAAAGCGGGCCTCATGGGCCATGCCCAAATGGTTTACGGGTTAAACGGGTTGCACCCATAGCGGGTAGAGGGTTTGCGGGCGACCCGCAAAAAAATAAGAGGAAAAAAGTATTGTTTTTCTTTCTTTTCAGATGGACTTTTTTCATCTCTATCGTCTTCTGCTTCTGTGTAAATCCCACTCCACTGCTAACAATCACCATTTTCTCAACCATGTCCGCCATTTTATACACCACAAATCCACCGTCGAATACACCGAGATCCCTCCTCCTCCTCCTTTGGCACAACCCAATTTATTTAATCCTCCAACTATGCTCCTCGCCTGAATCTCAATGCTCCGATCTGGATTCTTCGAGTAAGATTTTCCGAAGAAGACCAAATCGGGAGTGAAGAGATTATTCGGCCAGCTCCGCCGCCTGTTCCCTTCTGCTTCTCCCTTCTCCCCAGCTCCGCCGCATGCTCCCTCATGTTTCTCCCTTATACGACTCCTCCTGTTTATCCTTTCTCCTCAAGCTCCGCCGTAGCCTCTCTAATGCTCCGTTGTATGCTTCCTCACCGATTTGGGTGTTTTTTCTTGAGTTTTTCTTTATTTTCATTGTACTATTGATTAATAGATATGTGAATATGTTCTCTAGCTTTGGTTTCTTTCGTCTTTGTGGTCGTGATACAAACGCAATGTCTTATGTTGAAGAACTTATCCTTTGAAACATTTAATTTTGTTTCTTTCATTTTTTAATGGAGAAGATATTGCAAGCAAAGACTAAAGAGAGAAGAGCAAGTGAATTTTACCTGAAGACATAGACTTGAGCTCATTTCCGGTGACGGCAGCACGTCTTGGTGGATAATGCTGTCGGTAAAACACATGAAAGATCCCATTCATAATTTCATACATCCAATCTGTTTATTCAGATTTGGATTCTCATCTGACAAGTTATACAAAGGTTAGCTCAGATCTGACAAGTTATACATCCAATCTGTTTATTCAGATTTGTATTCTCATCTAACAAGTCATACAAAGCTTAGCCGACATCTTCTTTTTCTTCGTTGTCTTCTTTGCTCAAGTCTTAAAAAGGTTTTTGACTTTAAAAAACTTTGAAACTTTAAGTTTCTCTCATTATCAAATTCCTGATAAAAACTCCAGTTTCCGACTTATCCTCTGTTTTTTGTCTCAGAGGAAGTAGAAGAAGAAAGAAGAAGAAGAGTGAGGAGCACAAAGAAGAACCCAACATTAACACAAATGTAAAACTACCTTGTGAAGTTATGACCAGACAAGGAATTATGTTTTTAAAGTATTTGTTCTCTTAGAGTGTTCCTTGAAAAAAAATGAAGAGAGGAAGAAAAAGAAAAGATTTTTTGTTTGTTTGTGGTCTTTGAGAGAATAGTTCTCACGTCACCTTCCTTGCAAGAACATGTTGGTGTTCTACCTACGGTTTGCATTTGATACAGGCTTCTAATAGAATTAACTATTAAGAAAACAACCCTTCTCTATCATCTAGTGACTTTGAAGTGTCTATTAAAACTGTTTTCAAACATATATACTTTGCCCGCGGGCCGACCCGTTAACCCGCTGGGCTTTGCGGGGCGGGCTTGGACATATATATTTTATCCACGGTCTTAACGGGTCGGCCCGCTTTGATCCCAAAAAAAAAGCCCACGGTGGGGCGGGCCAGATGGACATGGGCCAGCCCGGTTGACATCCCTAGCCATAACAAATCCATTTGTACAATTAAATTATTAGATCATAAAATTACATAAAAACATGTTATTTACGATGGAAATCGCAAATGGATTTCAATTTGTCGCAAAAAAAAAAAAATCAAGGTGTATAAACAAATTAAGCCATAAAGAGAGCTTGGCCATATCATAAAGAATGGTAATTCATAATGGATATTATTTATCAGTTTAATGAACAAAAATAATCTCTTAAATATAAATTAATTAATACACTATATAGATATCTAAATTCTACAATTTCATATTTCCAAAAAAAAATCCAATAATATTTCACAAACAATAATATTGAATATCAAATTAAAAGCTTCTACAAATTATGAATTTCAAGAATTTTATGTGAGCAATATTTTTTCCCTGGATCAAACAACAATTTGTTAAACAAAAAAGTTCAACCTCCATTAAAGGAGAGAAGAATAAACCAACGAAGAGTCGAAAAGGCTAAGCCAACGACCAACAGATCAACCAAACAAATGGTAAAGCTAAAGAAAACAACACTTAAACAGAGGCTTAGTAGAAATATAGGAGCTCGTCGAAATTACAACCCGTAGGATGGCCACAAAGAGACTCTTAGTTGTGATGAACATTTATGATGGACAGAATTTGTATTTACTTTCATAAGAATGAATATACAGGGAGGATACAATTATGTAGAATTTGAATAAACCTAACCACTCTAATAGAATCAGTTAACATAAATACAAATCTCTATATTACACTAGTAAAAAAAAAAACATGTACAGCCACAAAAAGTTTTGTGGCTGAACCTAAAATTTTGTGGTTATAGCTTCGTAACTTTTCTATTTCATGGTTATTTCATTATATAGCCACAAAATTTTAGGTTCTGCCACAAAATTTTTGTGGTTATACATGTTTTTTAACTAGTGTTAATATAGATTCACAATATTATCATTAAGGTACCATAGCCTCAAGGCCATTATGGTGAGGCTATGATATATAAATGATACAATTATGCAATTTATCACTAATGTTTCTTTAATGAATTTGGCATTTCTTCATAAATTTATTTGGAGAAGTTGTGGATAATTTGGCAAACCAAGTTATTGTCAAATTCATCAAAAATTGAGTGATTATATCAAAGTGTGAAAACATATTGAGCATAACATCTCTAACGATCAGAATACTGGATTTTATGCTCGTTTTCTTTTACAATAATGTTTTTATCATTCAATTTTTTTCTTAGTTAATCCGACAATCTAAACTTACATACTTGATTTCTTTTTGGTTCCAATCACACACATTAAACCTAAAAACTGTTGGATTCAAAATACTCAAAACAACACATATCATGCACAATCAATGAAATAGACAAACGACATTGAATTTTCGAGATTCTAAATCTGAATTGAGCATAATGAAAAATAAGACAAGTATTATCAGGACACCACATGATCGGATTTGAATAGAGAGAGGGACGTCGGCGGTTTGTTTTCTACGTTTAACTGTATTGCAGATAAAGAAGCCGATGGGATGCAACTTTTTGGCATCCAACATAGTTTCCATTTGGATAGATAAACATGGCAGAAGTAAACATTGGATATATGAGTTTTAGCCATCACTTCTGATACAAGGATCAAATCATGGATTTGTTCAGGTGGCACTCAAACAAAAATATAAACACAGGATGATTGTCGTGTAGGAAGCGTCAAGAGAGATGGAATAGAAAGAATATTATTATTACCGGGACAATGACAATACGTTAACGAAAAACAGTTCAATTAGGGATCTCTAGTTTGGGCATCTGCTTGATGACATTTTTATGTATATATTTTAAAAAGACATTTCATAAAAATAAACTAATCAATTAGTTGGCTATTTTCATAACAATTTCTTGTATTTGATTTAATATTCAATGATAAAAGGCGCTTAGCAGAATTAAACACTTTGCTAATTGTATCTGTAATATACAATCTGGATTTTTTTTTAGTTCTAAGGTCGAATGATTATCATCGCAATTATAATCTTCAAAAAGGATAAACTATGTTTGAATACTTGATAGAATTATGATGATTGATTGGCTAAGGTATTGAAAACATATGGAATTCATGTGATGATTTAGAATGGACTTGTTATGCTATTACAATGATAATATATCGATATTTAGATAAAGTGGAAAGAGCATAGTGGATTTGAAACTTTAAACCATAATTTCAAGTTTATATGGTCTCGCAAATTGAAACATATATTTATCTAGAAAATGTCAACGAAATTCTCTCGTGGCGATCGCAGAAACGATTCTTCGTCTCATCGCGATTTCTTCCTTTCTTCTCGCTGGAGTGCTTGTCCGATTGAAATTTATCTGCTGTTTTGTGAAATTTTTAACGGTTTTGTTCTGCCCTTTCTCTCTCATGGCAGTTTTCATTTCTAATCTAACAAACCTAAATCTAACAAACCTAACCAACCTAAAAATCTAAAAAAAACAAAAATCTAAAAAATTTACCAAATCAAACAAATATAAAATTGTTACCTTAGGGTTTTGTTTGCAGATCTGGTCGGCTGGAGAAGGAAAGAAGGAGAAACGATCGGCAGCGGCTGGAGAGGAGGACGAGAGGCGGCGGTTCAGTCGGCTGGCCTCGGAGGATTTGCGATCGGCGGCAATGGGGAGGAGAAGAAGAAATAGAAGAAAAAGAAAAGGAAGAAGAAGATCGCGACTTTATTCTGTTTTTTCCCGGTCCATCGCAATTCCGTCGCAAATCCATTACAAATTAGGGTTTTGGATTACCAATTTGCGATGGATTTGCGAGGAAACTTACTTTCCATCGCAATTCCATCGCAAACTGAAATATTTCAAACGATTAACAAAAATTCGTATCGCCGTTAAACCAATAAAAGGATTCGAGCCGCAATTCCCTCGCAAATTTGTGATGGCATTGCGAAGAAAATTGTTTGCGAGGGAGTTACGTCTATTTTTTTTCCCTCGCAAGTCACTCGCAAATTTGCAACGGAATTGCGTTGAACAAGACGTTTCCCTCGCAAATTTAGTAAAATATGAATAATAAAAATTTTATCTTTAATTTAGAAATCAATTTGTTTTGCGATATGTTTGGATACGATGCAAATTCATTACTACTTGAGCTATTAGACTTCATAACTTTTGTATTTAGTTACGGTTCTTGTTACCTAACTTTTAGATCTATATAGTTACAGTTCTTGTATCTTGGGAAGGTTTGTTGAGAGAAGTGTTGCTTATCAACCTTGGATATGTTTGGATGTAAATTCATTACTACTTGAGCTATTGGACTCTGTAACTTTTGTTTTAAGTTACGGTTCTTGTTACCATAACTTTTGTACTAGTTACGGTTCTTGTATCTTGGGGAAGTGATGCTTATCAACCTTGAATACAGAATCGAAGCAAATGAGACATCTCCAAATCTTTAACATCGCAATCAACCACAAAATGTATATTGGATCATACTTAATCATCGATAACTATTTTGTCGGGCTAACATCTTGAATGAGTGTAAAATATTCATCGATTGCTGAATTTTCAAATTAATTCCAAGCAATTCCCTAGCAAATTGCGAGGAAATTGCATGGAATTGGACGCTTCCATCGCAGTTCCCTCGCAAATTTGCGAGGAAATTGCGATGATTTAAGCTAGTTCATCGCAAATCCCTCGCAAAGTTGGTAAAATTTGATTAAAAAAAAACTTTATTTAAAATCGAAATTGCTTAAAAACATGAAAAAATTAATCAGATTCTTTTTCAGATTTATTGGAGTGTTCACTATGATCAGTGTCTTCATCATCAGTCTCCTCGAACTCGTCAGATTCTTTATCTTCCTTCGTCTCATCAACTATTATGTCTTCCTCTTCTCTGGTTTCTGGAACAATATGTAAGATATTCTTGGTTGATTCGATTGCTACAAAGACTTCTAGTGATCTTTCATGTTGCATAGCCACATCATCAACTTCCCCGACTATACGACCTCTCAGATTCACTTTTATCACTGATAACCACGTCTCCCGCATTTGCCTTCTCCGAGGGTAAGGAATATAACACACTTGTTATTTGACATGCTAGGATAAAAGGTTCGAAGTTAGAAATTTTTTTGTTTGCATTGACATCGGTTACCCCTAATGTGTTTGTGCGGACGCCTCAACCGACTGTTGGATCGTACCAATGACATTTGAATAAAATGCATTTTAACCCAATAATTCTAGGATATGAGACTTCCATAATTTCTTGCAAGACGCCGTAGAAGTTTAGATCACCTGACACATGGATTCCATAATTTGCGGTTGACTGATATATCATGGTTTTTACCCGTTTTTAGCCATGATATAAGTCCTTTTTGTTGAGTCTTTTCTTTAGTTTTATAGTCTTTCAGGTTCTTTTGAAGTTATAGGCGCTATGGAGCTAATTGGAGAATTTGGGGAGTTTTTGAAGCAATCTGGAGTTGAAGCCGTTCGGGAACAAGCTCATCATCGATCGACACTGAGAAGCATCGATCGACACTGAGAAGCATCGATCGACACCCTTCGTTTGGGAGTTCCACGACCAAAAGACCAAGCATCGATCGATACCACTTATAGCATCAGTCGATGCTCGTGACCAGAATGCGAAACAAACCCGAGATTCATTCAGAAACTTTCCTTATTTTTCGGGATAATTCCAAAACGTTTTGATTAGCTATTTAATTAGGTTTTACAGCCTCCAAAAGAGGTACCTTATATTTTCTGGAGAGAGAGCTTTTCTGCAACTGAGTTTTGGAGAAGAATTCTTGAACCTTTGTATTTCTTACTCTATTTCAATTATGATATCTATTCTATACATGATGTTTATTGCTTTCACCATGTCTGAGTAGATCCCTTGTTAGGATTAGGGTTGCTTAAGGGTATTTGATGAATTGTTAGATCTGGATTGATTGTTAGGGATTTATCTATAGAGTTTTTCACCTAGACTTGAGATTAATGCTGATTTTAGCCTCGCGAACTAGAATCTGATTTTAGGTTATTTGATTGGCACGAAAGTGTGATTGATTGCCTGATCTAGTGTTTGGTGAGCAAAAGCCTTATTCGCAAAGAAATTTGGTTTAGGGATTTTGTGAACAATTGGATTTGAACTTTAATGCTTGTTTAAATTCATAGAATTTGCAAAGAAATTTGGAATTCTAGGTTTAGACATAGATAGTTTTCGCAACGACAGTTGGTCTACTTTACATCTGTGTTTCAAGTTTAAAAGCGGAGCTTAATTAATTCCTGACAATTGATTTGATTTGATAACTCTGACTTGCCTGCAAGTTTTCCTAAGCCTAGCGTCTTCCTCCATTGATTTATATCCTTGCTTTAATTGATTTGTCATTCTTAATTCCATCTATTTTGCTTAGCTTAGTTCATATTTCCTGATCTATTGAGTGTCATCTTGTGTCTTTGTGGTTCGACCCCTAAAATACTGTAGCGACTGCTTAGATACTTTTAGGGTATTAGATTTGAGCATATCAAATTTTGCCGCCGTTGCCGGGGACTCTAATTTCACCATTAGATTTCGGATTTAGAATTTCGACTAAGTGTTGAGCATCGATCGATACCCCTCAGTATCGATCGATACTCGTTGTTACTTTTGTTACTTACGCGTTTTTGCCTTTGCGTTTCAGGTGTATGCAGCATCGTGAGACCAGTGGAAGCAAGAACAAGCAGTTGATATACCTATCTAATGAAGAACTAGCTGAATTAGAGCGTACAAACAGAAAGCAAAAGAAACAAGCTGAGATGAATCATCCAATTGTGCTTGCTCGTGATGAGGCTGGGGTTTTGAGAGACCAAGAGGGTCAATTGTGTAATGAGAGGGGACAGCGTCTTGACGCAGAGGAGAACGTCATTGCCCCTGCTCCTGTTCCCAACCAGATCATCCCACCCGTTGTTGCTGGACACGCTGGGAATGATGTGGCTGATCGGGGTATGACAATTGGAGAGTACAACAGGCCTGACCTGTTCTATGCTAATCGATCTGCGATTCGCATTCACACTTTCTAGAGGAATGACTTTGAACTGAAGCCTGCATACTTCTCACTCGTAGGCCAGCATCTATTTCACGGTCTTCCTAATGAGCACCCCATGGATCATGTGGAGAGGTTTGAGGACTTGGTCACTAGCATCAAGTATAATGGAGTGTCCAATGACTACCTTTTCTGCAGCTTTTCCCATACTCTCTCGGGGGAGAAGCTTCTTACTGGCTCAAGAATCTCCCGCCTGGTTCGCTCAACACTTGGGAGGAAACTAAGAACGCATTCCTTAACAATTTCTACGATGATGCGAGATCAGAAGAGCTCAGGAAAAAGATCTCCCAGTTTTCTCAGGGAGCGGCTGAGGCATTCAAGGCCGCCTGGACTAGATTTCGCTCTTATCAGAGGGACTGCCCTCACCATGGTTTCTCGCCGGTTCAGTTATTGGGTATCTTCTTTAGAGGGATCGATTGGAGATATCAGATGGCTTTGGACGCTGCAAGCAATGGTAACTTCAACACCAGGTATCCCGAGGACGCTTATGTGTTGATTGAGAATCTGGCTTCTAGCAACAACACTAAGAATGCTGGTCTTGAGAGGAAGAAGCAGAATGGTAGTGCTGAAGGTTCACAGATAGCTGAGGTACATGCAAAGCTGGATTCAGTTCACAGTTTGCTATTGGGTAAGCAGCAGAAGGCAGTGCACTTTGCTGAGGAAGTTGAGAACATAGAAGAAGGTGAAGCTGAGGATGTCAACTATATAGGTGGTAATGGGTATCAGAATTCATACAACCGCGGCTTCACTAACAATTCTCAGAGAAGTGGATTCAAAACTGACTTCAAGACTGCGAATTTTGGATCTCAAAAGCCATTTCAGAACAGTGGGTACACTCGGACTTATGGGAATTCGTCCTATCAAACGCCACCTCCCAAGACTCCAGAAAGCAAAGTCGAGACTATGCTTGAACAGATTCTTGAGGGGCAGCAGAAAATGACCGTTGAATTCAATGGGAAGATGGACGCCTTATACACTGATCTGAATGGAAAGATTGAGGCTATGAACATCCATCAAAAGAAGTTGGAAACTCAGATTGCTCAGACGGCAGAGACTGTGAAGAGACAAGATGGTTTCCTACCGGGTAAGACAGTGAATCCGAGGGAACATGTACATGCTATCACATTGAGAAGTGGAAGAGAGGTTGCTCAAAAGCAGAAGAAGGCTTATTCGCCTCAGCAACTCGTCGATCTTGCTGAAGACGATGATGATGATGATCAGTTTCCTGGAAACTTACGAGCATCGATCGATACTACCCTTGTATCGATCGATACCCCTCCTCCACGATCGTCACCTGTACACATTTCCACAGCATCGGTTGAAAAATCGCGAGCATCAATCGATACTACCCCTATATCGATCGATACTCCCCCTAAGCCCGACCAGATGAAGACAACGGGTCAGGTCAGTAGAGTGTATGTGCCGAAGGTTCCTTTCCCTCGACCCCCTGCTAAGTAAAAGAAAGAAACAGAAGAAGCTAGATGAAGAGCGATGATAGAGAAAATAGTGGTCGAACTCCCGTTCATCGATGCACTCAAGACTGCACCAGCTTTCAGAAGGTACATCAAGAGGATGGTATCTAGTAAAATGAACCTTGAGGAGGGAATAATAAGAGACACCCATAAGTGCAGTGCGATCCTTCTCAACAAGATCCCAGAGAAATTACCAGACCCTGGTAGTTTTGTTTTGGACTGCACAATCTTCACGGAGAGGTTTGAACGTTCTCTTTGCGATCTTGGTTCAAGTGTGAACCTTATGCCATATTCTGTAGCTAAGAGGATGGGGATGACAGACTTCACACTGACAAGGATCTCCTTGATCCTTTCTGATCGATCAATCCGATTCCCTAAAGGTTTTCTTGAGGATGTCCCGATCACCATTGGGAACTGTTTGGTTCGAACTGATTTCATTGATCTTGAGTATGATGTTGAACCGCGAGATCCTTTGATATTGGGCAGACCGTTTTTAGCTACAGCTGGGGCCCTAATCGATTGCAAGAATGGGCGTATATCTCTCAACATTGGTGATTTGGTCATGACATTTAACATGGAGAAGATGATGAAGAAACCAACCATTGATGGTCAGACCTTCTTCATTGATACATTCAGTGACCTGTCAGATGAGTACTTCTTGAGATTGCATCCTGAGAATCCCTTGGAAAGAGCTTTGGTTTGCTCAGCTGAGACAGAGACAGTTCCCACCAAAGTTGCTGCTGCCTATGCGACGATCCTTGACAGCCAAGCTGAAGCATCGATTGATACCACAGGAAGTATCGATCGATGCCAACTCCTTCGTCCAGAAGCGCTGCAAATCTCTCGCACCAGGCCCGTTTCTTCCCCTGATTGGAGTAAGGCGAAAGCTCCTAAGCTTGATCTTAAGCCACTCCCATCTAGCCTAAGGTATGTTTTCCTTGGCCCTAACTCTACCTATCCTGTGATTGTCAATTCTTCTTTGAACAACGCAGAGGTCGCATTACTGCTGAGCAAGCTGCGCAAGTATCACAAAGCTCTCGGCTATTCTCTTGATGAAATTTCAGATATATCACCAAATATGTGCATGCATCGGATTCATCTGGAGGACGATTCAAAGGCTTCAATAGAGCATTAGAGGCGACTCAACCCAAACTACTGGAAGCAGGAGTTATCTATGCCATTTCTGACAGTAGTTGGGTCAGTCCGGTTCACGTTGTCCCTAAGAAGGGAGGATTCACAGTGGTTAAGAATGAGAAGGATGAACTGGTTCCGATGAGAACAATCACTGGGCATCGAATGTGCATCGACTACAGAAAGCTGAATGCCGCAACAAGGAAAGATCACTTCCCGTTGCCCTTCATTGATCAGATGCTGGAGAGACTGGCTAGTCATCCTTACTATTGCTTCTTGGATGGCTACTCAGGCTTTTTTCAGATCCCAATACATCTGGATGATCAGGAGAAGATGACTTTCAATTGTCCCTACGGCACATTTGCCTACAGGAGGATGCCATTTGGGTTATGCAATGCTCCAGCTACATTTCAGAGGTGCATGATGTCCATCTTATCAGATATGATCGAGGAATTCATGGAGGTCTTCATGGATGACTTTTCTATCTATGGGTCTTCATTTAAGGGATGTTTGGATAATTTGTGCAAGGTACTTCATCGCTGTAAGGAGAAGCACCTAGTTCTGAACTGGGAGAAATGCCACTTTATGGTCCAGGATGACATTGTTCTGGGACATAAGGTCTCTAAAGCTGGGATTGAAGTTAATAAGGCGAAGATTCAGGTCATGACAAGCCTCCTGCCGCCTACATCAGTGAAAGACATTCGGAGTTTTCTTGGCCATGTCGGGTTCTATCGCAGGTTCATTCAGGATTTCTCCAAGCTAGCCCGCCCGCTTACTGCTCTGCTATGCAAAGATGTCACCTTTGACTTCACGCCAGAGTGTCTTGCTGCATTTGAAATGATTAAGAAGGCATTGGTTTCTGCTCCTATCGTGCAACCACCAGATTGGAGTTTGCCTTTTGAGGTCATGTGTTATGCAAGTGACTATGCAGTTGGATCTGTTTTGGGATAGAGGAAGGACAAGAAGCTGCATATGATCTATTATGCCAGCAGAACGCTGGATGATGCCCAACGGAACTACAACACCACTGAGAAGGAACTACTTGCTATTGTGTTCTCATTTAAGAAGTTTCGATCCTATCTGATAGGAAGTAAGGTGATTGTGCACACTGACCATGCTGCTCTTCGGTATATGCTGCAGAATAAGGATATGAAACCTCGATTGTGTCGATGGGTTTTGCTGCTCCAAGGTTTTGACATAGAGATCAGGGACAAGAAAGGAGTAGAGAATGGCGTTGCAGATCATCTCTCACGTATGAGGATCAGTGACGAAGTCCCCATTGATGATTCTTTGCCTGAGGAGAAGATATACCTCGTTGAGACTGGTTCTGCTTCAATTCTGTCAATGAAAAAGACGAGCATCGATCGATACAGTGGAAGTATCGATCGATACCCTCACGCATTGTTGCCTTCAGTTCACGATTCCAGCATCGATCGATACCTTCACTGTATCGATCGATACCAGAGACTTTCCATCGCCGATTCCTCTACAGATCATTCTGAATTTGAGGAATCTTTGGCGATCACTTCTCCTGCTGAACCTTGGTACGCCGACATCGCCAACTACCTTGCTGCTAATCTAGAACCGAAGCACCTCAAGATGTATGTGAAGAAGAAGTTCATGAGAGATGTCAGACGCTACTTCTAGGATGAGCCATATTCGTACAAGCACTGCTCTGATGGGATTTACAGAAGATGTGTGGCTGAATCTGAGGTGCCGGATATCCTGTTTCATTGCCATGATTCTGAATATGCTGGGCACTTTGCTACATTCAAGACGGTCTTTAAGGTTCTGCAAGCCGGTTTCTGGTGGCCTACGATGTTTAAGGATGCTAACTCTTTCATATCATATTGAAATGTGTGTCAGAGAAGAGGTAAGATCAGCAAGCACCATGAGATGCCACAGAACTTCATCCTGGAGGTTGAGGTCTTTGATTGCTGGGGTATAGATTTCATGGGGCCATTCTCTCCATCACGACAGAACCGTTACATCTTAGTCGCTGTTGACTATGTCTCTAAGTGGATAGAGGCAATTGCTAGTCCTACCAACGATTCTGCCGTGATCCTTAAGCTGTTTAAGACTATCATCTTCCCACGATTTGGAGTACCCAGAGTTGTCATCAGTGATGGAGGTACTCACTTCATCAACAAAATATTTGAGAAGCTGTTGAGGAAGTATGGTGTACACCATCGCGTTGCCACGCCATATCACCCTCAAACTAGTGGACAGGTAGAGGTCTCCAACCGACAGATCAAAGAGATCCTGGAGAAGACAGTTAGTGCAACAAGGAAGGATTGGGCGCTGAAATTAGACGACGCTCTTTGGGCCTACAGAACAGTGTTTAAGACGCCACTCGGGACAACACCATTCCATTTGCTGTATGGAAAGGCATGCCATCTTCCTGTTGAGATAGAGCAAAAAGCAGCCTGGGTTACAAAACTGCTGAATTTCGACATCAAGTCTGCTGCACAAAGGCGACTGGTTCAGCTGAATGAGTTAGATGAGATCAGACACTCAGCTTATGAGAACTCCAAGCTGTACAAGGAAAGGACCAAAGCTTATCATGACAAGAAGATCCTTTCCTGACACTTTGAACCAAATGACCAGGTACTTCTGTACAACTCTCGTTTGCAATTGTTTCCTGGGAAATTGCGCTCTCGTTGGTCAGGTTTCTTCACGATCAAGGAGGTCCGCCCTCATGGTGTTGTAGTGTTGCTGAGTGCTGAGGGAAAGGAGTTCATTGTCAATGGATAGAGGGTGAAACACTATTGGGCGAAAGCCACCATTCCAGATGGACACATTGTGCCTCTGGCTGAACCACCCGCTGCCTGACTGCTCTCCATGTCAAGCTAATGACATTAAACTAGCGCTTGGTGGGAGGCAACCCACTGGTGAGTGTGTACATAGTTTTTTATTTTGATTTATTTAATTTCAATTTTTGTGTTGTGTTTTCACGTGGAACCAGGTCAAGACGACGAGCATCGATCGATACCCCTTGGCATCGATCGACGCCATTAGCCTAAAAGGGAGATTCTGCTATACGCTGAGCATCGATCGATACCACTTACGGTATCGATCGACACTCAGCTCCAGGTAGGTTTCTTTTCTTTTCTATAAAACCCTCGGGTTTTCATCACAACTCCCTCATCGTCGTTCGACGCCGTCTTCGCTTCCTCTCCCAACTCTCACATCTTTTTCGATTTTTCATCAATTTCTTCAATTCCAAATTCTATTTCACTCAGATTTTTGACCACATTATCATTCTCTCATTCAATCCTTTGATCTACTAGGTAATGCACTCGATTTCACTCTTTTAGATGTGTTGACATAATCGATTTGGGGTTTTCTTTGTTGTGAAACTTTGACTATTTCTTGTCATCATTACCTATAGGTGAATGAATTTGCCATATTAGGATGAAGATTGGATAGAATAGGAGTGGAGTAGACTTAGGGATTCAGATTTAGGATGATAGATTGGAACTTGGATGATCTGTGGAATGAAATTCGCGATTTTTGTCTCAAGCATCGATCGATACCCCTTGGTATCGATCGATACCCGACCTATAACAGAACGGGTTTTTGCGATGTCATCTATCGAAACTGTGTGCCTCTATTTCTAGCATCGATTGATACCCACTGGTATCGATCGATGCCTGAACTTATTAAACGTAGGAGCTATTCTAACTTCTGTTTTCGCTTTGCATTTTCTCAGATGGCTCCCCGTAAGAGGACACGACAGGATGACGCTTGCGGTTCCAACCCTCCACGCAGCAGCTATGCTCTTCAAGACGAGGTGGAGGCATTCCATGACTCACAATGGCACGCTGGCGTCATCACAGCCATTCTTACTAGCAATCGCTACAAGGTCTTAAAGGGAGGTTTCACAGAGGATACTGGCCGTCAGAGTTTCATTGAGGCTCACATCAGCGATCTGCGGCTTGGGCCACGACGTTCCCCATCTCCTTCTACTCCTGTACCTGGTTCTAGGCCTTCCTGGCCTAAGCTGGAGGGGAAAAGGATCGTTCCGCAACGCCATTGGGAGGGTCTGCCCAAGGATGAGACAGAAAGAGAAGCTTGCATTTACAGGCCTATAGCTGAGGAGTGGGATGAGTATGACACTTTGTTCTACAACGAGTGGCTACGCGTCGTCATCCTGCCTACTCATTTTGTCGATCCACACACCATGCGTCGTCTGGGCATCGACGTTGATCTTGCTGCCATGCTAGAAAAGATTGGTTTGGGCACTCTTTACTCCAGGCAGTATGACCTCTACCCAGACCTCGTGCGAAAGTTCCTCGCCACAGCTCGGGTATATTACAGAGACGAGGTCCACCGAACTGCTTCAGAGGGCACGTTGACTTTCCTGATCAGAGGAGTTTGTTACAGGCTGCCTATCCCTGACCTCTGCAATACTTACAGATTCGATCCTTCTCCTCAGAAGATTGCTCTCCCTTCCCAGTTTCAGGATCTGCAGAACTTTTGGCGGCACATTGGTCTTGGCGCCTACAGATCCAAGACCTCTACTCAGATTGATATCCGCCACCCAACTCTGCGATACATTGCCAGGATTATGAGCACCACTCTCATCTGCAAGATGGAACCGAACAAATTGAGGATCTCAGAGCAGATGTTGATATACAAGGCAGTTGGTGACATAATCCCTGAGGATAGGTTTGAGTGGCCCGAGTTGGACCTCGAGGTCAACATTGGCGCTATCTTTGCGCACCATCTGGTCTCTCTAAAGACCAAACCCTTCACTGGCCACAACTATGCCACAGCGCGGAAGTCCGAGTCAGTTGGCAGCCTCATCACACCCATCTTCGAGCACTTTGGCATCTCCACTGCAACATATTTGATCGTCACTACCCGCTCCCTCATGGATGAGCAGCATATGCAGCTTATGCGCTGGTTGAAGGCCACTCGCCGCTGTTGCCTGCCTACGACAGATGGGGAGCTCTTTGTGCAGCTCCACAACCGCGCTCTCACCTCCATTGGCACTCACCCTTCTCGGCTGCACTTCGATCCAGACCCGAGTCTGCTTTCAGTCGCCCCTTCTGCTCGTGTCCGCGCACCACGCCAGCTTACGTCCACTCCTGTAGCTGCTGCTGAGACACTAGCCACTGACTCTGCTGGGAGTCAGCCTAGCCGTTCACAGCACCGCCAGACATCTGCTCCTGCTCCTTCATTTCCTCCACCACCAGAGCTACCCATGGAGACAGCTACTTTTCAGAGATACGTGGTGGAGAGTCTTCAGAGCATCTGGTCTGCTGTTTCGTGCTGCCGCTGCATGTCATCCACTGACGCCGATCTATCTACTGCTGGCCCTTCGACTCGCTACGCTGTCTCGCTGTTCGACTCTGATGAGGATTCAAACTAGTCTCTGTTCCTGGGTTTCACATTTCCCTTTCTTTTCTTTTGTTTTGCTTTCTTTTCTGAACTTGTCTAATCTCATTGTCAGAACTTATTGGAACTTATGGCTATATATTATTATATTGCTACTAACTGTGTTCTCTAATCTGACAGTTACTTCACATAACTTTTGGCTTCAGTAGACACTATCTCGAGTTTCAGAATCTGATACAGACCGTGGCATCGATCGATACTCCTCAGTATCGATCAATGCCCATTACCTTTCCACGGTATTGCCACGCTTACTTACAGCCATTTTGTTCATGTGCTTTCTTTTGCTTTCTCTAGGCTAGAGAACACTGGGGACAGTGTTGTTCAAGTCTAGGGGAGGTGATTACTGACATTGTGTTTGTTTTTCTTAAGAGTCAGTCCATTTTTGAGTCTTTTTGTGTCAAAATTGTTTTGTTGAGTCAAAATTATCCTGGAGATTATGATCTTGTGTTTGGAATTACGGAGCTGACTTTGCTTCTAAGCGTCCATTGTTACAGAACCAATTTTCAGATCGACTAATGGAAAATCTAAGGGCTGACCAGTTGACTAGGAAACACCCATGTTTCCAGTGGATTTCATCTAAACCCGAGCCTAATTTTTGCACTTCATCAATGTGGTTAGTGTTTCTAGAACTTGATTCCTCACTCATATCTGACAAAAGGAACCCATGTGTTTAAAGTGATGGTATTTATCTCCCCTGTTATAAGTTATTACATAAGAGCATAAAAGATGAGATGATTTTCTTCTGAGTAGAGGGCTAGGAAAATTTCCAGTGATCCCATTATTCTACTTGTGAAGGAATGATCACACAAAGGTTGGAAGCGAGGTTAGGAAAATTCCCGCGATACCACTATTCGCCTACACGTTTGATACACAGAGAGGAAAGAACCAGGGATTCGGTGGCAAACACCATCAATACTCGCGTCTCAGACCTTAATGTGTATATGCAGAGCTAAAAAGAAAAAAAACATGATCAAAAATAAGTCTGGGGGAGAGAACAAATACCAAAAAGAGTGAAAATTTCGGGTATTTCTTTTGTCATGATATTGTTTGGGAAAGAATCTGGAAGTTCTTGGACATTGATTACAGCGATGAAACTGGCAATGATGGTTTTTATGGATGAAGCTGCGATACTATGTGTGGGTTCTGGGAAAGCTGCAAAGGTCTACGGAGAAGTACATGGTGGTTAGATCTGGGACTGGTAAAGTAATGAGAAGATATTAGGAGAGAGGATCATATGCAGTGTATTCAAGAACAAGTGAGCTCTCCGCTTTTTTCAAACTTCTTTTGCCTGGTTTGGTTTTTTGTTGCTTAGGGCACCAGCAAAGACTAAGTCTTGGGGGAGGTTTGAATAATATCATGATTCTTTACCCGTTTTTAGCCATGATATAAAGTCATTTTGGTCTGAGTTCTTCTTCTTTAGTTTAGAGTCTTTCAGGTTCATTTTGAAGTTATAGGCGCGCTATGGATTGCTAATGGGAAAGTTGTGGCGGAGTTTTGAAGCCAATTTGGAGTTGAAGCCGTTCAGGGAACAAGCCTCAGCAGCATCGATCGACACTGAGAAGCATTCCGATCGACACCCCTCGTTTGGGAGTTCCAACGACCAAAAGACCAAGCATCGATTGATACCACTTTATAGCATCGGTCGATGCCTCGGACCAGAACGCGAAACAAACCCGAGATTCATTCAAGAAACTCTTCCTATTTTTCGGGATAACTCCAAAAACGTTTTTGATTAGCTATTTAATAGTGGTTTTACAGCCTCCAAAACGATCACAGGCTACCTTTGTATTTTCTGGCGAGAGAGAGCTTTTTCTGCAACTGAGTTTTGAGAAGAATTCTTGAACCTTTGTATTTCTTACTCTATTTCAATTATGATATATAGATTCTATACATGATGTTTAATTTTGCTCTCACCATGTCCTGAGAAGTAGATCCCTTGTTAGGATTAGGGTTGCTTAAGGGGTATTTGATGAATTGTTAGATCTGGATTGATTGTTAGGCATTTATTCTATAGAGCTTTTCACCTAGATTTTGAGATTAATGCCTGATTTAGCCCTCGCACTAGAATCTGATTTTAGGTTATTTGATTGGCACGAAAGTGTGATTGATTGCCTGATCTAGGTTTGGTGAGCCAAAAGCCTTATTCGCAAAGAAATTTGGTTAGGGATTTTTCGTTGAACAATTGGACTTTGAACCTTTAATGCTGTTTAAATTCATAGAATTTGCAAAAAAAATTTGGAATTCTAGGTTAGACAAGTAGATAGTTTTCGCAACGACAGTTGGTCTACTTTACATCTGTGTTTCAAGTTTGAAAGCGGAGCTTAATTAATTCCTGACAATTGATTTGATTTGATAACTGCTTGATTTGGCCTTGCAAGTTTCCCTAAGCCTAGCGGTCTTCCGTCCGATTGATTTAGTATCCTTGCTTAATTGATTTGTCTCATGTCTGTAAGTCCATCTATTTTTGCTTAGCTTAGTTCATATTTCTTGGATCTATTGAGTGTTCATCTTGAGTCTTTGTGGTTCGACCTAAAATACTGTAGCGACTACTTAGATACTTTTAGGGTATTAGATTTGAGCATATCATTGACTTATTGGAGTCATAATCATACGTGTGAAAAAGTGTATCCTACGAGTGAGAGTACATTGGAGGCAGTTTTGATCTTCGGCAATTGGTTCGTGGAATAATCCTCATGCAACCATAGTGGGCAAGGGCTGGTTTGCACATCCATTCATCAGCCTCACTATAATGATTATAAACAGTAATTTTTAATTAACTGAATTAGATTATATTTTAAATATGTTGGAATATATCAATAGTATATATCTTACTCTACGGTAATAATATCTTAACCAATCAGCAAAATTATCTTCTTTGACTTCGTCATTACTCTTGTCTCTTTCTGGTAAACTGGGACAAGCTTTTTGCATCTGCCTTGTGCGAATTCACTACTATACAAACAAAATTAAATTAAATTCTCTGAACTTCACAATGAATAATAATATAAATTAATTGTGTAGTAACAAATTTAAATAATTATTAAGATAGTATAGCCTCTCAAACGGTTGCACTCCTTCACAATTTCGCAGTATATAATTGTGCGCCGCACGAGTAAATTTGTGGTCTTCTCACCAAACTTCCTTAACATTCGCACCAAGTCTCCCTATTTGGGTGAAGATATCTGGAACCTTAACGTTATATGTTGGTGCAACCGCGTCCATCGTCATATCGGCTTTAGACTGAGCCTTTTTGTGTTTGAACGGTTGGGCTAATAATAATATGACGTGAAAATGAGAGGTTTCTTTCTCAGTCAAACTTCCTTGCAACGATCGATCCTTCCACTTTTGCAAGATTTTGGCCTTTGCTTTTAATGTCCCATGAATCGCTCGAACGCGTACATCCATCGAAATTTGCACATGCCTTCCAAGAGTTGCTTCATGCAGGTAAGTGTGGATGGAAGATGTTCGCATCACGATCAAAAAGATCGGTGGAATATTTTCTCAAATTATAGAGCAACACTGGTATATTATTCTGTAATTTCATAATGCCCTCGTCTTGTAAGTGTTCGTGTGCATTAGATCCCTGAAAAATGCTCCAATTGCCTACACGTT
Organism: Crucihimalaya himalaica; assembly: GCA_004349715.1. Taxonomy (NCBI): domain Eukaryota; kingdom Viridiplantae; phylum Streptophyta; class Magnoliopsida; order Brassicales; family Brassicaceae; genus Crucihimalaya; species Crucihimalaya himalaica. The sequence continues at coordinate 1,664,271 of SMJT01000020.1, forward strand.
CATAGTATTATTATATCACACCACTGATAATAATTTAATAAAATGACAAAACTATTTCAATAATTAATTAATTAATATATGTTATCCACGAGTAATTGGCTTCTCGTGGACGGTTGTCCGTCTCACAAGAGCTCAGCCATATGCAAAGGGTAATTAGTTGTTGCATGAAAACATGGCAATCGTGGTTCTTCATACCAGCAGTTTTATGCCTTGTTCAAATACATCGTTGAGAATTTGGACACATAACCATCCGAAGAAATTTCACTTCTGAAGCAATCCAGTTAAACAATGTCTGTTTCGCATCCGCCAGACAACAGAAAAGTATTGGAATCGGTAATTTACCATTCTCTGCTAATATGTAACTCGCGCTTTTGAGCAGATTTCGGCCACAGTCCAACCTTGATTTGAAGTTGTCTTTACTCTTTCCCGTTTCTGTGCACATTCAAATCGTATTCGATGATGTTATTCGGAAAAAAATTCTCGATGTGCATCACATCAAGTTGTCCGCGTTGCTAGGTGATTAGTTTCCAATATGGGAGTTCCCAAAAGATACTCATTTTGTGCGCAATTGTTGGAGAACTTCCAATATCCGTCAGGCATGTTCGCTGTAGTGTGTCAATTTCCCCCACGCTTACATGTTTTCTGTGAGCACCATAAATAATCAATCTGCTCAAACAAATCATTCCTTGACATATAAACAGGGGAGGAATACGCACAACCTTGTTCTTTTGAACAAACTTCTTGTTGCTTCGATCACGGATGATGCAAGGGAAGAAGCGACGATGACAATCAAACCAGCACGTATTCCTTCCATGCTTCAGTTAAAAGGCATCTGATCAATCCATGCAATAATGGACAAGATAACCTTCCGTGCGTGGTCCATCCGATAACATCCCATAGCGCTGGGAAGTCACTAATGGTCCACAATAAGCACTGCCTGGCTTTGTAAAATTTCGTTCCTGTGAATAATCAAATGTGCGGTACACCTGTATACCATAATTGTTTTCAACTCATGAATCAGAGGGTTGCGAAGACCAGATGTTTACTAGATCAAGGGATCGTGGAGGTAGACCAGACCAGACCAGATACTCATAAACACAAGACTTCCCTTTGCATGCACATTTTTGTGGCAGATTGTATGGCGTCAATATCACAGGCCATAAAGAATATTGTCTCCCAGACAAACCAAATGACTAAATCCATCAGTGCATAAGCCAAGATAGATATTCTTACTCTCGTTAGCAAAGTCAGAATGTACCGTCTGAAAGTGTTTCCACGCCTTTGCATCTGACGGATGCGTAATCTCCCATCATTCATTGTATGTTCTACATGCCATCTCATTGCGCCGCACTGTCCTTTCTGATTGGTATAACCATTTATCAATCTATCAGTGATAGGCAAGTACCACATACGTTGGTATGGGACACGGCTCCTCCGGTATTTGGTTGATATCTTGGCTTCCCAACAAAATCGACATTCCTGTAGCTTATCATCGTCTTTCCAGAAAATCATGCCAATTGTCAATGCAAACATCAATAATTTCCCGAAGGGTAGCCCCAGACTAGGCAACTAATTTCTGTATTTCATAGTAACTCCCTATGAGAAATATTATCTTCTCTGGCAAATACTCTTTAAAAAGCTCAGCCCATGCGTCCATGCAATTTTCAATTAGGTGGTTAATTATCACTTTTAATTGTCATCATCCTAGATGCCAATGAAAGTTTAGATAACCCCTCTCTACATCCCTCATAGATAGGTTGATCTGCAGCGTCTAACATATCATAAAAATGTTGTGCTTCAACATTGGGTTCTTCCCTAGTATCATCAGCAAATGCAGGAATAGATTCATGAAATGCATCAGTAACCATATCATGAAACCTATTTTCCTCTTGATCTCTTTCATAATCTTCAATCATATTTTGGCCATAATTATAATTATCATTATAATTCGGTTGATCAACACCATCACCCGTACTACTACTTCCGACACCAAGATTATAACCCTCCCCATGTGAAAACCAGATATAATAGTTTGGCATAAATCCTCTATTATATAGATGCTTCTTCACAATATCAATATCCAAATATTGAGTGTTCTTGCAAGTTTTACATGGACAGAATATGTTACCGTTACCCTTCGCATATGGGTTGTTAGTGGCCTGGTGGATGAATGCTCGCAACCCGACACGATACTCTTTCGTCACTTCTCTTGTCTCCGGATCTTTTCGATTATACATCCAACTTCGTAATGCATATGCTTCATTCTGCGATGCCATTCTTCCTAAGCTCTCAGAAAACGATATCTCGATTTTTTTTTTTAGTATTTTCTCAGTTTTTTTTGTAAGCTCGTTTTTTTTGTTGTGAAATGAGAGATCTCACGTTACGGTATTTATAGATTTTTTGTAAAATTTTGCGAGAGAATTGCTATGGAATTGCGTCTGATTTGCGACGTATTTGTGAGGATACCGGCCCTCGCAATAATTAGGTACAATATTTAAAACGTGTTTCACCTAATTTTCTACCCATTTTTACTAAGCATCGCAAATCCATCGCAAATTTGCGAGGACATTGCGATGGAAACATGTTACCCGTGCAAAGTCTTCGCAATTCCCTCGCAAAATTGCAATTTTAAATTTTCGTCGCAAAGGTATCGCAAATAGGAGGGTATTTCATCGCAATTCCGCCGCGTTTTTGCGACGGAATAATTTCGTCGTAAATTTCCGTCGCAAATAGCCTATTTTCTTGTTGTGAGGGATTTGAAACTTTAAACCATAATTTCAAGTTTTATATGGTTTCGCAAATTGAAAAATATTCTTAGTATTCCAAAACATGGTGGAGTGGCAAATATATTGGTCTCTTTGAGGAGTTTGGGAAAAAAAAAGAGTGAGATGTTCGATTTTATTCTTGATCGAGTTTGAAAACTAATTTCCTCTTGGAGTGCTAAGTTTCTCTCACCCACTGGAAAAAGAAGTGTTGATTAAATATGTGGCGTTAGCTATGCTGGTGTATTCTATGTCTTGTTTTAAATTGCCTCAAGGCATTACATCAGAGATAGAATCCCTGTTTATGAGATTTTGGTGGAAGAAAAGCACTAACTCTCGAGGTATATCGTGGATTGCTTGGAAACGACTACAATATTAAAAAAAGGAGTGTGGCCATCGATTTCGTGATCTGACCAAGTTTAATGATGCTTTTCTAGCTAAACAAGCTTGGTGGCTCATTCGATTTCCTAATTCACTGTTTTCTCGCGTCATGAAGGCTCGATATTATAGGGATTTTTTGTTATTGGACGCAGCCCCTAAAAAATATGTCGTACGGCTGGTCTTCTATCTTAGCCGTTGTGTCCCTTACTAAAAAAAGGGTCTCGTTTTTTACTCGGCGATCACTCCACAGTTCGGCTGGATGAAGATAACCTACTTGCTACATATTCTCCACAGCCAATACGGTCCACCGTTCTCTCTTCAGAATTAACTATTAAAGATTTTAGCATCACTAATGGTTCCTATCGAAATTGGGATGTTGTTGCGATAAATGATTTTGTTGCTTTTGAGGATTGTGAAGCCCTACAACATATGTATCTTTCTCGTCGATCGGCACCGGGTAAACTCATTTGGTCTTATGATAAAACAGGGGAGTATTCTGTTAAATCGGAGTATTGGTTTTTAGTGTTCTGGTCGGCCAACTCGTATGGCGACGCCGGAGGATGCTCTCCGCCGGCAAAGGGAGGAGCTTGTTTCTCACAAGCTCACGGATGAAGATGTCGGCTAGGTAGTGAAGGGAAATCTACCTCAACACTCAGAAGAAGTTAGAACAGAATCTGATACGCTAGCTCGAGCTATGGGTGTGAGTATTAATCAAGACCCATCTTCAAGGCCTCTTCAAGATGGAACTCAGAGAATATCTTACAAGTCAAATGAAGGTATCCTACAAAGAACGTATGCTAAAGTCCTCAACAATAAGCCATCTCTCTCTAAGTTTGATCACGTTAACTTAGTGAACCAGAATGATTCTCCAATCGTTCCAGCGGAAGTTTTGGAGGATCGAAATCCCCTATGGGAGGACTTTCCTGTTGGTCGCTTTACTCAAACAGCTCCCCATATAGCTAAGATTCATGTTATAGTTAACAAACTCTGGAATTTGGGGGATAGATCCATCAAAATAGATGTGTATGCAGTGAATGAAACAACGGTCAAGTTTCGTATACGTCACTTAGTAGCGAGAATGAAAGCATGTGGAACATCTGTGAAATTCCCATGTTAGTCTCTAAGTGGACTCCTATTGCTGAGAAAGCACAACCAGATATTAAGTCTATGCCAATGTGGGTGGTGATTAAGAAGATCCCACACTCATGTTCACTTGGAAAGGAATTAGCTATCTTGCTAGCCGAGTGGGAACTCCTATGCGATTACATCAAGAGACGGAACAAGTTACTAAGTTTGACGAGGCGAAAGTGTCACTATAAGAAAATGAGCTCCAAAACCGACGACTTACCGATGGATACGGGAATCGGTTCTAGCTCGTTGGTAATTTCAAATCCGTCAGAAAACCGACGCCAAACCGACGAGCTAACGTTGTCGGGAAATCCGTCGGTAAACCGTCAGTAAAAACCGACGGAATACCGATAGAATTTACTGACGGTTTACTGACCGCGTTTCCGATCGGTTAGCCGTCGGTGTTATACAAAATGGTGTTAAAAACCTATGAAACTAAACCTTAAAACCATACAAAATATACACTTATCAACTCCCCCGGACTTGTCTTTAGCTTGTCCTCAAGCAAACAAGAAATGACAAACCGAGAAAGAGATTTAAAAGTGGGAATTCACTACTAAAATACACGTCAAAACATTCAATATCATAGCCCAAGATAATACCGAGACATTGCAAAAATTGTTTTTCAGTATGACTCTAACTTCTCTAGACTTATCGCAACTCTCATTTTTTTACTCTAGACTCAAAACCAAATATCAACATACATACTTAATAGCCAACTCCCTACATTCAATTAATTCTTCAAGTGTGGTCTCAATATGGAGGTATTGATCTAGTCCATTTGGCATGGTTGAAAGAGGTTTTTACGTATGAAACAAGGTGGTTTATAATTTGGTGACTTACTCTCAAATCAAAGGAATGCAAAACATCACACAAAAGGAAGGAAGAAATGGATCAATTGATGTATACAAATAATAGCTTCCATTTCTACCCAACCTTGCTTAGAATCCTAGTCTTTACCCAGAGTCACGCTTCCCTTTCTTTGAAATAAACACATTGCTCTTCTTAGCAAAATATGTAATCTTATCAAACCAACCTTTTTTCAATTTTCAACATCTATGGAGTTTATTTTTTCTTTTCTTATCTCAAAGCTCTAACTTTTTTTTTTACTTAGAGCTAACTTCATATTGTTCCCATAGAATGTGATCTATTGTTTCTCATCCCGTTTCTCTTCTAACCCATGGAATTTTTTTGTTTCTTTTCATTTATTTTTCATTCTCAACCATTTTTCTCTTTTATTGTCATGTTCCCAAACAAAAACCCCTTAAGCAATGTAAACACAACAACCCGCCTAGTATGCTAGCCTTGAAGTTCACTTAGACTAGCCCTATGGAAGATCATATTTGTCGTTCCCTTCTTACAAGATTTGGCATATGTAAGCATTTTCAAGAAGAGGCCTCACTCAAGCAAACAATGAAGGGGTGTAAGGAAAGGTAAAAGTTACGGTGGGGAACCATCCTAAAAATGAGAATGGCCATTGGGGCTAACAAGTGTGGCACAAAAGAATAAGATAACCCGAATGTATATGTAAAACCATGGTTAAGATCTCAAGCCCCTAAGTGAGAGAATTAAGATTTATTTTAAGTCCAATAGTTATGGAGGTGGTATTAAAGCAAGCATGCATCAATAAAGCAATGAATTTCGAGTGGAGAGATCAAAGTACGAAGTTTACAAGCTTTTTAAAATCATTCAAGCAATGTAAAACCATTATCAAGGGCATCACAATGAAAGCTTATCATACACGTTTCATGAACTCCCATGCACATGAATGTAACCTATATAATCTAGAAATGAGTGATCAAGTCAAGTCTAGAATGCACATGGACTAATGCAAACTACATGATGATTTTTTTCGTTTTTTATGCAATTGAAAATATACAATGCAATGACTCAAGAAAATGAAAATAAGACAAAATACACAATGTCAAAAAACAAGAACCTCTCCCCCGGACTTAAATCACACCGTCTCGGTGTGAATTGAGCCGAAAAGAGAGTATAACAAACACAAACAAAAACAAAAACGAAACGGTATATACAAAAGGAATAATTAGTGGTACCTTGGAGTGGAGTGGATTCACGAGGAGGAAGCATTGTGCGTTGAAGCTTACGGACTTGGACCATTCCATCCGTCCCAAACATGAAAACAAAATTTAGCAAACAATAAAAGGCATAAAAACAAGAAGTAAAGGATATGATTGCTTGTTTAATGTCTCTAGCATTGACGAGGGATGGGATTGGGGGAGTCCCCAATGACACATTTAACGTCATGATAACTATGCATTTTATCACTTTATCGTAGTTGTAAATATCCATTTTATTGTGTTTTATTTGATTTTTCTTTGTATTTTGATGCATTTAGTGTATAACTAAGTATTTTTACATTTTAGAACTTCTTTTGTGTATTTGTATGTATTCGGTGTGTGTTTTATGTGTTTTGGATAATTTCAGGTTGTAATGATGGGAAATGCACATTTGGATGTCAAAGGAGAAAATGATCATGAAGAACCGATTCAAATTGTTTCAAAGATCAAGTCATACGAAAATCTTCCCTTGGGATTTAGCTTTGGAGCTCTTCATAAAAGTCGGAGTAAATTGAGTTAGCTTTCCAACGGAGGTAGTTTCAGAACATTTGGATATATGGTTCAAGAGTTATGGCCAATTTAGTGAAGGCATGTCGAGCCGAGCGGTTCAAAACCGATTTCCATAACCGATCGCTTATTAGGCTGAGGAACGCATCTTGACTCACGAGCGGTTTTGAAACCGCTCGACAAGACCGATCACCGAGCTTAAAACGACTCCCGAGCGGTTTGAAACCGCTCGCCAAAACCGCTCGCGGACTCCTCCCCTGTTTTCTCCACTTGCGAACTCACTACCTTAAAAAGCCAATTTTTGTGCAACAAAGGAGGAGGCCATTATCATCATTGACCTGAGTTTTCTCTTCACTTTCCTCTCAAGTTCTTATGTTTTCATGCTTTTAAAACCTTGATTTACTCTTATGTATTGAAGATTTCTCATTTTTATTTATAAAATCTGAATTATGTCTTCTATATCATGCATTTCTACGGTTTGTTTTCTTGATTTGAGCATGTGTGAGTAAATCTCTTTTGGATGGTTGGTTTGGTAGATTTAGGATGTTTGATGCTTGATTTGTGATGTTTAGTGTTTGATTATTGTTTATCTTCACATATAGATTGTTCTTAAAGCTAGAAATGAGCTTCGAAAGAGAGTTTTCTAGATGCATGATCGATTCTCACCCGGAAGGTGTTGAGAATCGATCCGACCTATCTATGTGTGCGTTTCTATTCCTTAACCAACGGGAGTTGAGTTTTAAGGAAGATTTGATGACAAATATGAATTAGTGTTCATTGTTTGCTAATCGTTTGGTTGCATTCGGAAGTCTAGCTAACCAAATCGGTTTGCAAAAGGATTAGTACCACGGGAGTGGACTAATCTAGTTAAGTGATTCATGTCATAAGTTGAAGTATAATCATTTGTTGAATTTGTCATTCATTGAAGCATCATTCATTCTTTATCGTTTGCCATTCCAACCGTCCATTCTTTTAGCATTTGAAATCAACCGCTTAAGTCGTTAGTTTGCTTTGCATTGCTTGTTTTATTTAAATTTACAATTGTGTTTTATGTTTCTTGCTATTTTGATGTCTTTTCCTTAAGTTGTTTAGTTTTCTTGTTTCTTATTCGCTTATTTAATCATCGTATATTTAGTTTCTTGTTTATTTACTTTTAGTTACAACATAAAAACCCAAAAACATCAATCGTTTAGCTTGATTAGTTTCCTGTATTCTTAGTGTGTTATCTTTCCTTCCCTGTGGATTCGATACCTAAAGTGCTACATACGACATACCTTTAGGATTGAGGTATTAGAGCACAATAGGTTTAATTGTGCACAAGAGCCATAAAACTCTTGCAATCACGTCACTAGCTTGACGGTTGTGTCCTCTTATTCCTTCTCTCCTTGCATGTCTCTTTTACTCCTAGTTGTACACCTAAGAGATAAAGATCACAAGAAAAAGGAAAAGATTAGCAACAAAAGAAAATAAAAAAGCTCTAGTTTCAAGAAGAATCTAAATCCTAATGATCAATGCTAAACCTCAATGGCAACGACGCCAAATTGATAAAGGGTTTTTTATTAGGTTCATATCAATTCCTCTATGCTTGTCATTGTAGCATAAGAAGTGTCAATCCATAGGGGTTAAGATTGAGGTACTAAGAATGCAAGAAACTTCTTAATCTAGAGCAAAAAGTTTTTGGGTTTTTATGTTTTTTATCGAAAGAAAACAAATGCAAGAAAGAAAACAAAAGACAAGAAAGCAAAACACAAGAATAAAATGTTGGATCATAGTTTAAACTTTCAAAGTGATGGTCAATAATCAAACAATGAATCATTTGAAAGCATAAAACATCATTCTAGAACGTGGAACACAAGTAATAGACTAATCCACTTCCGTGGCACTAATCACTTCACTAATCACCCAATTGACATAAACTTCTGTTCGCAATCAAATGATCAATGAGGATTACTAACAAGTCCAATTAGTTCACTAAACACCCTAAACACCCTAAACATCAACTCCCGTTGGCTATGTATGTAAAGCTCACAAAAGGTTTGGTTCAAGCATTTCATCGAACACCTTTCGGGTGAGAAATGTATAAGTTCTAGATATGAGAGAATGAACCCAATCTAGCACTAAACACCATTTACTCGAATCTATCCTTAATGCATGTGATGATACCAAAATCTAACTAATCTAAGATGTAGTTACCTAATTTAAGGTGTAGTTCTAAGTTTTGGTTTATCATGCAAATCTAGCATAGAGAATGAACCTAAGTGAAGAATCTAACAAGAATCAACCTAAATCATCATCATCTAACCATCAATCTTCCTAATCTAGCATAACCCATGTTCCAACAAAAAGTTTAAAATCTAAAAAACATAAAGAACAAAAGAGAAAAAGACATAAAGATAAAGAAACTGCATAAATAAAAGATAAGGGGTGAAGAAATCTTCTCTAGAGTGACATATGTATGAAGAACAATCAAATCCCTCAGAAAAGAGAGTTTAGGTCGATCCCAACTCTTGGGAGATGAAGACTTAGGTTTTAGAATGTCTAAACATTGTATTTATAGTAAAAATGACAAATTTGGTCGTGGGAGAGGTTGGATCAATCGATCCAAGAGTTAGATCGATCGATCCGGATGAAATGCTTGTCTCGAGTGTTCTGTGATGGTTTGGTCGATCTGACTGTTATGCCTCCACCAAATCGGCTGTAACTTTTGATATGTAGCTCGGATTTGCATGAAATCACCTCCATTGGAAAGCTATATCTCAGGGAAATACCTTCATCTGAGTCGAGCTTTAAGAAAATTTGGACGGGTTCTGCATCATCATTTTCTTCTTTTGTCCAAAAATGCATCCTCCAGTTTTCTCTCACGTTCTAAGCATATCATTTGATCGAAATCACTCCTAAGCACCTGTATTAACATAAAAAGAACAAAAAGAAGAAACAAAACAACGTAGGACATCTAAAATGCAAGATGGAATGAGACTCAAATGTATGAAAATATCTCAAACATTATACAAAATGGTGTTAAAACGTATGAAACTAAACCTTAAAACCATGCAAAATATACACTTATCAGTTAGCCGTTGGTAAATTACCGATGAAAAACCGACGGCCAGTTACCGATGGGCAACCCACTACAAGAAAACATGCCATTTGCGATGGAGAAATACCTCGCAATTCCATCTCAAACAGGCAAAATTGCGACGGAAGTGCGTGAACGCAGTGTTCATCGCAAAAGTGTTCATCGCAAATTGATAGCAAAATGCGTTACCAATTATACCCGCACACACGTCGCAATACTTACTTCGGATTTGCGAGGAAACATTGCGACGGAATTGCGTGGAACTATTTATAAATGGAGTCGCAATTCCCTCGCAATTTGCGACGGATTTGCGAGGGTACGGTTCTTATTTCCCTCGCAAAACCGTCGCAAATTGCGAGGGAATTGCGGCGGCATCTAATTTATATAATAATTAAAAATTTTAATTATTAATAATAATTAATAATTATAAATTTATTAATTATAAATAAATTTTTTTTTCAAAATTAAAATTTTATAAATAAAATTAAATTGTTGAAACATTAAAATTAAAAGAAACTAAAATGTATTATACAAACGAAAATCTAAAATTGAACCGATGGACCGGATCCGGTTCCGGTTCCGGTTCCGGTTCCGGTCTCGGTCCCGGTCTCGGTCCTACTCGTAGATGTGTCTCCAGGGTCCTGAATCATCTGTGCTAGCACCGGATCCTTTGTCGCCAAATAGCTGAACATCTGATCGAACTTCGAGATCTTCTCAGACTGAGTCACGATCAGCTGGGCCTGCGACTCAATGATGCCCTGGAGGTAGGCGGCGGACTCCGCTTCTGCTGCTCCCGAGGAAGAAGAAGTGCACGAGTCGATCTGCGATTGCAGAGAACCGACTCCGTAAATTCTCCCTTTTTTACGGGGAGCGACCTGAAAATTAAGAATAAGTTTAATTAGTTGAAATTATTGTAAAAAATAAATATAAAACATTAATATTCATACCTCGGTAAAGATCTTGTTCTTCACGGCGGGAGTCAAAGGGGTAGATGCGCTCTCATCGCCCTCCGAATGCTGAGTCAACTCCTGCATCTTCGAAGTGACGTCGTTGTAGATCTTCTCAGACTTCTTGTCGACAAAAGTCCCATCTGGTCGCCTCTTTGTCTCCTCGAGGACAGCTAGCAAATCCGGGATCGAATCTCCGCGATCCTTTGCCTGATTTGTTTTTTTATAAATATCACAATAAAATTTAATTAATAATTAGAATTTAATTAATTAAAATAAATGAAAAACTTACGATTTTCCGTCCGCGGGCAATGTAGGAAAGCTGTCCAGACCGATGCTTGGCATACCCGTCCCCATCAGGATCAGCGTACCGGGCCGCCCGACTGTTAGCGCTCTTGATCTCGCTCGCCGGATCCTGCCAATACGCCACAAGGCCTGCCCAGACATCTGGATCAAACCACTTAGGCATCGCAAGGTCGCCTTCTTTCTTCCACTTCTTCTTCCACCGTCCCACCTGGTCGGCCATGCGTTCCTTCAACTTCGCATCAAACTCCTTTCGGACCTTGCTCGTAATACTGTACTCCCAATGATAGTGTTGCTAAAAAAAAAAAATTATCATGAAAAATTCAAACAATAAGTTATATAAATTATAAAATAATTAATTTTAAATATTAAAAAACTTACAGCAAAAGTTTGAAACCACCGTCTTTTGACATGGTCCGGTGTTTGCCTCCAATTGGCATGAGGCTCTTTGAAATCTCGTTCAAAGATCGATCGGACCGAAGCGGCCACGCATCCGTCTTGATCAAACCTGAAATGTAAAATAATAAAAAACAAATAATATGATTTTATTTGTTTTAAAAAACTTAAAATTAAATTAATAAAATAAAATAAAAATCTTACCAATACGTGTTATCAGGACGTCTTGGATCAAGGCGGGGAAGAAGGTCATGACCGGGAGACTCAAGGATCGCCTTAACGACAAGATCATCATTGTCGTTATCAAAGTGTGCCACCGGTGGGGGATCTGAGAATGCAGGTGGAGGCGGTGAATAGTATTGCATCCCGGGATTGTCGTCCTGTCCCGTCTGAGAAGTGAAACTCGTCCGAGGAGTTTCTGGAACAGGCGTGCCACTCCTCCGAGACGTGTCACTCCTCCGAGGCGTGCCACCCCTCGAGAGATAACGAGAGTACTCGTTATTAACTCCAGACATCTGAAAAACAAAATTTAAAAAATTAGTAAAATAATTACAATGATATCATATTAAAACTTATAAATTCTAAAAATCAATTACTAAATGAATTATAAAATTACAAAACCTAAAAACTAAAAATTTCTAAATTCTAACAAAACCTAATTCTAAAAACAAACAAATTTAAATCTAACAAATCTAAATATAACAAATCTAAATCTAAAACTAACAAAACCTAATTTTAAAAACAAAACTAACTAAATTACAAAACCTAACCTAAATCTAACAAAACTAATCTAAAAAATTAATAATAAAATTAATTTTACCTAAAATCTAATAAATTTCTAAATTCTAACAAAACCTAATTCTAAAATTTGTAAAATTTCTAAAAATTAATTATAAAATTTCTAACAAAAACTAATCTAAATCTAACACAACTAATCTAACAAACCTAAATCTAACAAACCTAAATCTAACAAAACTAATCTAACAAACCTAAATCTAACAAATCTAAATCTAACAAAACTAATCTAACAAACCTAAATCTAACAAACCTAAATCTAACAAAACTAATCTAACAAACCTAAATCTAACAAATCTAAATCTAACAAAACTAATCTAACAAACCTAAATCTAACAAACCTAAATCTAACAAAACTAATCTAACAAACCTAAATCTAACAAACCTAAATCTAACAAAACTAATCTAACAAACCTAAATCTAACAAACCTAAATCTAACAAAACTAATCTAACAAACCTAAATCTAACAAACCTAAATCTAACAAAACTAATCTAACAAACCTAAATCTAACAAACCTAAATCTAACAAAACTAATCTAACAAACCTAAATCTAACAAACCTAAATCTAACAAAACTAATCTAACAAACCTAAATCTAACAAACCTAAATCTAACAAAACTAATCTAACAAACCTAAATCTAACAAACCTAAATCTAACAAAACTAATCTAACAAACCTAAATCTAACAAACCTAAATCTAACAAAACTAATCTAACAAACCTAAATCTAACAAACCTAAATCTAACAAAACTAATCTAACAAACCTAAATCTAACAAACCTAAATCTAACAAAACTAATCTAACAAACCTAAATCTAACAAACCTAAATCTAACAAAACTAATCTAACAAACCTAAATCTAACAAACCTAAATCTAACAAAACTAATCTAACAAACCTAAATCTAACAAACCTAAATCTAACAAAACTAATCTAACAAACCTAAATCTAACAAACCTAAATCTAACAAACCTAAATCTAACAAAACTAATCTAACAAACCTAAATCTAACAAACCTAACCAACCTAAAAATCTAACAAAAACAAAAATCTAACAAATTTACCAAATCGAACAAATCTAAAATTGTTACCTTAGGGTTTTGTTTGCAGATCTGGTCGGCTGGAGAAGGAGAGAAGGAGAAACGATCGGCGGCGGCTGGAGAGGAGGACGAGCAGCGGCGGTTCAGTTGGCTGGCCTCGGAGGATTTGCGATCGGCGGCAATGGGGAGGAGAAGAAGAAATAGAAGAAAAAGAAAAGAAGAAGAAGATCGCGACTTTATTCTGTTTTTTCCCGGTCCATCGCAATTTCGTCGCAAATCCATCGCAAATTAGGGTTTTGGATTACCAATTTGCGATGGATTTGCGAGGAAACATACTTTCCATCGCAATTCCATCGCAAACCGAAATATTTCAAACGATTAACAAAAATTCATATCGCGGTTAAACCAATAAAAGGATTAGAGCCGCAATTCCCTCGCAAATTTGCGACGGCATTGCGAGGAAAATTGTTTGCGAGGGAGTTGCGTCTATTTTTTGTTTTCCCTCGCAATTCACTCGCAAATTTGCGACGGAATTGCGTTGAACAAGACGTTTCCCTCATAATTCCGTCGCAAATTTGGTAAAATGTGATTAAAATTTTTTTTCTCTTTAATTTAGAAATCAATTTGTTTTGGGATATGTTTGGATACGATGCAAATTCATTACTACTTGAGCTATTAGACTTCATAACTTTTGTATTTAGTTACGGTTCTTGTTACCTAACTTTTAGATCTATATAGTTACAGTTTGTATCTTGGGAAGGTTTGTTGAGAGAAGTGTTGCTTATCAACCTTGGATATGTTTGGATGTAAATTCATTACTACTTGAGCTATTGGACTATGTAACTTTTGTTTTAAGTTACGGTTCTTGTTACCATAACTTTTGTACTAGTTACGGTTCTTGTATCTTGGGGAAGTGTTGCTTATCAACCTTGAATATAGACTCGAAGCAAATGAGACATCTCCAAATCTTTAACATCGCAATCAACCACAAAATGTATATTGGATCATACTTCATCGATAACCATTTTGTCGGGCTAACATCTTGAATGAGTGTAAAATATTCATCGATTGCTGAATTTTTAAATTAATTCCAAGCAATTCCCTAGCAAATCGGGAGGAAATTGCGTGGAATTAGACGTTTTCCTTGCAATTACCTCGCAAATTTGCGAGGAAATTGCGTGGAATTGGACGCTTCCATAGCAGTTCCCTCGCAAATTTGCGAGGGAATTGCAATGATTTAAGCTAGTTCATCGCAAATCCCATGCAAAGTTGGTCAAATTTGATTAAAAAAAAAACTTTATTTAAAATCAAAATTGCTTAAAAACATAAAAAAAATAATCAGATTCTTTTTCAGATTCATTGGAGTGTTCACTATGATCATTGTCTTCATCATCAGTCTCCTCGAACTCGTCAGATTCTTCATCTTTCTTCGTCTCATCAACTATTATGTCTTCCTCTTCTCTGGTTTCTGGATCAATATGTAAGATATTCTCGGTTGATTCGATTGCTACAAAGACTTCTGGTGATCTTTCATGTTGCATAGCCAAATCATCAACTTCCCCGACTATACGACCTCTCGGATTCACTTTTATCACTGATAACCACGTCTCCCGCATTTGCCTTTTCCGAGGGTAAGGAATATAACACACTTGTTCTGCTTGACATGCTAGGATAAAAAGTTCAAAGTTAGAAATTTTTTTATTTGCATTGACATCGGTTACCCCTAATGTGTTTATGCGGACGCCTTGACCGACTGTTGGATCGTACCAATGACATTTGAATAAAATGCATTTCAACCCAATAATTCCAAGATATGAGACTTCCATAATTTCTTGCAAGACGCCGTAGAAGTTTAGATCACCTGGCACGTGGATTCCATAATGTGCGGTTGACTTATTGGAGCCATAATCATACGTGTGAAAAGTGTATCCACGAGTGAAGTACATTGGGGTAGTTTTGATCTTCGCAATTGGTTCGTGAATAATCTCATGTAACCATAGTGGCAAGGGCTGGTTTGCACATCCATTCATCACCTATATATATATAAACATAAATTTTTAATTAACGAATTAGATTATTTAAATATTGTTGGAATATATCAAATATGTATAATATCTTACTCTACGTACATAATATCTTAACCATCCAGCAAAATTATCTTCTTTGGACTTCTAATACTCTTTTTCTGGTAAACCGGGACAAGCTTCTCGCAACTGCCTGTCGAATTCACTGTACAAACAAAATTAAATTAAATTCGTGAACTTCACAATGAATAATATTAAATAATTGTTAGTTAACAAATTTAAATAATTAATTAAGATATATACCTCTCAAACGGTTGCACTCCTTCACAATTTTGCAGTATATAATTGTGCGTCGCCAAGTAAATTTGTGGTCTTCCCACCAAACTTCCTTAACCTTTCCACCAAGTCTCCCTATTTGGGTGAAGATATCTGGAACCTCTACGTTATATGTTGGTGCAACACCTCCATCGTCATATCGGCTTAGACGAGCCTTTTCGGTTCGAACGGTTGGGCTAAAATAATATGACGTGAAATGAGAGGTTTCTTCAGTCAAACTTCCTGCAACGATCGATCCTTCCACTTTTGCAAGATTTTTGGCCTTTCCTTTTAGATGTCCCATAAATCGCTCGAACATGTACATCCATCGAAATTGCACAGGCCCTCCAAGAGCTGCTTCATGCGGTAGGTGTATTGGAAGATGTTCCATCACATAAAAAACATGGTTGAAATAATTTCTCCAAATTACAGAGCAACACTGGTATATTATTCTGCAGTTGCACAATGCCCTCGTCTGTAAGTGTTCGTGTGCATAGATCCCTGAAAAGTGCTCCAATGCCTACACGTTCATAGTTATTATAATCACACCACTGAAATAATTTAATAAAATGACAAAACTATTTCAATAATTAATGTAATTAATTAATATGTACCAGCAATTGTTTCGTAGACGGTTGTCGGTAAGAGCTCAGCCAATGCAAAGGGTAATAGTCGTTGCATGAAAACATGGCAATCGTGGCTCTTCATACCGGCAAGTTTTTTGCCTTGTTCAATACATCTTGAGAATTTGGACACATAACCATCCGGAAACTTCACTTCTGAAGCAATCCAGTTAAACAACGTCTGTTTCGCATCCCCAGACAACCGAAAGATCGGAATCGGTAATTTACCATCTCTTGTAATATGTAACTCGCTTCTTGAGCAGATTTCGGCCAAGTCCAACCTTGATTTGAAGTTGTCTTTACTCTTTCCCGTTCCTTGCACATTCAAAATCGTATTCATGATGTTATCGAAAAAAATTTTCTCGATGTGCATCACATCAAGGTTGTGCCGTAGTAGGTGATCTTTCCAATATGGGAGTTCCCAAAAGATACTCATTTTGTGCCAATTGTGAGAACTCCCATATCCGTCAGGCATGTTCGCTGTAGTGTGCCAATTTCCCCCACGCTTACATGTTTCCTGAGCACCATAATAATCAATCTGCTCAAACAAATCATTCCCTGACATATAAACTGGGGGAGGAATACGCACAACCTTGTTCTTTTTGAACAACTTCTTGTTCTTCCGATACGGATGATGCAAGGGAAGAAAGCGACGATGACAATCAAACCAGCACGACTTCCTTCCATGCTTCAGTTGAAAGGCATCTGATCGATCCATGCAATATGGACAAGATAACCTTCCGTGCGTGGTCCATCCCGATAACATCCCATACGCTGGGAAGTCACTAATGGTCCACAATAGCACTGCCCGCATTGTAAAATTCCGTTCCTGTGAATAATCAAATGTGCGTACACCTGTATACCATAATTGTTTCAACTCATGAATCAAGGGTTGCAGAAATACATCAAGGGATCGTTTTGGATGCTTAGGACCCGGTACCAGAATACTCATAAACAAGACTTCCCTTTGCATGCACATTTCTGGTGGCAGATTGTATGGCGTCAATATCACAGGCCATAAAGAATATTGTCTCCCAGACAAACCAAATGGACTAAATCCATCAGTGCATAAGCCAAGATAGACATTCCTACTCTCGTTAGCAAAGTCAGAATGTACCGTCTGAAAGTGTTTCCACGCCTTTGCATCTGACGGATGCGTAATCTCCCCATCATTCGTTGTATGTTCTGCATGCCATCTCATTGCCGCCGATGTCCTTTCCGATTGGTATAACCGTTTCAATCTATCAGTGATAGGCAAGTACCACATACGTTGGTATGGGACACGGCTCCTTCCGGTAGTTGGTTGATATCTTGGCTTCCCACAAAATCGACATTCCTGTAGCTTATCATCGTCTTTCCAGAAAATCATGCAATTGTCAATGCAAACATCAATAATTTCCGAAGGTAGCCCCAGACTAGCAACTAATTTCTGTATTTCATAGTAACTCCCTGCAGAAATATTATCTTCTGGCAAATACTCTTTAAAAAGCTCAGCCCATGCGTCCATGCAATTTTCAGTTAGGTTATTATCACTTTTAATTGTCATCATCCTAGATGCCAATGAAAGTTTAGATAACCCCTCTCTACATCCCTCATAGATAGGTTGATCTGCAGCGTCTAACATATCATAAAAATGTTGTGCTTCAACATTGGGTTCTTCCCTAGTATCATCAGCAAATGCAGGAATAGATTCATGAAATGCATCAGTAACCATATCATGAAACCTATTTCCCTGTTGATCCCTTTCATAATCTTCAAACATATTTTGGCCATAATTATAATTATCATTATAATTCGGTTGATCAACACCATCACCCGTACTACTACTTCCGGCACCAAGATTATAACCCTCCCCATGTGAAAACCAGATATAATAGTTCGGCATAAATCCTCTATTATATAGATGCTTCTTCACAATATTAATATCCAAATATTGAGTGTTCTTGCAAGTTTTACATGGACAGAATATGTTACCGTCACCCTTCGCATATGGGTTGTTAGTGGCCTGGTGGATGAATGCTCGCAACCCGACACGATACTCTTTCGTCACTTCTCTTGTCTCCGGATCTTTTCGATTATACATCCAACTTCGTAATGCATATGCTTCATTCTGTGACGCCATTCTTCCTAAGCTCTCAGAAAACGATATCTCGATTTTGTTTTTAAATATTTTCTCAATTTTTTTTTGTAAGCTAGTTTTTTTTTGTTGTGAAATGAGAGATCTCACGTTACGGTATTTATAGATTTTTTGTAAAATTTTGCGAGAGAATTGCTATGGAATTACGTCTAATTTGCGACGTATTTGCGAGGAAACCAGCCCTCGCAATAATTAGGTACAACATTTAAAATGTGTTTCACCTAATTTTCTACCCATTTTTACTAACCATCGCAAATCTGTCGCAAATTTGCGAGGACATTGCGATGAAAACAAGTTACCCGTGCAAAGTCTTCGCAATTCCCTCGCAAAATTGCGATTTTAAATTTTCGTCGCAAAGGTATCGCAAATAGGAGGGTATTTCATCGCAATTTCGCCGCGTTTTTGCGACGGAATAATTCCATCGTAAATTTCCATCGCAAATAGCCTATTTTCTTGTTGTGACCGACAACTTAATTACCGATGGGTAACCGAGGGATATAACCTACTGATTACCGATGGTTCAATCGTTGGTCTACCGAGGATTAACCGATGACATAACCTATAGATTACCGACGGGATTTAAATAATAAGTAAATAATATTTTTTTGAAATTTGATATTTTACTGAAATTAAACTGCAAAAATAAATTTAGATTCTAGAATTTTTTTTGATTAAAATTATAATAAAAAACAGAAGATAAAATCCATATAAACCGAAAGGTTAAAATTTTACAAATCTAAATAAAATTACGAAAAGGTAAAATTGTTCAGAAAACAATGAGAAATTATATGAAACTAAGTACGAGGATCAGAGCAGGGGATTGTGTTGTGATTAGAATCAATCATTGTTTATGATAGATTGTTTTGAATGTTCTGGAAAACAATTTCTCACCATGTCTACCCCTATTAATTCTCAGTTTGCAATTTCTACTTTACCAAAAAAAAAATCGTTCTACTTCCAATATAAATTCCCTATATGAAATCGAATATATTCCCGGCGACCAGCTACCTAAAACTACTTTCCCACTTGTAAATCCGTATGAATACTTTGCCAAAAAACCCAGTACCTTCTTAGTCAAAAGCGTTCGAGAGCTCATCAGACCATCCTCAAGCAGAAAAGTTATGGAGTATATCCAGTCCAGTAAATTCTCATCATGCCAAGTCCCTGCAACCAAAGAAGAGCAGTTTATCTCGCTTAATATTCTAGAAAATCTACCAAGACTATGGCAATTGCAGGGATATACTCACCTACACTTCGGAGTAGTAATAATTGGTTTGACCTTACACGCTCGAAAAGGTCTACGAGTTGTAGCTCGTATAGCTTTAGTCGATTCAAGACTAAAATCATATCAACAAGCTTGCATCGGAACAGTTCAGATGACTTTAAACGCAGGAACAATATTCATAACACAGTTTCCAAACTTTAATGTTTCTTTGCAAGATCCAAATCTGCTCAAAGCGTTCATGGTCCAATTACAGCTAATCGGGGCACCTATGCAAGAAAAGAGTGTTGTAGCTACCTTACACCATCAGATCGTGTACCGGATCCAATATCATGCCCTTGATCTTGTAATACCCTCATCGAATGAAGCACTATATCTCAAAGTCACATCAGCGTCTCAAGCGCCCAACGCTATTCAGATTCCACGACAGATATCCCATGAAGAGCTTCTCCGTCGACTGCCAGAATCTTGGATTACAAGCTATGAACAGTTACATAAAGCAGCCCAGACACCAATCCAATCATCGGAGGCCAGCTTTCATTCAAGAACTGATGGAACAACAGAAATCAAATTCGAAAAACCTTGTTCATCGTCATTTCGAAAACAGCTGTTCACTCAATTTGCTATACAAATTGATGAACACGAATTCTACGGTCCGTCAATGGAGCAGATTCCTAAACCACTTTCCTTTGGTCAAGATGAAACAGTCGTATATCCTTTCAAGGATGAAAATGGTCATCAATACTTTGATGTATGCTCCTGCACCGCCTGCACGGAAGAAAACTACGAATCTGACGAAGAGATTCGCCGAAGACGAAGAAAAAAGAAAGATCCTCTGTACAAAAGATACCTTGAAGGAGATCCCACTGTCGGTCTGCTTGGTGATGGAAAATATCACTTTATACTCCAATATTTAGAAAATAAGAACGAATCCCTTATGATGATGCACGCAGAAGATTTCCCTCCACCGGAAGACTTCACCAAAGACAACATCGCTCATAGTCCAAAGATTCTCGCAATGGCCGTCAACTCTTCTGGACAAGAAAATCTAAGCCAACGAGAGAAGGTTCTCAACTGGCAATTAGAAAATGCCCTCGCACAAAATCAGCTACTTACAAAGACAAATCATAAGGTGAATCAATTAACAGAAGTTTATGAAAGGAGGCTAAGCGGTCTTCAAAGCTTGATAATAGAAATCCATGATCGACTCAATTGTCTTCACCAAGAAATGATGACTATGGCGCAACATATGATGGTTAACACTTCCCAGTTCCAGAGCAAAGAAGCAGAGATGACGAGCCTCAAGATTCAACTAAAAGATCTTCAAAGGAGTCTCGAAAGTGTGGTTCGCAATCGATCAGACACATACTTCAACCCGATTGGAAGTATGCCATCAAGTGTACCTATGTATCATGGGTCATACTCCCCAGGATTCCTATCCGGTTATCAAGATCCAAAACCAAGGCCCGCTATCCCTGGTTTTCTATCCTCCGATGAAGCCTTCACTTCTCGCTATGGCATGACATCAGCCAGTGTATACAAGACAAAGACAACCCGAGAGAAGCCAAGGAGACAAAAGGAATCAGAATTCATAATCAATCCAACCAAAATATCAAATCTTACCACATCTTCTAGCAATGAGTCCACTGAAGACACTAAAAAGAAAGAGAAAGACATCAGAATAATTGAATTTTCGATGTCTAGTCTGCTCGATACTCTCGGCAAGAACCATAACAATCATGCACCAGAAGTAACAGACCAAGCTCCTCAATATATGTTTGCACAGCAAATCGCAAGAATTGAACATTTTTTAGAAACTGGCTCCAGCACCTATGACTCCATCTCGGAAGATGAATCTCTACCAAAGCAATTTGCCATAGGAAGGTCATCAACCATCCCTAAGGAGGAACCAAATATACATGAAGTCCATTCAAGTGATGATGAAATGGATCATACGTTCCCCCAACATCACGAGATTCCAACAAAACAATTCTCTTCGAAAGTCATGATATTTACATTCGATGACATTCCCTCTGAAAAATTGAATGATCGTCTTGACGAATTCCATGCTTGGATGAATTCGGAAGCTATTTCATCTTCAGTAGACCTTGTGATACAACAATTTACGGCTCGGCTGTCCGGGGCACTAAAGGAATGGTGGACTTCACTAGGTGATTATAGACAGCAACAAGTATATCAAACAACAATACCATTGCTTTTGGGTGAAATTCACAGAGAATTCATTGGAACGCGTACACATCTAAAAGAAAAGCTACAAGAATAATTCTTCACTGTAAAGTGTTGTTCATTGAAGAAGAGAGATTTGGCCAAACATTTTGAATGACAAACTCGGAGGTATTATGCACTCAACGGTCTCAACAATCCAAGTTTGAAGCAAGTATACCTCTCCTCCATCGATGATTATATTAGTCAACAAACCAAGCTATATATCAGAGATCAAAGTCAGACAATTGAAGAAATCTCTATTGGTCAAATTCAACAATATATCTTCTGAACGCTAGACAAGCTTTGCAAACAAAAGGAGTTTTGGATATAATTCATGGACAAATCAAGACAACTATCAAGAATATGTGCTCGACCAGATCTCTCCATTAAATGTTCGAAGTCCAAGAAAACATGTTCATGTGATGCTCGAGGCAAGCCTAGAAGATTCAGAAAAACATTTTAAAGGCACTCTAACAAAATCAGGCGAAAAGGATTTTTCAGAAAGAAACAAACTTTCAAGAAAACAACAAGATGCTTTTTATGTCGTAGATAAGGACATTTTGCAAAGAATTGTCCAAACAAGTCCAAGAAGAAAAGGCAATATCTCATCAACTCGATATCCAAGATAGCACAAGATCTCGATTTTGACAATCATGATCTAGAATCAGTATTATCATATGACAGTGACGACAGAGATGCTATCTGTGGCTACTCTGATTCGGATACTTCCTCTGGATCATCAGATGAAGAGAAGGATAATTGCTGTTTCAAAATCACGCAAGTGCAGCGCCAAGACGAAATACAAACATCACACTTGCCAGTGACAATCTTTGACCCCTCACGACGTGAAGATACAGTTTATGCCATTGCATTCATCGACACTGGAGCTCATTCAACAATAATGAATCCTAAAGTTCTCGCATCCTCTATGTGGCTA
The DNA here is from genome assembly GCA_004349715.1 of Crucihimalaya himalaica. NCBI lineage: Eukaryota > Viridiplantae > Streptophyta > Magnoliopsida > Brassicales > Brassicaceae > Crucihimalaya > Crucihimalaya himalaica. The sequence continues at coordinate 1,687,170 of SMJT01000020.1, forward strand.
CCTCACCAACAAGAATTTCGAGTGGCAAATTCTGGATCATTGACGGTAAAGCTCAAGTCGAAGCCAATAACCATCGAACTCTTCCCATGATGCCATATAACGACAAAAGTCCTTGGTTCATATGCACCTGGAAAAGATTTGGTGTTAGGATGGGATACATACTATGCACTAAAGAAAAAAATCGATATCTCTATCGAACCAAGAGGATTGAGGTGGAAGACTCTCTATAAAGCTTTCACAACAATACCTCGCTTGTTCACAATTGAAGAGTTTGCATCTCCAGACTTTGGGAGAATCCAAGAAGAAATTACGACAATCTCGTGTGCAAATTCTCACACAGATTTCCTCCAGAAGTGCAAAAATCCATTATAGCTGAATACGGAGTTCTTTGTATCATTGCCTTTCAAAGAAAACATTCACAGTACTCCGACAAAGGCTAGTCATGCAGGAATGCCGCCTACACTATTGCAACAGGCAAACGAAGAGTGTGATCAACTTGTAAGTCAAGGAATTGTTTCGTCAACAAACTCGCCATGGGCTTGCAAAGCATTTTATGTGAACAATCGTGCCGAACAAGCAAGGGGAAAACTCAGATTGGTCATCGATTACAAGTCTTTGAATCAGTATATACAGGATGTCAAATTTCTGCTACCCAACAAAAGGGCGCTCCTTCAACATCTCCAAGGAGCTACAATATTTTCAAAATTTGATTTAAAATCAGGATTCTGTCAACTCGGAGTTCATCCACAAGAAAGGTACAAGACGACATTATGTCTACAAATCGACACCTTCAATGGAATGTCTTCCCTTTTGGTCTTAAAACTGCACCGTCACTATTCCAGTAAGCGATGTTACGTATTTTCAAGCCTCTTCTACATACGGCTTTGAAATACATCGACGATATTCTACTATTTTCATCAACGGTAGCAGAACACATCAACTCTCTCAGACAGTTTCAAGACATAATCAAGAAATATGGAATTATGCTCTCAGCCAGAAAAATGATCATTGCCCAGCCCAACATCGACTTCCTTGGAATGCAAATTACAAAAGGTCAATTTACGCCTCAAGCCCATCTTGCCACAACGCAATGCTTCTAGATTTTCCGGATGAAAATCTCACAAGAAGACAAGTTCAGCAATTCCTTGGGGTAGTCAATTATATAAGCGACTTTATTCCACAACTTTCGCAGCTGACAAGACCACTCCAAAAAATGTTGACAAAGAATCCACCACAATGGGCAAAGCGAGAAACCGACGCGGTCAAAAACCTAAAGATAGCAATTCAGAAGCTACTGCCTTTAAAGATTCCTTCCTCGGGGACTCGTATTTTGAACACCGATACAAGTGACAAATATTGGGGAGCCATTTTATTCAAAGAAATAAATGGAAAACGACAGATCTGTGGATATAAAAGTGGACGATTTACAGAGTTTGAGTTGCACTATCACTCCACGTTCAAAGAAATACTAGCGGTCAAAAGGGCTATTGAGAAGTTTGAGTTCCACTTGATAGGACATAAATTTTGCATCGAAATGGATATGTCATCTTTCCCGAAGATGTTACAATTCAACCAGAAGATGTTCCCACACCAACAATTATTAAGATGGAGCGAATGGTTTTCGAAGTATGATTTCGAATCCTTCTATTAAAAGGGCACGAAGAATACTCTAGCCGACATGCTCAGTAGAAACCCACTAAAAGAAATTCATATGATGGCAAGCTCATCCACATTAGACGGCAACTACTATGACTTCGACGCCGATATGCCTAACGACGCGCACCAGCTCATTAAGAAGAAAGTCTTGGATGAACATCTTAACGAAAAGATCTTCATGTATCAATCTATCATCATGTCGAAATACGGAGTCAACTGTCATTACCTCGAACCAATGGGAATTCATCCAGATTACCCATTCGCACATCTCTACCGAATCGAGAATTCAACCATGCCATAAGAAGTCCTCTGTTTCCTCTGGTATCTTTGCTCAGTTCACACCATAGGCATTTCTTTCGAGATACAATAATTTTACCAGTTCATCAATGCCATGCAAGGGCAGAAGAATTGCTTCCCGATATTCTTAACATGGTTTGCACCATTACCCATCTGGAGCGGAAAATTGAGAAGATCAGCAAAAGCAACGAGTCGACCATTCCAAAAACTTAAAAGACAGGGAAGCCTCAACCCGTTCTTCAATCCTCATACAATATACTTCTTCCATCGACCTGTTCAAGTCAACGTCAAGTCCAACAAGATTCATGCATTACCAACTCTCATCCATCACAACGATTATCAGAGAAGAGTACGCCCGGATTTCAATATCAACGACACCAAAGCATATGAAGATTTCCAAATCCATGCATTCCGTCTCAACAACGCTCGACAAACGTTTCCCATTCCATTCAACCCTAATCGGACCTTCTATCCAATTGATTATTAGATGAGTCTTGATGAAGATATGTAGTACTTCATGAGTAAACAAGAAGGCAAAGCAACTATTCCAAAGATTAAACGAGAAGATTCTCAGCTTTGCCCACCAGAATACTTCCAAGATGCACAGTTCCCTGATGATATGATGAATATTGACGAAATCGGAAAAATGTTCAACATCAATGACAACGTCGAATCACATGCAAAATTCGAAGAACCAGAGATAGAGTACAAATGCCCAAGTGATCATTACGGGTGTTGCGACAAGCATATCATCAAATACGAAATGGATCAGTAAGTAAGATATAAATATGTATAATTAATAATACGTGTGTTTAAAGTATGTAAGCGATGATGTAATCACGATGTAATAATGATGTAAGCGATGATGTAATCGCTGAGGTAAGCGCTTATGTCAGCGCACATATCCTCCACTATAAATATGTGTGTACCCCCATTGTATTCATCTCATAATTTCTATAAAAACCTCTTTCTAAGTTTCTCTCTCTAAAATGTCTCTCTAAAACACTTTTAGTTTTCCAGGCTACTTAACATCTTCATAAGCCTTGATTTGTTTCTATCAAACACAATCCGCGATCTTATGCCTCTTCTTTAGTTCGGTATAGTGGTTCATCAACACGGCTTAACCAACACGACTTTCATGGTGTGGATAATTGGTCCTAACAGTGGGTTGAGCAGAGTAAGGGCAAGGAGTAAGTCCCGTGATAGAAGGAGAATTTGGGGAGTAGAACCGTTTTTCGTCTTTCGCAAACTGCATTGAGAAACAACTCAATCATTAATGTTCAATTTACGCCCATGAGTACTTTTATCATCCATAAATATGCAACATTTTCTCATATACTCAATCCATACAAACAATACAACCAATTCCTAATGAAAGAAAAGCTATGTCGGTTTGTATACTCTGTAGTTTTTACACATGGTTGCATATTATAATGATGAGATGAGAATGCATGGGGTTCAAAACAGGGATATGGTTAGAGGTGCGACACTAGAATTAAAGCAAGTCTAGCTATTCAGAGTTTACAAAAGGTGATGAAGTTGAAGTCTAAAGAAAACTCTGAATATGTGATCCATTACGCGATTACCAAACCCCTAAGTGAGATATTATAAGTCTGTTTTAAGTTCTAATAGGCAAGATCAATTTTGAATCATCCGAATTTCAAAGTGATAGGGATTACCGTAATAGGATCGAGGCATGAATTTTCTTGAGTTTCCAAATTATCCTTGAACAATGCAGAAGCAATCATGGAGCAGTGATAAGATAAGGTGCAGTTCTCCAAGAAAATACCATAGTTTTCAAGCAAAGTTTTGACTCAATAAACGACACTATTTTGACTCGATGAAAACGAACAACTGACTCAAAGAAGTAAAACAACCAAAGAAAACAACATTAGTAGATAAATGATACCATCCCCCAAACTTGCTTCACTCCGTCTCAGTGTGAGAACAAATTCAAAAGACAATACCACAAACTCAAAATAAGGAGAAAGTAAACGTAATACAACTGACACGGGACGCAAGGATAAAGGAAGTTACTATCTCTCAGTGGTGATGTGGGGGGCTCTCGCTAGCATTGTGACTCTGTCCAGCTTTGTTTCTCCTGTTCCTACCGAGGCGGCCACCCGTGGAGCTGAGTGGTGACTCTGATCGTCTGGCCCTGCTTCTATAGTCGGTTTTTTCATGATTTTGTTGATATCGAATTGGAGAACCATATTACCCAAGTTAAGATCTATTCTTCCCTTTCTCACATCAATGATGGCTCCCGCTGTAGCAAGAAATGGTCTTCCAAAGATGAGAGGATCCTTAGGCTCTTCATCCATTTCCAACACAACAAAATTGGTTGGTACCTCAAAATTCCCAATCATAACCGGTAAGTTTTCTAGCATTCCAACTGGGATCCTAACCGATCTATCCGCTAACACCAAAGAGATTTTACATTGCTTTTATCTCGTGAATCCAAGACGATTAGCTACCGAGAGAGGCATCAAACTCACACTGGCTCCCAAATCACATAAACAACGAGCAAAAGATAAAGGCCCCAAGGCGCAAGGCAAAGTGAAACTACCCGGATCTCCAAGCTTCCTTGGCACAATCTTCCTTTGAATGATAGCACTACACTCATGGGTCAAGACTACCATCCCTTCTAATGCTTTGTTTTTCTCCTTGACAGCATCTTTAAGGAACTTGTTGTATTGAGGGACAACAAGAATGCATCAATAATGGGCATGGTCACTTGCACTTCCTTCATTTGCTTGTCAAAGATGGCTCTATATTTCTCCATGAGTTGTTTCTTAAAGCGACCGGGAAATGGTAACTTGGGTTCATAAGGAGGTAACACAAACAATGTCTCCTTGGGTGCCAAACATGGTTCCTTCTCATAACCAACCTTTCTTTTCCCTTTGTCATTCACAACATCATCAACTTTTTCTCCCTCAACTATCACCTCATCATTTTCACCCTCTATGACAACCTCTTCCTTTTGCTTCTCAACATCCTCAGTGAGGTCATTAGAAGGAACTTCCCTTGACGGTAGCTCTTTACCACTTCTGAGTGTAATGGCATTGATATACTCTTTTGGGTTCGGCTCGGGTTTTCCTGGTAAAGTTCCCGGTTGTCTGTTTGAAGAAGATGCTCCTTGAGCTATTTGATAATCCATGTGTTTCATATTGGAGTTGAGGGCCTCGATCTTCGCGTTTAGATCATTGTAAGAACAGTACACCTTGTTGTGTATCTCGGCCATGTTCTTCTTCAACTCAACAGCCCCACTAGCTTACCCTGCTAACAATTGTTGAAGCATTCCTTTCATATCGAAGTCTTGAGGAATGTTCGCTTGTTGTTGTTGTTGCTGAGGTTAAAAACCTAGTTGAGCAGTAGGAGCAAAGTTTGGTTTGTTGTTGTAGCCTCCTTGGTTACCTTGGAATTGATCCCTCGGAACAAAAGATTGTTGTTGAGTGTTTAACCCTTGAGCTTGATTAGATGGCATAAAGGGTCTTTGTTGAACTCCTAGTTGTCCTTAAGGCTTGTAAACTTGATCTTATGGGTTCTCACATTGTTGCTTCTCCAAGAGAAATTCGGGTGATTGCGGTAATTTGGGTTGAAGCCTTTGTTGTACCCACTTTGGTAGTTCCCTTGACCACCAACATAATTCATTTCTTGTTGTCCCTCAACATTATCCTCAAATCCAATCTCTTGAGGCCCTTGGTTGTCATCATGATCACCTACAAAGTTGATTGATCTTTGTGTTGCTTGTAAAACCTTATCCATCTTTTCGTGTAGAGCCTTGATATCTTTACTACGTTGCTCCTCACTATCTCCACTTTCATGTGGAGCACGATAATAGTCATCACCGTAGTTCCCATCACTTTGAGCTAGGTTCCCTACTAATGACATTCCTTCTTCAACATCTTTACCCAAAAAGTTCCCATTGCTTGCTGTATCAAGAAGCATTTGGAATTTTGGAAGAACTCCTCTATATAGCGTGCTCAGAATTGAGGCATCCGAGAAGCCATGGTGGGGACACTTGGTGGTGTAGACTCTAAATCGTTCCCAAGCTTCGTTAAAACTCTCTCCATTCTTTTGAGTAAAGCTTGAGATTTCATTCCTCAACCTAGCCGTTCTTGAAGTAGAGAAGAACTTGGCTAAGAAAGCCTTTTTACACTCATTCCATGAGTATACAGAGTCACTAGAGAGGTTCTTTTCCCATTGGTGTGCTTTATCCCCAAGAGAGAATGGGAATAAGCGGAGTTTGAAGGCGTCTTCCGAGACTCCACCAATGTTGACCGTTCCACACAGCATATCAAATTGGTCTAGATGATCCAATGGGTCTTCCATTGGTAGACCATGGAACCTTGATCCTTGCACCATGTTGATAAGGCTTGTCTTGATCTCAAAGTTGTTGTTCCCAACTGGTGGAGCCCTAATCCCACTTCTATTGCCATGCATATTAGGTGCATCATGAGCTCCAATTGGTCTAGCGGGTATCGGTGCATGGTGAAGGATTTGCTCACCCATGTCTTGAACATTTCCATTATGGCCTTGGTTACCATCATCAACGTTCGGGCCTTGATCCATTATACCCAACCGTTCAAGATGTGCTAACCGTTCTCGCTCATGTCTTGCTCTTGCGTTCTCTCTTTCTAACCGGCGAATGTCGACAACTAAATCAACCAAGTTCTCTTGTCCTTGGCTTCTCAAGTTCATGCACCTATAAGAAAGAAGAAAAACAAACCAAGACAATCAAATAACAAGAAAATAAAAGCTTTATCTCAAATAGATCCCAAATCCTAATGGCTATTGCAAAAAAAACTCCCCGGCAACGGCGCCAAATTGATTAACACATCAATTAAAACCTAATGTGCTCAATACCACAATCTAATGGTATGTTGTTGCAACACTTTAGGGTCGAATCCACAGGGAATTTAGAATAGAACACCAAGATTGCAAGAATCTACTTAATCTAAGCTGGATATGTTTTTGGTTTTTGCGACTAACAACTTATGAAATACAAACGAAAGAAAACAAGTAACAAAGCAAGAAGCAGAAAATAAGCAATGAAACCTTAACAAGGCAATTAAAAGATTGGAAACACACAAATCCAAAAGATTGACGAAATTCGAAAATGAACAAAGCGGGGGATTACAAAACAGAGCTAAACTATTCTTTAACGATAATAGGAAAGTGAATCCTCGGGTAATGGTAATTGAACAAAGCAAATCCGAGCTAATCCATGATACTTATTCAACTACCGATGTTAATCCTTAGGTCTTAGAACACTAAACTAGACTAATCCACTCCCATGGTATTAACCTTTTTACTAATCACCTAATTGTCATAAACTCCCGTTCGCAATTTGGTAATCAATGAGCAGTACAAACAAGTCTAACTAACCACTTAGCACCCTAAACAACTATTTCCATAGGCTATGCACACTAAGCATTCACTAGGTTTAGTCAAGCATTTTCACAAACACCTTCCGGGCATAGATTGCCTAAATTCTAGATTAACATGATCAAGGCCAATCTAGCTTTAAGAACACCATACCCAAGGATCCTATAAAACTACTCACTAACCATGAATACACAAGAATCTACAACAACCATATGGTTACCCATAGTGATACTTGCAGGAATTAAGAGAATCAAGAAGAGATTGAAGGAGAATTGCATTGAATCAAAATATTCATACATAGATGTTTTGAACACTAAAAGAGAAAGAAATCATTCAAAGAGAAATGCATAATCCAAAGATAAATACAAGATTAAGGTTTAAAAATCTTCTCCAACAAAGGATTGATTGTTCTCCTTAGAAGCCTAAAATCCCCAAAATTTAAGCATAGAAAATCCAGTCCCCTTTGATTAGGTTTTCCAGCGTATTTATAGTGAAACAGATTAAGTGGGTCGAAATGGGGTTGGATCGATCGATCCACATGTTGGATCGATCGATCTCACTGTTCGGATCGGTTGTTGTGACTCAGGTGCATGATCGGACCGATCGATCCACTGTCCGGATTGATCGATCCACTGGTCCGGATCGGTTGCTGTGACTCAAGTGCATGATCGGATCGATCGATCCACTGTCCGGATCGATCGATCCACTGGTCCGGACAGGTGCTGTGTTCAGAAGGGTGGTTGGATCGATCGATCCACTGTCCGGATCGATCGATCCGTTGGTTTTTTCGGATTCAGCTCCCAGGCATCGATCGGATCGATCGACCTGTTGCTGCTTTCTCTTCTTTTGCCACATACCACACCGAAAACGCATCGAAACTTCCAAATCCCGCGCATATGTCCCAAAACCTGTACAAGACTCAAAACTACACCAAAAAGACACTAAAAGACACTAAAAACACAACACGGAATCGAAAATGACACTAAAACGACGGACGAAAGACGGTAAAAACACAATATATCAGTAATCCATCGGTATCGGTAAAAAACCGACGGATTACCGAGGAACAATATTAAACTGATAATAATAAAATCCATCGGTAATCCGTCGGTAAAATACCGACGGACTTTGAAAACTATATAAACAATTTACTTAATTTTTTATGGTTAAACGTAGTTATTAAAATTAACAAACCACAATTTAAATAATTAGATAATAATAAATTATATGATAAAATACATTTATTAAACTTTGAAAATTATTTTAATATTCAGTTTATGATAATTTAAATGTTAAAACATTAATACAAATTATAATACAAAACAGTTATTTAAATGCTCGATTACAAATAATGATTTTTACTTTGACTCAGTAGAATAATCAGAACCAGTAGAATCCGAATCATCATCAAACTCTCCCATTGATTCCTCGGAATCATCATGAACCCTGTCATCTGCATATTTGGTGAAATCTATCACTAGATCAACTTCTAGTGAATGCTCAACAGAGGCTATAAACCCACTTTCAGTAGGTTGCAAAGGGTCGTTCTCCTGAACTCCATCTAATCTTCCTCTTGGGTTTATCAACGTCAAGGTCAACCAAGGATCAATCCTATTTGTAACACGAGGATAAGGAATGTAGCATACCTGAAAATAATACGACATTAATGTTAATATGTCATTGAGGTTTTCCCAAAATTAGTACGACATTAATGCCATATATGTCGTATACCTGATCTGCTTGTGATGCTAGGATGAATGGGTCATATTTTATAAGTCTCCGACGCGAATAGACCAAAAACTCCGAAATTGTCAACCTTAGCTCCATGACCAATAAATGGATCGTACCAATCACAGAAGAAAACAATGCATCTTAAGTTGATCATGCCATGATAGCGGACTTCCAATATTTCTCTAAGTACACCATAATACATAACATCGCCGGATTGAGAGGAGACACCGTAATCAACTGTTGTCCTCCTCCCTCCTTCTTCATGAACTCTAAATGCGTATCCCCTCGTGAAGTACCTCGGATATGACGTTACTGAGTAATTAGTTTTAAATAGCGCGCCATGGCGCGTAGCGCAGCGAGGCGAAGAGAAGAGGGCAACATGACCTGGAGGCGAGGCGAGATCCATGATGCGCGCGCCACATGTGAGCTATTGCCGTAGCGATCGTTGCGTAAGGCGTGGGCAACAATGGCTTATGGCGCAAGAAGGAACAAAATATTTTAGTATAGTTTACTTTTTAAACCAAACGATGTAATCAAAAATCTTTGATTTTATTTATAAAATCTTTAATTACTTCAATAATTCCTTATTGTGCAAAATTTAAAGCTAAAAAAAAAACCTAACTTTGTGCCCTCTCATCTTCTTTAACCTTAAAAACCAATCCCCAAGTCACGAGCTTCACACCCCTTCATTCTTGTCAAAACCAGTCCCCAATAATCCATTCTTGTCACACTCCTTCGGCCTTCACAATTACAAACAAATAATTTTTTATTTGTCAACACATCAAGACGTGTCCAACCGTCTCCAACGCCATTTGTAGTATTTGATTTCACGAAGACACATCTTTTACTATTTGATTTCACGGAGACGTAGCTACAAAGGTAATATTTTTGTATTTGTTTTTGTCTAATTTTAGTACTCTAGTTTAATAATTTTGATGAACTGTAGTTTAATAATCGGACGAAGTTGTGATATTTTTTTAATTACTCTAGTTTAATACTCGGATGAAGTGGTGACATTTTTTTTGTTTTTTTATCAGTGATAAGGTTCTTTTAACCCATGTCTAATCCAATCTCAAACGAAGAACCAACAAATGAAATTGATCCGGGAAGAAAATATGGCACTCCACATCCCACCGACAGAAACAAATGGACTTGTAAGTTTTGTAGTAAGATCACTTGTGGAGGAATTACTCGTCACAAACAACACTTGGTTGGAGGTTTTAGGAATGCGAATAAATGCTCAAATTGTCCGGAGCATGTTAGGGAAGAAATAAGATCATTTATGATGAAAAAGGCAGAACTTAAAGCTTCTACTCAAATGATGCCACCACCTCAAGAATTTGACGATTATGATGATGGGGAAGAGATGAATTGTGAGCCAACAAACAAAGGCCATCCTCCACAACTTAAAAAGCCACGACACAAAGGTCCACTTGACAGGTTTGTAACTTCTACACCTCCAGATTTATTGAATGCTAGAAAGGAAAGGAAAGGAATATTTGGAGCTTGTGATAAGGAACTAAGGGAGAAGACTTGTAGAGCTATTGCTAGGTTTTTCTATGATTCTGGTCTTGCATTCAACGCAGCTACTTTAGAAAGTTTTGGAGAGATGCTTGAATTAGTTGGAACATATGGTCCAGGATTAAAGCCACCAACCATACATGAGCTTAGAGTTCCTTTACTTAAGAAAGAAGTAGACAACACTCATAGCCAAATAGTGGACCACAAGAAAGAGTGGGCATCTAAAGGTTGTTCAATCATGTCTGATGGATGGCGTGATTCGGTTGTTCAGAAGGATTTAGTTAATTTTCTTGTAAACTCTCCAAAGGGATCTGTTTTCATCAAATCTATGGATGTGTCAGAAGTCGTCAAAGATGCCACATTGTTATTTCAATTGCTTGATAAGATGGTTGAGGAAGTTGGAGAGGAAAATATCGTTCAAGTGGTCACAGACAATGCATCAAACTATGTGAAAGCCGGTAAGAATTATAATTTATCTTTTTAAGGTTTTAATATTTATTAAATTTATTTTATTTATTAAATTTATTTTATTTATTAAATCTATTTATTTTATTGGTAAATAAATATTTTCAGGGAAATTACTCGAAGCGAAAAGACCAAATCTTTATTGGACTCCATGTGCGGCACATTGCATTGATCTAATGCTTGAAGATATTGGAAAAATAGCAAGTGTGAAGAGTGCAATACAAAAGTGCATATTCATGAATGGTTATATTTACACTCATATTCCTCTTGTGAACATAATGAGGAAGTTCACAAATCAAATAAATTTGCATAGGCCGGCGATTAAAAGATTTGCAACAACTTACATAACGCTTGCACAGTTTCACAAGCAAAAGGACAAGTTGAGGAAGATGGTTCATTCTGAAGAATGGAATAATTCCAAGTGGCCAAAACAAGAAGGAGGAAAGAAAGTAAGAACATTTATTTTGCAAGAAAGCTTTTGGAAGAATGTTTTATAAGCTCTGAAGTTGACAGGTCCTCTGGTACAAGTTCTTCGAATGGTTGCTGGAGAGAGAAAACCTCCTATGGGATACATATATGCAGCCATGGATCGGGCTAAGGAGACAATTATGAGGTCTTTTAATATGAGAGAAGAAAACTACAAAACGGCATTTGAAATCATTGACAGAAGATGGGGGTATCAACTTCATCGACCTTTGCATGCAGCCGGCTACTTTTTAAATCCAGAGATCCAATATGGAAATCCTGAGGATGTAGGTTCTCAGGAAGTCTTGCAAGATTTGTATGACTGCATTGGAAGGTTGGTTCCAGAAATTGAGTCTCAAGACAAGATAATATCTGAGTTGGATGCATTTAAAAATGCTACAGGTCTCTTTGGTCATTCTATGGCAATAAGGCACCGAGCTATAAAATCACCAGGTAATAATTCTCGAGTCTCACATCTACATGTTGATAATTTGATTCTTTTAATAAAAGCTAATGATTGTTTTATTTTAATAGCGGAATGGTAGTCTTCTTATGGATCTTCAACTCCAAACCTCAAGAAATTTGCCATAAAAGTTCTTAGCCTCACTTGTAGTGCTACCGGTTGTGAGAGGAATTGGGGTGTTTTTCAACTAGTAAGTAACCTTAATTTTATTGATTATTTTAGTTACATTATTCATTTAAAAAAATATACAACTTATAATCTTTTGTTTTAACAGCTTCATACCAAAAGAAGGAATAGATTGACCCAAAGTCGATTGAACGATATGGTATTTGTGAAATACAATCGTGCTCTACAACGTCGATACAAGAGAAAAGACACTATTGATCCTATTCTATTGGATGACATTGATGACAGCAATGAGTGGCTAACTGGTAAAATGGATGAGAACTCTTCTGATAATGAAAATGACGATCTCGAGTTTACAAATGATGACTTGACCTGGTCAGCAGCTAATGATCCTTATTATGCAACTAGATCATCATCTACTTCAGGTAGAGTTGAAAAAGGAAAAGGTATTTCTAGTGGTTCAAAAGCAGTTCGCAAGCCCCCTTCTAGTGGTATGACTTTGGTTGATGAAGATGATGATGAAGAGATGGAAGAGGACTTTGTTGGTGGTGAAGTTTTTGAGGATACTCTTTTGGATCATGAGAATTATGAGTATGATGATATTGATTTTTAGATTGTTATTGGTTTAAAAACTATTGTGTTTGCTTTTATTTCTAGTTTTTCATTATGTGGATTAGATTTTTATGGTATTTTATTCTAAATTTCTAAGGTTTTATTAAGTTTAAGAACAAAACATATCATTTATTCTCTTTTTTAAATTGTTGCGCCTCGTGTCCAAGTGGCGATGCGCCGCATGCGCCATGGCTCATGGCTCATTAAAATAAAATTGGTGCCACGGTGCGCTTTGCGCAATTTAAAACTCAGATGCCCGTTTACAAACTCTAATAACTATGTCAGAAACGTTTGACCTTTCGACATCTCATTAGATACCTTTAAAAAGTCAACAAGAAATTGTTCAAAATAATAAATATTTCTACCAATTAACCATAAAATTAATTATATATATATATAAGACTTACATAATATTGCAACCAAAATGAAAAATCTCCCTCCTTAACAACCTCTAGTTGGTCTTCAGTGTAACCCAAGTAGTAGGAGCATATTATCGCCATGTAAATCTTAAGGCAATTTTAGGGATTATAGAAACAATCGATAATTTCTTTAAATAATAATATATAAAATTGTAAATTGTAAATTTTTAAACCTCACAATTGTTGAGGATATACATATGCAAATGTGTATACTCCTGCTGTGTTAGTTTACGAATCTTTCCATTCCCACTTAAGCGACCGATTTGGGTAAACAAGTTAGGTACGTAGACTAGATAACTAGGCAGCTCTCCTCCGTCATCGTGCCGAGACGGCCGATGACTCTTCGTACGAACCTCCGATGGAAAGTAGTATTCAGCAAAGTTTGAACCTTCTTCATTTATGCTCTGTGCCACAATCGAGCCTTCGACTTTACTTAAATTTGTAACCCTTTTTTTTAGATGGAACATATACCGCTAAAAAGGATACATCCACCGATATTGAACAGGGCCTCCTAATGCTGCTTCTCGAGGTAGGTGAATTGGTAGATGTTCCATAAACCTAGATATCTAAATAACTTAAGATTTATGTATGATCGAGGTAGGTGAATTGAATAAAAAACAAAAGAGGTTTATGTATGATCGTATCTAAATAACTTAGATATCTCTCTTGCAATTGATACCATTATAATTTGGATTAATGAAGATATTATGTCTATATATAGGAACATACATTATACAGTCTAAGATGTTGATGACCGCCGTGTGGTCTACTCTAAGATGCTTGATTATCATCGAGGATAAGAGTTCATTTCTGATAATTTCAAGAGTATGAACAACCAACAATCACCTAATCACGGTTCCTACCACTGTATCAGTGTACTTTTGCTCGGAGAGAAAACAGACTCTAACTGCTCAGATCTGTGGAATCTTGGATATATCATAGATCGTAAAAGTCCAAAAAGATAAAACAAAATGTAGTAGAAAGAAGAGAAACCGAGCCGTAAAAACACGTTTCAGCCAGCAAGTTGGGTTTTCCTCAGCCTATCCATCTACATAGCTAATTTCGTAACTTTATCTTTCCGGCCTTCATCAAGAAGCGTTTGTTTAAGACGGCTTAACATTAGATGTACTGGATGTGCTGCAATTTGTTAGTTTTTTGTTTTGTTCTTCTTCTGTCTAGATTTTAGTCTTCTGTTTACTTGTTTATTACAACTCAGGTTGTTATGTTCGGTAGCTGTGTTGGATGTTTAGCTTCTACATTTTACTCTGTCGACATAATTCCCCACAATTTTAATGTCAACTAAGCAGAGAGATCGTGGAAGTTTTACCAAGACGAAAGTACAAAGGGAAGAGAGAAAAAAAAAAGAGAGAGATTAAAGAGAGATATTTACAGCATACTATGTTATGCTAAACACCTTCAACTTCTTAGTCATCGAAACGGCGTGATCTTTTGGGTAACGAATTCTTTACACAGGTGTCCACGTCCTTCTGATCCATAGCAAGGTAATTGTCCCGCTCCTAAATTATATCCATATTTAAGTAATTTAGTATATAGTTTGAAACAAAAAAATTATGTGATTGCAATCCATATATAACTAGCTTACAACGGCTGGCAACTGGACCCACTTTTCATCAGCTAATCGTAGCACACGAGCAGCCGGATGGTCGGGGAATTCATCAGAGTACTCTTTACAAAATTTTCGGCTGCAGAACACAAAAGTTTACAAAACGGTTAATTCAGAGAACTTTTGACTACTGAACACAGAAGATAGAGGCGATGCTTACATAAAAAAAATGTGGCCATTGGCTGGACCATGTATAATTCCGTCTGGAGTAACAATCATCTTGTTTGGAAGATGTATCAGGTCAGATTCCACAAACACTGTCTTGTCAGATTCGTCGTCTTCCACTACACCATCATCCTGAAAAATCACAAGTCAACAGTTTCTCATCTTTAAAGAAGACATTCAACTGACATTTGATTTACCAGTTTCTTCTTGTAGGCTTCCATCTGTTCCCCAATCTTGCGCTCCCGAGCCTTAGCAGCTTCCTCCTGAGTTATTTGTTAAACCACGTTTTTGTCAAATAACTACCATTCTTTAGATCGACATAGGATTGAAAACTAACTTACCCATTTCTCAATGTAGGCATCCAAATCTAAGTCCTCCTTGCTTGTAGAAAGGCCAGAACCTCCCGCCTGAATTGTCGTCAAACCCACTTAATGTCAAATAACTACCACGAGGCATTCTTCTTACATTGACATTTGATAGACAATTGAATACCAGTTTCTTCTTCATCATTGCCTTTTCATGGTATTCAACCCTGCGCTTCTTAGCCTTATCAACGTAAGGAGTTCTCTCCTGATTTATTGGTAAACCAACGTATTCATCAACCAACAATAGACATCATAATACAATTTTAGTAAAGTGCTTCGAGACCATACTTCTGATGATATCCACCACCACTGATGATGAGCGGCGTCTTTAATCTGTTTATCCATTCAAAATTCATCATGGAGGCTAAAGTTCTAAGAAATTTTGATAACATATCACGAAATAATACGTACATCTTCTGACGGAGGTTCCACCATATCGTAGTAATTATCCTCACTTCAGATAACCAATTTAAGAAGGTTAGGGTATTAACACAAAGAAACAATATTTGAATAATTTGAGGGAAAGTGAGGTGATGTTTACCAGAAAAGGAAGAAGGCACTCTTTAGATCGTTGGAAGCTTCCTCCTGAATGTTTGTTGAGCCCATGCTAGCTACTGTCAAATAGCTACCAAACATAAAAATTGATATTGGATTGACAAATGATTTACCACTTCCTGCTCAGCCTTAGCAGCTTCCTCCTGAATTATTGTTAAATTCAGGTTATTGTTGTATATAACTACGAATCATTCAAATTGACATTTGATTGACAACTGATTTACCAGTTTCTTCTTGAATGCTTTCATCAAGCCCTCACCCCTGCGGATCTTAGCCCTCTCTACGTAAAATGCGAGATCATCCTAAATCATTGTTAAACCAACGTGAGATGTGAGATCATAAAAAAAAAAAAAAAAAAAAGAGATTTGTACACGGTGTGCACAAATCCTAATGTTCAAATTATCTTCAGTGGATTTTGCGAAAGGCTTATCAATCTGTTTATCCATCTAAACTTCATCATGGAGTTCAAAGAAATTCTTGATAACATATGAGTCATTGCTAGCTAAGATATAGTAAGTACATATTCTGGCAAGGCACGCAGCAATTCAAGACCAGTAAGATCACTCAAGAATGGGTGATTAGGATTTGCCTCATTGTAGTTCTTAACGAATTCCTCGCTTTAGATCACATCAAATAAAGAAGAGTAAGTATCAACGAGGCGATGATTACCAGTAGACACTAAGTACATAGGATTCAGCTTCATCCTGTATGAAGCATGTATTGTCAAATAACCACCAATCATATATATATATAATTGACATTTTTGATTGACAATTATATTTACCAAGTTCTTGCAGAGGTTTGTGATGGCTGGGTCCTCGTAAACAGTACCCTTATCAACGTAAGTAGTTTTTTCCTGAAATATTAATGTCCAACATTTACAGTTATTTGTAAAGAGAACGAGAACATACAGCCTTTGACAAGTTAAGCCACTTCCGTGCAGCAGCAATTCCAACCTGTTCATTCATTCAAGATTAATCATAGGGAGGCTATCTTCAAAAACAGATTTGAGAACAAATCAGTTTAGAAATGATACGTACCTCTTGTGGCAAGGATTTCCACAATTCGACACCAGTTTTTCCATCAAGATCAACCAATTGGGCACGGGGAGTTCAGCAATGTAAGTTTTAAGGAAACCCTCGCTTCAGATCATCAAATAAAAAGGCATTAAATAAAAAGAAGTAAATAACGAACAATTTAAGGGGAATGAGGAGATGATTTACCAGAAATAGAAGAAGCCAATGTGTAGCTTCTCAGCGTCAAACTCCTCAGATTTTGCAGGCTCATCAGATTCGTCCTGAGAATCACAAGTCGATGAACACATCGTGAGGAGCGTACTGCTAACAAAATTTTGAAGTTCAAAGAGCATACATCGGATACATGATCGGCATATTTCACCGAAGACTCATGTGATTCCCAAGACTCATGAGATTCCGAAGACATATCATCACCGAGGAATCGAGTAAGAAACGGTTCAAAATAAAACAACAACGGAAGAAACGATCTAAGGCTTACTTGGATATCGTGGTTTCAGTGTTCGATTTACCTCCTCCATTCATGATCGAAGATCTAGGGATCAGCTTTTTTTCTGAGGAATAAAATGGCAAGAAAAACACAATCGATCAATCAGGTTTATTTTAGAAAGAAAATGGAAAACGAAGAACCTATGGTTTGAAAATGCGGAGACAGAGAGAGCAAAAGCGATTTTGTTTTTTTTTTTTTAGTGTGCGTCAGAAGTTACTTACCCCCAAATACTCACGCGTAAAAGAACCTAGCCTTTCGGATGTTTTAGGCCCATAAAGACTATGGTTAGCAGACCGTGCCACGATTTGTGTCCACTCCAGAACCGTACGACAATTATTTGTTCTTTCACAAAGAAGACTGAAAATTCCATGTCTCGCTTTTTGGTTTGTAGAACAAGAAGAAGAAAAAAAGATTTGACGTACAAAGGCAAGAAAGATGAACGAAAAAAAAGATGAACACAGAAGAGAAGAAGAAAATGAGAGAGAGAGAGAGAGAGAAATGGGATCTAGGGTTATCAAATAGAGATATTCCCTCTGTTTCAATTTAAGTGTAGTTTAAGGATTTTACACACTTATTAAGAAAAACATTCAAATCTTTTGTTTTACCCCTAATTAATATGTTTTATAATTTTTCATTGGTCACAACATTTAAACAGTAGGGATAAAACTGGAAATTTTTAAAAACATTTGCATTGAAAACCTAAAACAACACTTAAATTGAAACAAATTTTAAAACCTAAAACTACAAATAAAATGAAACAGAGGGAGTATAAAATATTATTGAATATTTATCGAGAAAGGAACTAAACTAATATTATTATTTTATGGTTACAATTTGCAGCATTTAATAATTATGTCAAAACCGATTAATACTGTATTTTTGTCATATCCCAAAGAATCCTCGGAGTGTTACTGTTAATGATTGACATGCGACTTTTTGTGGCGGATATCCAAGAGATTTTTTTTTATCGAAAACGTAAAATAGTAAGTACGGATTACTATTTTAAACTTTTCAGAAACCGGGAATTAAGGGTCCGCTAATTAGTTAGTTAATTCTTCTCTTTCATTTATTATTATTGATAGCCACAGCTAATTTTGAAATTAAGTACTCTGCTATTATTATGGGCGGAAGTTCCTACTTCCTAGTCCGTAACTCTTGTCACAATTTGCCTTTTTCACTCATTTTGTATTTCCTTTTAAACAAAACTAGATTCCTGCACGGAATTATATTTATAAAATAAACTTATTTGATATATAAATTTAAGATATAATAGTAAAAGTTAAGTGTCGTTACATAATTTATAAAAGAAAAATAATTGTAAATATTGAACTCTATATAAACAAATAAGTAGTCTCATAAAAAAACATCTATTCCTTTTATTTTTTAGGAGTTATTTTAATTTATTATTATGAGATTGTCGTAATTTTTTATTTATATATATATATATATATATATATATATATATATATATATATTTTTATGATCATTAAACAAAATTCTAATTTCTATTGGTTTTTCTTATTCTTTTCAGAAAAGAACTATCATTCAAAAGAAAATAGCAAAAAAATTCAAAATAACAAAACTAATTTATTTTTATGTTGATTTGAAAAAGAAAAAGAAAAGTCAAATATGATTAAAAATTAATAAATCTTATTCAGATAGAATTAAACCAAGCTATATATAATCAAAATAACTGTAACTTTGTTAAACTTTTCTTTTTATAACTTTGTACTTTTTTTTAGGCTTTGCTATACACAATTTTCACTTTGTTAGACTTTTATATTAGTGAATGATTTTGTATAGGCGTTTTAATATTTTATTATATTCTCGTATTTTAAAAATTTTCAAAGGAGGTTTGTCTCGTCCTCGGATCATCACCCAAAAACCCGAGCATTTACTACGTTTTAAAGGTCTATTCTTTAACAAATCGGATTCGATATCAATTCTGAGATTCATTGTAATAGAGTCATATTTCAGCGGAAGACTTTAAGAAATAATCGAACATGAACTGGATTTCTTTATTAAATTATCAAGGATTCAATACACTTGCGAGAGTTTGCACTATAGGCTAATACAAGTATAACATGATCCCCATAATCCAGTCTAACACACCACACCCCCTTCTCGGCAACATCGTTTGGACGCCTAATTGCGATCCTTTCCACGGTCGCCACCTTTTCCTGAAACCAACGAGTATGAGTACTCCGAGTAATATCGTGGAATGGACGATGCAGATGTTCTATGAACAATCCTTCATGAACATATGAAACACGACAAACCCTCGTGTTTCGCCCACGGATATTCTCTAAGAATCAGAAGAGAAGAGAAGAGAAGTAAGAAATTCGAGTAAGAGATACAAGTTGCTTAACCGCCAAGTTTCCTCGGAGGAACCTTCGAACTCCTACGGATTAACTCCGCAAGTTCGTGTATCCAATCCTCGGTTACGGCGAAAGCACCCACCTTAGCCGGCCTCGTAGTCGGCTCCGTGGTAATCTCGAGTTCTCGTGAAGTAATCACGTACATCCTCGGAGATTCCTCCACAGTTAGGTTGTTCTCTCGATTCTCCTCCATTTCTCTCGATCTCTCTCGTTTTCTCTCGAAGATTCTCGAAGTCTCTCTCGGTTTCTATGTGTTTATTCCTTCGTAGAACTTAGGAATTTCCTTAGAATATTTCTCTTGTTTTTCGAGAATGATTTCCGATCTCCCTAAACAATGAGCGAACATCTCCTTATATAGGCGCGGGGTAGAAACCGTTTCCCTTGGCGAAGAGGCACGTCCCTCCGAACAAGCACCTACTCGCTCCCTCGCAACCCTTTGTCCGTGTCCGTTCGTACCGCAACCACTCAATCGTTAGGTAACCGCTCAACCGTCCGGAACCGTCCAACCGTCCGGTAACCGCCCAACCGTCCAACCACCTTAGTAGCTGGCCGAGCTGAGGTGAGCTACCCGAGCTTAGCTCCAGCTGACCGAGCTAGTGTCCAGTCCACGGAAGCTGAGGTTCAGCCCACGGTAGCTGAGGTTCAGTCCACGGTAGCTCCCTGAGCTCACCGTAGCTATCCCCGAGCTCACCGTAGCTATCCCCGAGCTCTCTGTAGCTATCCCCGAGCTGGCCTCGATGTTCCCAGAACTCTCTATCTTTTTCCCCGATCTTTCTTTGTTTTTCCTCGAGGAATTTGGCTAAGTCTTGTTCCTTCGGACTTAACCTTCGTCCACGGACCTTTTCACGAATTCTTTCGATCACGGCCCGTTCCTCCGATCCTTAACGCGGATCGGGGATGTTACAAATCCACCAACAACCCACCCGATGATTGATTCTTCTCGGCAATTCTCATTCGAGAATTTTGTTGTTTTGTCGAGTCCTGCAAGCACAAAACATATTTTTTTTTTTTTTCGAGCACTTGTCCATCCTAGGATCAAGCATGCTCTGATACCAACTTGTAAGACCCCATCCTGGACGTTCCGACGTCCGGCGACACTGATCTCACGTCCCAGCTCCTTGCTGGCCTAACCTCTAATTATTTTTCGTTTCTATCATAGGTTTTGCCTTTAGAGGCTTAACTCTATAATATAGTCGTTACTACAGCGGAAGTCTTTCTAACCTTGGTTTAATTTCAACCAATACTTGTACCGACTTTCATCATCCTTGTCCTTTAGACTTCGGATTGATCTTTCCTCGGTTAAGTCGTGCATTTAGTTCGCTAACCACCTAGGTTCCACGATTGCGTCTAACAACCTAGTTCCTTGGTCAGTTCCATAAATTCTAACATACCTTGGCCACTATGAGACGTTCCCTCATGTATGGTCTGTCCTTGATCCGAACGTTGGCAAGTTCGTTTTCCCTTGCCATCGTACATGGATCCACACAAGATCGTGTAATCGATGGACCAATCCCTATCGTTACTTAGCCATACAACCAACCATCCCCACGGGCTAGTATTCGATAGAGATTGGGGATCCTATGTTTCTTTTGGCTCACGATGGCCATCCAATCATTTGGTTAATGGTCCATCCGTCATCCAGCATAGACCCCTTTAGTTTCTTGGCTTTACTCGAGTCCGAGACTCATCCTTCCCCGTATCACGTTGGTACGTGTTCGGTAGGATCACGTCCTTTAGTACCGTCGCGTCCTTTGGTGTCATCCGTAATCATCCTTGGATTCATCATGGATTCATCAATGATTATCAACCCGTCACCGATCCCATACTCGGTAATAGGGACTATCCCTGAATCTGTCCATGGTTCACCCTTGGACTTTCGATGATACGCCTTAGGATTTGCCGCCAATCCTTCCTTGTATCTTCGTTGATACATGTCCGGATCTATCGCATTCCTTCATCGTAATCTTCGATGATTCTTACTCTGGGTCTCGTGAATCCTCGTTGAATCCCATGGATCCTTCATCGGATTTCTCGAAGTCCATCGTCGATTCCCCGTGTATATTCTACAAGCGTTTACAACCACTTGCGATGTATTCGCTCGGAATCCGTTATCGATCCTCATAGACTCATGTGGTTCCATTTCGGGATTCCTCATGATTGTCCCCGGATCCTTGGTTTCCCCCTTTCGGGATCGTCTATTTGTTCCCGGATTCCTTGCAAAGTTCACACGGATCCTTCGTAGTTTATCTCCGGATTCCTCGAAATCTCTTCACGGATCCGTCGTGGTTTGTCCCCGTATTCTCCGGATTCACTTCGTGGATTCCTCAAGGTTTCCTCATGGTTCTTCGAGAGTCACCAACGGATTCCTTAGGATTCCTCCACGGTTTCCTTCGGGTTTTACCCACGAACTCTTTGTGAATCATCCGCGGATTCTTCCTCCGTTTACCCACGGATTTCTCTGGATTTATCCCCGAGATCTTCATGGTTCTTCCACGGGTTCTCCCGAGTTTTACCCACGGGTTTTCCTCGTGGTTCTGTTGTTATTTTCATGATATCCTGGTATATCTCCTCCAAACAATGAGCGAACATCTCCTTTATATAGGTGCGGGGTGGGAACCGTTTCCTTTAGCGAAGGGGCACGTTCTTACGAACAGGCACCTACTCGTTCCCTCGCGACCCATCGTCCATGTCCGTTCGTACCGCAACCACTCAATCGTTCGGTAACCGCTCAACCGTCCGGAACCGTCCAACCGTCCGGTAACCGTCCAACCGTCCAACCACCTTAGTAGCTGGCCGAGCTGAGGTGAGCTACCCGAGCTTAGCTCCAGCTGACCGAGCTAGTGTCCAGTCCACGGTAGCTGAGATTCGGTCCACGGTAGCTCCCCGAGCTCACCGTAGCTATCCTCGAGCTCACCGTAGCTATCCCCGAGCTGGCCTCGATGTTCTTCAAACATCCTATCTTTTTCTCCGATCTTTCCTTAGTTTCTTCCGAGGATTTTGGCTAAGTCATTCTTCTTTCGACTTAACCTTCGTTCCCGGACCTTTTATCGATTTATCTTCGACAAGTATTCCCTTGTCCTCGACCATGGCTCGTTCCGTCCTTCCTGACACGGGACAGGGATGTTACATATTCTATAGCCGGCCAAGGGTAATTATTTACCCTTGTGCCGAAGCGGATGGGCGTGCTTCGTCGGAAAGCATGGATGCCGCCTAGCCTGTCCCGGGGTGAGCGAGGTGAAGGTGTCGCCTGTGGGCATCAATCGCACTCGCGGCTTTGGGCTGAAACGGGAAGGATTGTGATAACAAAGGATGACCCTTTCTGAACTTTCGAGTTCTCCTAGGCGATTCCGAGTTTAACTTCTCCTTTCCGAGAATGTTCGAGGCAACCATCTTTTGATGGGAGTCCGGCTATTCTATAGCCGGCCAAGGGTAATTATTTACCCTTGTGCCGAAGCGGATGGGCGTGCTTCGTCGGAAAGAATGGATGCCGCCTAGGCTGTCCCGGGGTGAGCGAGGTGAAGGTGTCGCCCGTGGGCATCATTCGCACTCGCGGCTTTGGGCTGAAACCGGAAGGATTGCGATAACGAAGGATGACCCTTTTTCTGAACTTTCGAGTTCTCCTAGGCGATTCCGAGTTTGACTTCTCCTTTCCGCGAATGTTCGAGGCAACCATCTTTTGATGGGAGTCCGGCTATTTTATAGCCGGCCAAGGGTAATTATTTTCTTAAGTTTGGCCTTTCGCGCTTGTGCGGCTTTGTCTTGGATTCGTCCGTCTTTTCTCCGCTCGACCGAATACTTCGGAAAAGTTGGGGAAAGATTGATGATTTTGGGTCAATTGAACGTTCGGCGTATGAGTGGTGATCGGATAGCTAGTGTTTGTAGGCTCCGTGCTCGCGCATCGAACTACTTACCACCTATCCTTCTCATTTGCTTCACGAGTGATGTTTCTCTCCGTGATCGGATTTGGGGCCTGTGTTGCGTACCTATCTAGAGGGTATTGTTGAGTTTGGTTGCCACCCTTGTCCGCGGCATCTTCTTTGCGGGAGAAATCGTGGGCACAAAACTCGGCGCTTGTTCTCCTTTCGGCATTGCATCGTTTGCCTTGTTCGCATTGGTGAATAAGTTGCCGGTTGAAATCTCGGATGCGGAAAAGTTAAGGACGGTGACTCGAAGTGATTCGGTCCCGCCAAAGCACATCTGTCCCTCGGGCAAAAGATGACGGTGGAGACCCCGTCCGTTCTCTCGATACTTTGTGTTAGGGAGTACGTGTCAGGGAATTGCCGTGATCGATGAATGCTACCTGGTTGATCCTGCCAGTAGTCATATGCTTGTCTCAAAGTAGCCTTTTTCGGATTAATTCAGGATTTCTCGACGAAAGGTGGTGAATGGTCTCGGGGAATGGGCGTGTCATGCATGGGCTGGCACGGATTCTTCGAGGCCGATTGGGTGGCGGTATTTATTTAGAGATGGAAATACCGATATGCTCCCATGGGCATCGTTACCACCCGGCCGAAGCGGATGGGCATGCTTCGTTGGAAAGCATGGATCCGCCTAGGCTCAACAGAGTGGCGGTGACGCCCGGGCATCGAGCACTCTGTAGATTACGATACCGAAGAGGAAGTGGACTGCCAGTGTCGGATGAGTCTTATGCACTAAGCCTGTCTTCCTGGGCAAGACCTCCGGGCTTTGACCGTACGGACTCATTCGATAACCAACGCATTTCCTCGATAAGTACTCGTAATCATTTGCCGAAGCGGATGGGCGTGCCTCGTTAGAATGCATGGATCCCGCCTAGGCTGTCCCGGGGAGAGCGAGGTGAAGGTGTCGCCCATGGGCATCATTCGCACTCGCGGCTTTGGGCTGAAACGGGAAGGATTGCGATAACGAAGGATGACCCTTTCTGAACGTTCGAGTTCTCCTAGGCGATTCCGAGTTTGAGTTCTCCTTGCCGCGAATGTTCTAGGAAACCATCTTTTGGTGGGAGTCCGGTTATTCTATAGCCGGCCAATGGTAATTATTTACCCTTGTGCCGAAGCGGATGGGCGTGCTTCGTTGGAAAGCATGGATGCCGCCTAGGCTGTCCCATCCCTTGGCCGCTATAAATAGCGGACTCTCCATCAAAAGATGGTTGCCTCGAACATTCGCGGAAAGGAGAACTAAACTCGGAATAGCCTAGAGAACTCGAACGTTCAGAAGGGTCATCACTTCGTTATCGCAATCCTTCCCGTTTCAGCCAAAGCCGCGAGTGCGAATGATGCCCACGGGCGACACCTTCACCTCGCTCACCCCGGGACAGCCTAGGCGGCATCCATGCTTCCCGACGAAGCACGCCCATCCGCTTGGCACAAGGGTAAATAATTACCCTTGGCCGGCTATAAAATAGCCGGACTCCCATCAAAAGATGGTTGCCTCGAACATTCGCGAAAGGAGAACTCAAACTCGGAATGCCTAGGAGAACTCGAACGTTCAGAAAGGGTCATCCTTCGTTATCGCAATCCTTCCCGTTTCCCAAAGCCGCGAGTGCGAATGATGCCACGGGCGACACCTTCACCCTCACTCCCCCGGGACAGCCTAGGCGGCATCCATGCTTTCCAACGAAGCACGCCCATCCGCTTCGGCACAAGGGTAATAATTACCTTGGCCGGCTATAAATAGCCGGACTCCACCAAAAGATGGTTCCTGAACATTCGCGAAGGAGAACTCAAACTCGGAATCGCCTAGGAGAACTCGAAAGTTCAGAAAGGGTCATCCTTCGTTATCGCAATCCTTCCGTTTCAGCCCAAAGCCGCGAGTGCGAAGATGCCCTGGGCGACACCTTCACCGCTCCCCCGGGACAGCCAGGCGGATCCATGCTTCTACGAAGGCACGCCCATCCGCTTCGGCATTAGATTGCGATACTATCGAGAAATGCGTGGTTATCGAATGAGTCCGTACGGTCAAAGCCCGGAGGTCTTGCCCAGGAAG